>JAHRHZ010000124.1:4365254-4439410 GCA_024137785.1 Ginglymostoma cirratum | reverse complement strand
AGAAGGGTCCCGACCCGAAACGTCAGCTTTCCTGCTCCTCTGATGCTGCCTGGCCTGCTATTAAAGAACAGAACGTGACGTTAATTGGATTAAATGAAATGCTTTTGTGGACGAAAATCACCCGCATATACCAGCTGGATGAATGGCCTGTTTCTGTGCTGTAAAATCCTGTGGAAAATGGGCCAGAAATCTGACTCACTAGCTTTACAGGAGAAAGCCAAAGGGTAACAGAAGTTCACGGCAAAGTGGAAATGTCACCCTCTCCCGATAAGCAGCTTTTGGATTTTTAGCCGATTTCTCACTGGGCACACTCGTCAGTGCCCAGCGAGGAACATTAGCATGCCCTGGGCACTGTAATCAGTCAGGATAACATCTTCTGAGCATTGTTCAGAACTGAATGTTGGAGTTGGGATCTAAATTGGCACCCTCATAAAGACAGCTGCTCTCTGTAACAGAAGGCATTCGGGTGACATAATGAACTCACTTGACAGGGCGATTGTTCCTTACAAATTATGTTTTACTTGTTCCTCAGTATGTAATATTTTCCAAGCCATGAATTTTCTCTAATTGCTGCCTTTTCTGGTGCAACATTATGTCTTAATTCTTCTCATTGTCCAACAGTTGACAGATCTCAGCAGTTTTTAAACTCTAGAGATGTGAGGTTCAATTGCCTTCTTGACCTACACCATTGTCTAGGGGCCTGTAACAGCCCATCCAAATGAAGCAGTTATTTGAGTTTACTCCCTCTCATTATGAGTCAGTGTACCAATGATCCAGAGGCCTAGACTAATCCCAGTGGCTGGTGGAATTTGAATTCACTTAATAAAATCTGGACCATAAATGAAGCCTTGGTCATGGTTGCCATGACAACTATCATTGATCGCTGTACAACCTACCTGGGGGTTAACGAAGATCTTCAGGGAAGGAAATCTGCAGCTCTTCCTTGGTCTGGCCTACATATGACTCCAGACCCACTACAATATTGGTGAATTTTAACTGTCCTCTGACCCAGACCAAGCAAGTCACTTCAGTTCAAGGGCAGCTAGGGAAGGGCCACACATGACAACCTTACCACTAACAGCAACATTTCGTGGAAGAGTGAAGAAACTAAACGGTTCTGCTCCTAGTCTAGCTCCTACTCCATTGTGCATGCAGGTTGGACCAACACTTTGCTGGGATGTCTGCAAGCAACATCCTGACTTTCCCCAACTCCTTCATTCAGATTTCCCTCCTGCCACTGCAGTCTCCCACTCTGCTCAAATCAAACCAACGGTCCACCTCTTCTTTCTCCTGGGCCTTGACAGGAGGCAAATGGGTTATCAATGAGGATCTCACTAGAAGGCAGCATCATGCACACAGTGCAGACCCTGTCAGTACTGCATTGAAGCATCAGTCTAGAGTTTGGGATTGGAGGGCAAAATGTTCAGCCCTTCATGGGGCAAGAGTAGAGGTGGGCTCTTTATACCAATGCCACTGAGGCATCTTTTCTGGAGGTGGAAACAGAATGGCCTGAAAGTAGTGGGTAGCTTGTTATTCTAAGAACCTTACCCACCTTCTTGAGAAGGTAGAGAGACCTACTGGGTGTTTTTCCAGAAAATGGAGTCATCATCAACTGAAATACTCCACAGTTGAGAAGGAGACCTTGAGCTTGGTGTTGGTGTTGCAACATTTCAACATTTATATTGCCAGTAATGTGGCTGAGACAGTTGTGTGTCCTGTTGGTAACCCCATAAAAGCTTTTGGGAAAATTTAAGGGTAAAAATACCAGGCTGTACAGGTGGAGCTTAATTTTGAGGCCATTCAGTTTGAAAATTATGCACGTGGTCGGATGCAAGAACATAATTGCCGATGTGTTACTACAACTTTGATGAAGGAAGTTGGAGATGTTCAGTGGCGAGGGAGATAAAGGACTGAAATAGACTGTATTAGTGAATGCTTGCATGCTTAGAGTCAGTGTATTGTATATATATGATAGTGTACTAATGGTGTAAAGCTAAAGGTTTTTTAAAATGAAGCCATCTTTGTACATTGACGGTTAAATTTTAAGGGGGGAGGTGTCACAATACTGTGGCTTTAAGAGTCCTTTTGTTTGTCCTTTTTTATGAAGAAAGGTTGAGACAGAGGTGAAGAATGGTCTGCTGAAAGCCAATTAAGTAAACAGTTTGTGAGGGCTTGGATTTTTTAAAAAATTTGGTACAATAGAAGCAACCTGAATGGGTAGGGTCAAGTTCCCACAAGAATCAGGATTTGTAGTTTAGTTTTCTGCAGTTGCTGGGGTCTTGAAGCTGGATGTGGAAGCTCTTATCCCTCTCTCTGTTACAGCTAAAAGCTGGGCTTCTCTTCCTGCTGCTAGAATTGTATGTGAGACAATCTATTTTATTGAATTTGCCTTTGCCAAGGGTGTGTTTATGGGATGTTACTATATTGGAGTTAATTTGGAGTAGTTAATTATATATATTATTTTGTTAAGCATTTTGATAAAGTTACAGTTAAGCCAATTTTTAAAATTTTGTTTGTATTTTAACTGTAGCCTAAAAATAATTATGTTTTGCTTAAAGTCAAGTAGTTTGACCAATCGAATTGCATCTGGAATCCAATGCCTTACACTCACCTTTAAATAAGAAAAAAATAGGGTCTAGGCTATCTTCTTAAAATGTTTTGAAGGGGTTAGTCTGGTCCATAACAACAGGAAGGATGTTCCTGATGACTGTGGTGTCCAGAACCAGGGTCACAGTCTAAGGATCTGGGGTAGATCATTTAGGACTGAGCTGAGGAGAACTGTCTTCACCCAGAGTGTGATGAGGCTGTGGAATTCTCTGCCACAGGAAGTGGCTAAGGGCAAGTGCATTGAATGTTTTCCAGAAGGAGATACGTATAGTTCTTAGGGACTAAAGGGATCAAAGGTTGTATGGAGAAGGTGGGAACAGGGTGCAGGGTTGATGCCAGCCATGATTATATTGAATGGCAAAACAGACTCGAGGGCTAAATGATTTACTCTAGCTCCTAGTTTTTATATTTCTATGATCAGGAATCACATTTAGCAGACATTTGCCTTTTAAGTTTTGCAAGCATGGGCTGGTTGAGTACAATCTGTACTCTGCCTGTTACAAACGACTGAAGGAATCCAGCCCCACCACACCCGGCACTTTTCCTTGTAACCGCAGGAAGTGCTACACCTGCCCCCACACCTCCTCCCTCACCCCAATCCCAGGCCCCAAGAAGACTTTCCACATCAGGCAGAGGTTCACCTGCACATCTGCCAATGTGGTATACTGCATCCACTGTACCCGTTGTGGCTTCCTCTACATCGGGGAAACCAAGCGCAGGCTTGGGGACCGCTTTGCAGAACACCTGCACTCAGTTCGCAACAAACAACTGCACCTCCCAGTCGCGAACCATTTCAACTCCCCCTCCCATTCCTTAGATGACATGTCCATCCTTGGCCTCCTGCAATGCCACAGTGATGCCACCCGAAGGCTGCAGGAACAGCAAATCATATTCAGCCTGGGAACCCTGCAGCCCAATGGCATCAATGTGGATTTCACAAGCTTCAAAATCTCCCCTCCCCCAACCGCATCCCAAAACCAGCCCAGCTCATCTCCACCTCCCTAACCTGTTTTTCCTCTCACCCCAAGCCACACCCCCATCTCCTATCTACTAACATCATCCCGCCCCCTTGACCTGTCCGTCCTCCCTGGACTGACCTATCTCCTCCCTACCCCCCTACCTACACTCACCTTTACTGGCTCCATCCCCACCTCTTCGACTTGTCTGCCTCCTCTCCACCTATCCTCTCCTCTATCCATCCTCTATCCACCTCCCCCTCTCTCCCTATTTATTTCAGAACCCTCTTCCTCTCCCCCATTTCTGATGAAGGGTTTAGGCCCGAAACGTCAAGTTTTCCTGCTCCTATGATGCTGCTTGACCTGCTGTGTTCATCCAGCCCCATGCTTGTTATCTATGAAGGAATATAGTGTTTGTTTCGATGCTGGGTTATTCACCTGGTATCAGTCAGCCCCCTTGTGCAGTACAGAATAATATGCTCATTAGAAATTTTACTCTTGTATTTGTCCTGATGAGCACAAAATTAAAAGTTTTGATAAACAACATTCAGGTTCTCACTGGTAATTCTCCCCCAAAACGTTTCTACCTCTCTGCTTCTTTTGTCTGCCTCTCGGATCCTCTTGAAACTGAACTTGTGCAAGTTGGTGTGTAAGTTTTTAACTATAAGCGTTCTTACGTAGTGCCTTGAGGAGTTTTGATATTTTAAAAGTCAATATGGGATTGCTCATTGTAGGAGTTGTTGAGCATTGAGGGGTTGGATTGTCATTTCTCATGCTGCTCCCTATGGGCTTGTATTCAGATTTGCCTGCTGACTAAGAGGCCAACGGTGGCACAAGAACTGCAAAGCGCTGTGACTTACTACAAGTTGCTGATCAACATAACTAAAAGTGGAGACGATAAATATTCATGAGGGTGCTCCGTCAATATTGCTCTGTATAACCCACACTGCCACAGTTTCCCCTCAAACTCCTTTTATTTTCACCCTTCTCTGCATCAGACCACACATGGAAGAGACAGAGACAGCACTGTTCCACATTCAGAGAGGCAACACTGTGATTACAGTGGGAGTACAGCTCTGTGTATAACATCATCAGTGACCTTTGCAGGGTTGGCAATGCTGCCTGGAACATATTAGCTTGGGTGTATTGCGAGTCCAGTACATGCAAGGCGCAGGCTTCAGTCACCTTGTGGATAGGTGCTTTTTGGGTTCACTACCCCTGGTGAATATCTAGTAGAGCAGTTCATCAGAAAGCGTTCAGTCCAGTCATCCCAGCGGAATGAAAATCGGGTCACTTCTGAAAAAAAACTGACCAATCCCATCCACCTGTTGCCACATACAACAAAATCTCACACTCCCCTTAACACTTCAGCAACCCACCACCTCAAAGAAGCATCAAGCTCCAAACTGTGATTTAAAAAATCCCTCCTTGTGGCTGCCACGATATAGAATCTCAGGAAGAAATCCATTCCTGTTCAGTTACATGGCACTGATTCTCACCAGATCAAATTACTGTCTATGCATCCCACTCTTAAAATGCCAATAGACACATTGCTGTCCTGTTGGTTCTGTTCAAACTCAACCACAACTGAGCAACTTCCTTGCAGTGTCAGAACATTAAAAGAATAGAATGATAAAGAAATCACTCAGCCCAACAGTCCCATTTATTGCACATCCCTTCTATACTCTCCCCTATCACACACCTACCCACCCATTTAATCCCCTTCCCCACCCCATGTACACCCTCCCCTATCACACACTCTACCCACCCACTTAATCTATTTCAAATCATCCATTTAATGCCTAAAAGAAAGTTCCATGTAAAGATGCCACAAAGATAATCAAGAATATTGATGCATCATCAAAGAATTACCCATCATACAGAATTCTAACAGACTAAACCAATATTTTATTTATATATGTCCCTGACCTTAAGCGTGGGAGTTTCTTATAACATCAGTAGGAACGAAGATAATAACTCAAGGTCCTTCAGCAATTGTCCATGTCAAACCCTGTGTGAATAGATTCAGTTGTGTGTCTCTACAAAGCTAGTTCCCATGGTGATGTCATTTGCCTTTACTGTTTGAAGGGACAGCATACTGGAGAGGAAATCTTTGACAAGCCTAGTCTTTGTTTGGGAAAGCAAAAAGGCAGGAGTGACCTATTCCATCTTCATCAGTGAGGGAATCACACACCAGTGACAAAATGGTTTGTTTGTAATTGTGGTTACAAGATACCACATTTTTATATCACCATCCATGATATCAGGGAATACTGTTCAGTATAGTCACTTCCACAAACTAGAAAAGGCAACAGCCAATTTATGCGCAGCTATCTCCCACAAGCAACAATGTTGAGGATGACCAGAAAATCCTTAGTGATGTTGGCTGAAATAGTGTGACCGTTTGTGCCCAATTGTGAACGGAAGGGTGTTTCACCTGAAACACTGCACCACCAGCTCTGTGACATTCCTTTAGTTACCACATTGAAGTGTCAGACTACATTATGTTCTGTGGGGCGCAAAGTTAGAATCTTTTGACCAAAGGTGTGAGTTGTATCCACTAAGCCCTGCCTGACTTTGCTCTAGAGTTCATTGTTATGTAAGTGTAAACCAGACAGCAGCTGCTGGAAGTTATATATACGTAGTTAAATGCAGAAATCAGCAAGTGCTATTCAAGTGTGCGTTCCTGTAAGCACAGATTAATACACAATGTCTCGAGTACTGTCAAACAAACTACACCAGCCTTTTTAAAAAAAATAAACTTTCCAAGTGTGGAGTCTCATTCTTTTCGATTTAAATAAGAACATAAGAAATAGGAGCAGGTGTAAACACCTTCTGACCTGCTCCACCAAATGATATAATCAAAGCTGATCAACTCCATGTTCAACATATCTTTTCACTCCCTGAGGTGCTAAAAATCTCTCTCCATCAGCCTTAAAATACATTTCATGATGGAGCTAACCCACTGGAGTAGAGAATTCCATAGTGTCAGAATGAAATTCCTACTCATTTTGGCCCAAATTGATTGGTTCCTTATCCTGAGATTGTGACCCAATCTCAGTGCCTACCTTGTCAAGCCCCTTCAGAATCTTGAACATTTCAATGGATCACCTCTCATTCTTCCAAGATGCAGGGAATATGAGCAATTATTCATCCTCTTATCACAGAATAAATCCTCCTGCTGGGACTAATCCATTATCGCCTTCAATGCAGGTATTTCTCTCCTTAATTAAGGAGACCAAAACACCTCATGGTATTCAAGATGTGGTCTCACAAAGGTCCTATACAGTGATATTTTAGGGGATTTTATTGCAGGGGATTTAAAAAAAAATGAAAAGTAGTAACAAACCAAATAAAAACGGGTGACTTTGGGCCTGAGATAACGAGGTGTGGAGCTGGATGAACACAGCAGGCCAAGCAGCATCAGAGGAGCAGGAAAGCTGACGTTTTGGGTTGTTCCTAAAGCTGCACACTGTTTTATGATGAATCCTGACCACAGCTCATCTTGGTATAAGATCCATTTGGCAGAATTCGTGCCACCATCCTTTTTTCTGTTGGTGATCTATAGGGCTTGTTTGGTCTGCTACATTCGATGAAAATTATTTGTTAGCCCAATGAAAAGTGGCTCTCGTCTTAAGTGAGATGTAGTTTACTATATGATAGCCATTGTTTGGAATACATAGGAGCAAGAGTAAGCCATTCAGCCCCTTGAACCTGCGCTGCCATTCTAGATGACCGCTGATCGTGTATCAATGCCATATGCTCATGCCATCTCTATATCAATATACATCAATCTCTGTCTTGAATTTACTTGATGAAAGAACTTCCACAGCTCTCTGGGTTAGAGAATTCCAAAGATTCACCTCCTGCTGAATGAAGATGTTCCTCCTCATTTCACTCCTAAATGGCTTACCTTTTATCCCAACATTATGTCCCCTGGTTCTAGACCCCATAGCCAGGGGAAATATCCCTTCTGCACTTCCTCTCTCTGTCCCTTTAAGAAGGTTGTATGTTTCAGTGAGAATCTTGGAAATATTACAATTGGCTTTCACGTCCAAATCTTTAACATAGATGGTGAACAGCTGAGGCCGAAGCACTGATCCTTGTACTACCCCACCAATAATATCCTGCCAACTTGAGAGAACATGAGAACATAAGAAACAGGAACAGGAGTAGGCCGCTGGCCGATTGGCCTGCTCCGCCATTCAGTAAAGTCATGGCCGATCTTTTCATGGACTCAGCTGCACAGTTTCACAACCGATCAAGGGTGACCCATTTATTTCTACTGTCTGCTTTCTAACTATTAATCAATCCTTAATCCATGGTAGTATGTTACCCCAATCCTATGTGCTATACCTTTACCAAACTCCTCTGTTGGTCTTTATCAAAAACCTTCTGAAAATCCAAATGCCATGCATCTGCTGGTTCCCTTCCAATTGACTTTGCTAGTCACAAAAAAGACTACCAGATTTGTAAAACAAGATTTCCCTTTCATATATCCATTGACTTTGCCCAATCAAGCAATTATTTTCTAATTTTCCAGTAATCATGTCATATTTGATAAATTCCAGTATTATCTTTACTACTGACATCAGGCTAACAGGTTTGTAGTTCCCTGTTTTCTCTCTCCCTCCTTTCTTATCCAATGTAGTTACATTTGAAAGCTTACAATCTGCAGGCAATATTGTAGATTTAATAGAATTTTTGAAGAAGGTCACCAATGTATCTATTATCTTTGTCACCAGCTCTTTTAATTCTTTAGTGTGAAAGTCATTGGGTGCTAGGGATTAATCAATGTTCATTGCCATTAATGTTGCCAATAATACGTTTTTTAAAAACTAATACCATTTCTTTCAGTTCTACATTCTCACCAGGCTCGTGGCTCTTAACTATTTCATGAAATCTTCTTATGCCATCCTCTATGAAGGCAGACACAAAATGCTTGTTTAGCTTCTCTGGCATTTCTGTTTTCTTCAGAAATTGCCATGCCTGAAATGAACCCACAATTGTCTTTGTTAGTCTTTTCATTTTCATACACCTGTAGACGCTTTTATAATCTGTTTTAATGTTTCTTGCTTTCTGCTTTCTGCTTTAATTTTGTATTCTGTCTTTATCAATTTATTAGTCCTCCATTGCTCAATTCTAAAATTCTTTCAATCCTCGGGCTTGCATTTTTAGGTAACATTATGTCTCCTTCTTAGATCTAGTAATATCTTTAGCTATCCTTGTTAGCATGGCTCTTTTACTTTTCCTGTTGGGTACTTTTGCCTGAAAGGTATATGTGTTTTTTTAAAAACAAACATTAGTTCTTGAAATGTTTGAGCTGTTGTCTACGTACCATCAAACATTTTAATGTATTTTTCCAATTAGCCATGGCAGTTCTTCCTTATACCTTTATGTTTGCCCTTGTTTGGAGTTAAGACCCTAGTTTCAGACTGAACTGTGTCCTTTTCAAACTTAAATTCCACCAAATGATGGTAGTTTCTTTAATAAAAAGATTAGTAGTTAGCTGTTTCTCATTGCATAATATGAAATCTAAATCAGTGTCTTAGTTGATTCCTCAGTACATTGCTCGAGAAAACCATCTCGAACACATACCAGGAATTCTTCCTCTGCAGCATTGATGCCCATTAAATTAACTCCGTCTGTATGTAGATTGAAGTCACCTATGATTACTGGATGCCCCTCGCTACATATGCTTCAAATTTCCTGATATACATCATTCCCTACATTAGCAGTACTGTTGGTGGCCTCTCCTACCAATGTTTGCTGCCCCTTATTGTCTCTTGTCTCCACCCAAACCGACTCTGGATCCTGTTCTTCCGCTCAGAGACCCTCTCTCATTAATGCACTGATCCTGTACTTTATTATCAGCACTGCCACATTCCCTTTACTTTTTAGCATATTCTTCAATATCCTTAATATTCAAGTCTCAATCTTGGTTACCCTGTAGCCATGTATCCATAATGGCCATTAATTCATAGCTTTTTACTTCTGCTAACACTGTCAAGTTACTACAACAATGAGGGAGATGTGAATCGGAGAACCAATGCTGTTCCCTTGCCTGAGTCCATGTGGCATTACTGAATTAGACAGTACTTAATGCTCTGTTCAGCACTAACCCTTTAAGACATTATAATACGGAAACCTCATTCAAATCTTTGAAACTCAGAGCTCCCCTTGGTATAGGTCTGTTTGGCCAGCATGCAGTCCAGACAGTGGTTTATACTAGTTCGATTCTGGGTCTCTGTAGACTTGGCTGATTTCAGTATGATTGCTGATAGAAATGTTCCAGTTTGCCACAGCACTGGTGGATGAGAGAGGGAAAGAGGGAGAGCCCTCTCATCCAACTATCATGTAGTGACCCCGTATCGATGTCTGGAGAGAATTAGGTTGGCCTTGCCTTTCAATCATCGTATTGTTGTTCAACCCACTGACGCTTATTGTTGAGCTTAATATTATTGTAAACGGAATTAAGATCTAAATGCTCATAGCTAGGCTGCATCATCAGTGATATCGGATCACAGGAGATAGGAATCGAAGAACCAGAACTAGGAGAGACAATTTAAAGACGAGGGGCGTCTCATTTAAGACAGCAGTGAGGAAGAATTGTTTTCTTCAAGGGTCATTAGTATGTGGAACTCTTCGTCCCAGTGAGTGGTGGAGGCAGGGTCATTGAATACCTTGAAGGTAGAGATGGGTAGATTCTTGACTAACGAGGGAGTCAATAGTTATCGGGTTGAGACAGGAATGTGAAATGGAAGCCACAATCAAATCTGCCATGATCTTGTTAAATTACAGAGCAAGCTGGAGGATCCAAATAGTCCAATTCTGGTCTTAATTTGTACGTTCTTCGGAGGGTTCTGGTGAAGTCCTATTCAACTGCAATACGTATTGTTTAATGTCTGGTAAATGTTACAGCCTCTTGTACTAGCATAATGTTCAGACCTCCTTGGTCTGACAGTCCTGGAACGGACCGTGTGTTATTTATAAACATTAATGGCTGCTTAGGTCAATACTTCCCATTTCCCTTGTTTTTCACCAAATGAGACCTTCCAATTTCTCTTCATAATTCGACACATTGTATCCTTCAACCCCTTTCATACTCTCCATATTAATTTGTTTCTTGGAAAATACTATGGCTAGGAATTTTCCCAAGGACTTTCCTCATCACTTGCTGTAGCTTTGGAGCGCACCCTATTGACGATGTCCATCCAGAAATGCAGCCAAAGTTGCAGCAGCGAATCCAACCCTAAAGCAATGTCCAGAATGCCCAGACCCCTCTCCTTTGTTTATTGGATACCTTTCTGTCTCATACAGTGGTTGCCTACTCTGCTTGGTTTTGTTTCCAGAGATCTGGTCACGTGGGCTCCTGCCTTTCAACAAAGGCTATCCTATCTCCAAGATTTTAATACCCTGAAATGAATGTGTTCAATCCTCAGCATCCAAGTGATGAACCTTTAATTCCCGGAGACTCCAGGACAATCCTGGAGGGTTCACAACCTGAGATTTGGGTCATGCAGACAGAATGTGAGAATCCAGGGCTTCAGAAAATGTAGCTTAGTGCACTCTCTGAGTTGCCAATTAGCTGCGTTACATGTTACAACTCACTGAATTCTCCCATGGTTCAGAGGTTGGAAGATTACGATTTGAATAAATAAATAATGAATAAATGAAACGGATACAAAATTAGTTGAGTGACACACAACTGAGGATAGTCATAGGTCATGGTATAAAAGGACTGTAGCAACATAAATACAAAACTGGTTGAGTGATCGGAAACAGCGTAATGGTCAATGGATATTTTGTGGCTGGAGTGAGGTTTGCAATTGAATTCCCTTGGGATCAGTATTGAGATCCTTGCTTTTCCTGATACAAATTAATGATCTAGATCGGAGTGCGCAGGCGACACTTTGAAAGTTCGTGGATGAAATGAAACTTTGAAGCATTGTAAATAGTGAGGGGACCGGTGTAAACGTCAAAAGGACATAGATAAGTTGGTGGAGTGCATAGATAGGTGACGGATGAAGTTCACTGAGAAGTGTGGGGTAGTTCATTATGGGAGGAAGAATGGTACAATTCTGAAGGTGGTGCTGGTGCAGAGGGACCTGGGTATAAATGTGCATGGATCATTGAAAGTGGCAGGACAGGTGGCGAGAGCAGTTAATAGAGCCTACAGTGTTCTTGGCTTTATCAAAAGAAGCACAGAGTTCAGTAGAAAAAAGGTTATTAGATCTCAGCTGGAGTATTGCATGTAGTTCTGGGCACCACCTTCATAGGAAGGATGTGAACCCATTGCAGAGAATGCAGAAGGAGAGGTTATGGGGGAACTGTTCTCCTTGGAGGGAAGGCAGCTGAGAGGAGATCTGACAGAAGATTTGCAAAATCATGAGGGGGCTGTATACAATAGGGAGTAACTGTCATTGCTCATTAAAAGGATTACGAACAATGGAGGACAGGTTTGAAGTGATTTGCAAAAGCAAATGTGATGTGAGAAAATTTTTTTTTTCACACAATGAGTGGTTGGGCTCGGCAGTGCACTGCCTGGAAGTGTGGTGGAGGCAGGTTTAATTGAGGTATTCAAGAAAGCATTGGACAATTAGCTAAATCGAAACGATGAGCAGGGTGACGGGGCGGGGGAAAGTCAGGAGAGTGACACTGATCATGATGCTGATTTGGAAAGCTGATGCAGACAAGACGAACAAACCAGTCTCCTTCTGCTCTGTTGTGTGTCTGTGAAATCAGAATAAATGTCTTTGTTCAGAGAGTGGTTTCAATGGGTAGAATGTTCTTTGGAGGGTCATTGTGGCCTCAGTGGGCCTAATAGCCTGCTTCCACACTGTCGGGGATTCTGTGACTCTATCATAAGTCTTTCTTTAGCTGTGTAATGGCAATCAGAGTGAGAGATATAGAAACTAAGAGAAAAGAGTAAATGGACTCGGATAGGAATGAAGGGGACCCTGACAAAGCTGTGAAATTTCAAAACTATGCAATTGCATTTTGTTTATAATATTTTTTCAATTGATGCTATGGCTGTGTGTCAAGTTCTCTTGTTATTTTAGTCTAGATAAAGAATAACCTTTTTTTTACAAGCAGTAATGGATTTTATGGTCAAATAGGTTGGAGATATCTGAATGAGGTGATTTTGTTTGCGTACTGACAAGGAATGTCTCATTTCATCAGAGGAACCTGATCAGGAGAGGAAAATCTCTGTCAAGCTGAGCTGTGAGAAGTTTCCTTGGGTCACTTACATCTGAGGGGTTCTCCCAGATCAGCATGTACACTTTCAGAAAAGTGAAGTTTGAAAGGTGATTTGATGCTCACTTTAGTATTGTAAGATGCTAGACCACATTGGCGCTCACTGCCGTATCAGTTGCTTTCAGCTAATATTGCAACCTGCACATTGAGATACCGGTCTGGAGTAAAAACAGAAGTTGCTGGAAAAGCTCAGCAGGTCTAGCAGCATCTGTGAAGAAAACATCAGAGTTAACATTTCGGGTCCGGTGACCCTTCTGAGGAAGGGTCACCGGATCCAAAACATTAACTCTGATGTTCTCTTCACAGATGCTGTCAGACCTGCTGAGCTTTTCCAGCAATTTCTGTTTTTGTTCCTGATTTACAGCATCCGCAGTTCTTTCAGTTTTTATTTACTGGTCTGGATATTAGCACATACACTACCACTGAGGCTGTTGCTCATTCTCTTCAATTCCTTCTTCACTGCAACACTCCTGAGTGCATAGTAGTTCCCCAAATACAGCCCTGTAGTGTAGTGTCTAAAGGCTTTCTCTTCACGTGTTCATTCCAGACTGGTGTCTTCTCTCTTAGGACGTCAGGGTCTCTTTGGATAAGTCATGAATCTCAACAGATTGCAATCACCAGCTACTTTACTTTAACCAAAGCAGTGGAAGCAGAGGACATGGCCTGCTAATGACCAGGGATAAATTCAGAACATTGGGCAGGAACCTAGAGATAGCCATTGCAGGATTCCAATCAGGAAGCTGTAGTCTGTAGTCCCATCCAATATGAGATGTCAACTGGCTTCCAGTGTCAGGAGGTCTGTTCAGTGTAGCCCTGCATGATGTACCTACTAGTTTCCTTTACGTTGTGGGTGTTACCAAGGAGCCAGCCGCAGCAGGAGGGTCACAGCACCTTTAGATAGAAAGTGACTGCTACAGCAATAAGAGCTAGTTTGGCAGAGCTACCAGTCTCCATAACCAATTGCAGTGACAATGCCTTCCACTAGGGAGACCTGACCATTACAGTTAAATGCTGACAACTTGACATGGAGTGATCTATACTCAATTTTCCACCTCCCGACAGAGGACAAGGAGGTCCAAACACTGTTAGAAATAAGCATAATCCATTCCTAAATAGAGACTAGTTGCCCTATTGAATCAACAACCCACCTCTGCCAGGCTGTAGCATTCTGCCTTTGGGAACAATTCACAAGGTGAAAACACGGTGTGGAGCTTCCTCAAAGTGAATTGATTGCATTTTCCTCACCATCCACTCTGCCTCACACCTTCAACCTCCCCTGCACAGGTCCAGGAATATAAGCTCATCATTTCTAAAACAAGAGGCAGGCAGACTCCTGAGAGAGACAGTGAATCAATACAAATGCTTTCCAATCAAATATAAATCAGGCGGATTCACTTGGTGTTAGAAAATAAATTTTTGGGATAATGTGAGGAAATCGAGACACAACATGTGATAGATGTGGGGAAGGAACAGGAGATTGTGGATGTTTAGTTCCCAAAGCTCGACAATGTTGTACGATAGATCAGCACCACAGCTCATCGTGGTGTCACATCCATCGGGTTGATTTGCTGGTATGGATTTTCAGGCCTGGTTGGTCTGATCTGATAGAGGAAAACCACTTGCTAGGTCTGACAGGAAGAGGCTCTTAACTTCATTATAGTTTATTCTCGGGATACAGTTTATGGCACAATACCATCGATACAAGTTACACTAGTATGATAGGCATTGTTACTGAGGGAGACCTCAGTGCAAGATCTGAAACTATCATTTCCTATCTGACATTATCATATTGGGCAGTGCTTATTGAACTCCACAGGATTAACCCTTTCAGATGCTCTCACTATACTCAATACCCATCCCTGGCCATATTCCTCGCCTTGTGTCTGGGCCTGTTAAAGACAAATTGATTGTCATGTGTAGTCAACCAATCTATACTGTTGTATCATGTGACTGCCAGAAGGGGTAAGTTGAACTTGACGGACCTGGGTCTTTAATTCTTTAGAATTTCCTGGGTGTATCAAGTATTAACAGAAAAGGCTTATTGAAGGAAATACAACTGGGGAGAGCTTATAATTGCTACTCTGCTCATCAGCCTTGCTGCTTCCACATTTGGCTGGGAATTGATGGGGCTTTGGGGTGTGGCCAATTCAGGGCTAATAGAGCCTCTTTCAGACACCATTGGTGGCACCCCACTTCCTCCCCCGGTAGCAAGAACAAAGGTAAACGTAGCCCCTCCCAGCCTCACCAATAGCAACCCCTCACCAGGGTGTGCCCGACTGGCACTGGCAACCATGCCCCACCACTCCCACTTCACACTGCAGGGGTGGTGTCCATGTTACTGCTGCTGTCTGGGTGCAATCCTAGCAGTGGGCCGCACTCCAGGGACTCAGTAACCATTGGCCCTCTGATTGGCTGGCTGCCTCACTCTGGAAGGATACTGAAGGCATAACCATGCTCCTTGGGGGGCACGGCACTGACAGAAAATTGTGTCCTGTCCATGAAATCAGTTTGGGCCACCCATAACTGGTAAAGGTGGGGTGTTTCTTGACTAGCGAATGGGTCTACCGCCAACTACAACCGTTCCAGCCCCTGTGACAGAAATGGAGCCAATGGAATAACAGTTAATGTTTACAGGGCTAACAATCCAGAGGGTAAGATCTAATGCTTTGGGGGCATGGGTTCAAATCCCACCATAGCAGCTAGTGGAATTTGAATTCACTAAATAAATCTGGAATATATAGCGAGTTTTGGCAGTTGTGACCATGACACCTATGATCGCTTCAACCTAAAAACCCATCAGGATCACTCATGTCCTTTAAGGTAGGAAAGCTGCCACCTTTACCCGGTCTGGTCTACATGTGATTCCAGACCCACAGCCATTGTGGTTAGCTCTGAACTGCCCTTGAAGTGGTTCCAGCAAGCCACTCAGTTCAGGGGCAATTAGGAAGGGCAACAAGGGCTCGCCATGCACAAAGAATAAAAATAAAATTCTTCTTCAGGGCATTGCTATGAGTATAACCCTAGGCAAAAAAATTACAATTGCATAAAAAGAATGCCTTTGTGACACTTTCTATTTGGTAATTGCAAAAAATATTGGCATTTGGTTCAAAAAGGCTGTTCAACAGTCGTAAATCCTCCAGCCGAATCCTGAAGTTCGGCTGCTCTCCAGTTGGTCCAGGAACAGGATCCCATGTGTAGATGGATGCGTGGGAGAAATGCTCCACTGTAGAGGTGACATATTTCAGTCAGGACTATGGCCGTGTCGGGCCACTCAAGATGAAGAGGATCTCGCATCGCTATTCAAAGAACAAGCAGGGGAGATTCCCCCGGGTCTCCTGACCCGTCTTAATCCCTCATCCGGCATCCCCAAAATACAAGTCAGCTGCTTGCTGCTGGGGGCTGTAGCTCTGTGCCAATTGGCCGAGAACCCTTCAGAAGTGCTGCACCGGTTTTGAGTCTTGGGACACCCTTGGGTGACTTGCTGTGACTTCCAATTGTCTTGAAATAAGCAGACTGTCCTGATTAAACAGCATTTACAAGGCCCACGATGAACATCAATGCTAGGCTCATGGGAAAGTACCAGGACCCCTGCTGCATAAGTGATCTCTGACACCATCACAAACATAAATCCAATCCATACGTTTGCATGGGGACCAACCCACACCCCCCCCACCTCCAATCCCCATTTTGCTAGCCTACTCGATATCCCCTTGTTTTGTTTTAGTTCGGGGGGATGTTGGTGGATAGAACAAAGCCAAATCAGCGACCTTCTGACAAGGCTCCTGCCTTAAAAAGGGACCTCAGTGAATGCAGAGAAACTGGAGGTTTCTCCTTAGAGCACCTGGGTATGGGTGAGCTGCAATACAAGTGTTTAAAAATTGTGAGGTGGAGATGCTGCTGTTGGACTGGAATGGACAAAGCCAAAAGTCTCAGGATACCAGGGTATAGTCCAACAGGTGATGAAGGGGCAGCGCTCCAAAAACTTGTGATTTCACAAAAACCTGTTGGACTATAACCTGGTGTTGTGTGACTTCTGACTAACATTGCGAGGGATTCTGGTAAAGGAATGGGCCACAAACACAGAGGGGAGGTGAGGAGAACTTTCCTTCATGCAGGGAGATGTTTTGTTCTGCAGTGCACTTCCTAAAAGGACAGTGGGAGCTGAATCAGTCTGACTTCTAAAGGAATCTGATCAGTGCTTTAAAAGCAAAAAACAAATCGTAGGGCTGCAGGAAAAGGGCAGTGGAGAGGGATGAGTTGGATAGTTCTTCCAAGGAGCCAGCACAGACTCCATGGGCTGAAAGGCCTCCTTCTGTAGTAGTTGTGTCTCTGATTCCATGTCAAGGAGCCTGGAGGTGGAGGGACCTCCTTGTAAGAAGCAATAAACAGTGGCAGTCAAATCGCTCGATGCCAAACGCCCTCCCCCATCTTCAACCATCCAGCCAGCTCAAGTCTCAGCTTGAAGAACACCATGCTTTTACTGGAGTCTATCCCAAACTGGCTCCTGATCCGGAGATCTGAGCATTTATATTGTGCTTAATGTAATAAGATCTCCTGAATCTTTTTATAGTTTAAGCTACTTTAGCATGTGTTATCCAGTAGGGGAGGGAGGGAGGGGGAGGTGGGAGGGGTAGGAGAACGCAGAGTATGGTATGAAAATGTTGTGCGGAGGCTGGAAAAATCCCAGCCTGTTTATGCACACAGCACACATGTGTACAGTTTAATAATTGACCGTCGTGGAGATAAGGAGCTTAGTGCTCCGAGTGTGGGCTTTGATTTGTGACAGTCGTGGAGTTAATTAATGGATTTGTGAAGAATGCCGAGGCACTGGATATAGAGTATCAGCCTGCGTTTTTCTTTGCTTGAGGATTGACCGATTTTCCCAAGGAAGGCTGGAGAAGGCCAGAGGGAGAGTGTCCGATTTGGATTTTCTCCGCAAATGCCCATGACCTTTGATCGAATGTGCACATCACTGCTGCATGTGGTGGAGTGGTGTTTTTTTTTGTTCGGATATCTGCCTAGATCTATCCGACTTTGGTTTTTCCAATCGTGAGGCTGGATTTCAGTGCTTTTCTCCCTTGTGAAGGGGGTCGGACACGTGCTTTCCTGGCTCACCTCTCGTCCCAACTAGAGCAGACAGCTTGCGTCTGGTGTTCTTGGTGACTCCCAGACAGTGTCCCAATCTAACTATCTGGTATCCAGTCGTAAAGCCTACGAGCGATAATGGAGGACTTTTGGACCCTTCATTCCACTTATGGTAAGCGCTGTTCAGTCCAAGTTATCTTTTTGGATGGGGTGCCTTGGTTCCACGAGGAATGGTGCCATGACGAATACAATCGCACCTCAAGTTGTCCCTCTCCTTCCCCTATTGGACGATGAGGTGTTGCTTCTTGGCGAGCAGTTCCTTGGACTGTTGATGCCGTTTTAGATTGTACACCTACTCGAGCTGGGTCAGCCAGTAACCTGCAGAGGAGGTTGGGGGGCGTGGTTGGGTGGCGTCGGGGGTCAGGGGGTCCTGTTTCCAGGTCCCCAACCAGCAGTCTGTATTCCTCAGCCCCCTCCCCAATCCCAATCTGTGACCATGCCCAGGCATGTGTTCAAGTAGCGGAGAAAATTTAAGGGGAGATTTAACAGAGCTGTTTAAAACTCTAAAGGGTTTTAACAGGAGAAAGTAAAAAGAAGTTGTTTCCACTGGCTGGTGGGTCGGTTAGCAAAGGATCTAAGAAAATTGACAAAACAATTTCGGCAGCGGAGCGGGGTAAGTCATTGGTTAACATAATGAGCTGTTATATTTAGAGTGCACTGCCTGGAAGCATGATGAAAGTGAACAATAACATTGAACAGGGAATTGGATAAACACTTGGAAAGGATTGGCTCCCCTCGCTCCTGCAGTATAAATTGTTGTGATCGCCTTGGCATTCTTGTATTTTGTCCTGAAGACAGCGAAATGAAAAGCTTTGGTGGTGAGTCTCTCCTTCCAGTGACATTCAGGGAAAAGGATTGTAAGCTCAGGGAGAACAGCAGAAAGTACAGGTTGTTGGATGGGCTATCAAAGAGGCAGAACAAGCAAGCTGGGCTTCTTTCTATGCTCGCTGATCCCCCGCACAAAACCCAGGCAGAGAAGGGTTTCTGTTTGAGAGGTGATGAGTAGGGCAGAAAGTGAACTCTGCAGTGATATGGGATAGTGGCTGGTGAGTGTGGGCTGCTTTCGGAGACTGCGACACCTACAAGAGGTGCCACGGGAAGGCAGAGTCCCTGACCTGAGAACAACTGGCACCGTTCGGAGAAAAGTGAAATCGGCATCCGCTGCAGGTTCCTGAAGGATTATCACTGGCCGAGAAGAGCATCACATTCCCAGGCCTGTGCCGAGTGAGGGGCAATGCTCAGAGAGGCCCTGCCTTCTCCACAGCTCCTCTAGCTTGAGACTATGGGATCACAAGTTCAGATCCTTAGCGTTACATAAAGCATGGTGGTGTGGTCAGAAAGTTGGCTAGCAAATCAGTGCGCAACACGTGCTTCATGACAGGTTTGATGGGCCATTTCTCTATGTAACGTCCGCATTTGTAACAACAACTTATAGCACATTTGGCTCCATGTACCAACCCACAGTGCTTCTTTGGATCATTATTAAGCAAAGTATGACGGTGGCAAAATATGAGGAAATAGGCCTGATGACCAAAAGGTTGGTCAAAGATATATTCTCAAATCTTGACTTAAAGGAGGGGAGAGAGAGAGAGGTGGAAAAATCATAATACATAGGTGCAAGCTGAGACCGTTTGGTCGATAAAATCTGCTGTGCCATTCGGTCATGTTTCTCAAACCATTTCTCCTGCCTACTCCCCATAACCCTTGATCCCCTTACCAATCATGATTCTATGTATCTCTGACGTAAATATACTTGTAACTTGGCCTCTAAAAGCCCTCTGTGGCAATGGGTCCCCCAGATTCACCACCCTCTGGCTGAAGAAATTCCTCCTCATCTCACTTCTAAAGGGTTGTCCCTTCATTCTGAGGTGGTGCCCTCAGTAAGAGTTCTAAGCAGGAGGTTTGTCCTTTCCGTGGGTTGTAGCCTTGCAGCGGTGGAGAGGTTTGAGTGTTCCATTGTTCTATCAGAAACTAACAGGGCTACCCATGGCGATAAGGCTGGAGGGGGTTGGAAACTAGACAACGTGCAATCCAAAAACAAGTCCAGAATGCCGATCCAGGCAGAAGACACTGGTGCGATTATAAATGGCTGCTGCTGTGGATGGAGGCTCCCAATCATTGAGGTTTCCTTGCCACCTTGGAACTGGATCTACCTTCTGTCAAGGACAGTGTGCCTGCTGCAACAGCATTCCCATGTTAAAAGATGCCCTGCACAAGATATCTACCTCTAGAGGAATTCAAAAGTGCCCCCTCCCCCACCTCACACTCAACACAAGCCCTACAGCAGTTGGCAGGAGGTAATGAGGACAGGATTGTGAGATCAGGAGAAAGGCAGATAGGTTTAGGGAGGACATTCAAAGCTTAGGGTCTTGGCTGCCAAAGACAGTCATCAATGGTGGTGTAACTAAAATAGGGGATACTCAAGAGACCAGAATTGGAGCACAGCTATCTTGAAGGATCGTGGAGCTGGAGGAGATTGCAGAGTAGGGAGGGGTGAAGCAGTGGAGGAATTTGAAAACAGGGATGGGAACTTTCAGATCAAGACTGTGCTTGACTGGGAGGCAACGTAGGTCTGTAGGCAACAGGGCTAGTCAACAGATCTGTTAAAGGACCAGCAGCAGATGACCATATGTTTACTGGGGGTAGAATTGTGCTGGAATAGTCAGGTCAAGAGGTAACAAAAGTGTGGATGAGGGGCTTGCTCTGTTCAGGCTTCTATTTGCAGAAACTTGCATGTGAGAGTATATCCAAAGGCATCTGGATTGCGTGTTCACTATTACGCCTGTGTTGACTGGTAACTACTGGTAAAGGTTTTGTCTGTTGCCTAGGAGGTTGGTGTTGATGTGACCCAACTCAAAATCATTAGTTTTCTTCTTATTTAGAATACATTGACAGTCACTGCAATAAAACTGCATTTCCATCTGTAGGTTTTGTTTTTGTTTGAAATTGTTCAATGAATGTACGCTATGACAAATGAGAAAATCCTTACACATTTTTATGTTGTGATCTCTGGACGAGATTCGAGATACATTCAGGTTTGTGTTGTAATGGGGTGTTGCACTATAGTTTGGAGGGGCCTCACAGCTGCGAGAATTTTGTTTCTTCGGTGCAAGAACTACGCAAGATAAATTTCTGCCCATTTCCGTCAGGGACACTGACCTGTTTCATCAGTGAAGTTGTTTTATGTGTTTTGTCAATTTCCCCATACCAGTCAGGCCAGTTTAGGGAGTGGCTGCACCAATGGTTCGAGGAGTGGAAGCCAGATAGCTACTGTCCACTTTTTGACGACTGCATTGACTTCATTGTTTACGCAAACCTGGCCCTCGTCTGTGCTTTCGATCGGCTTCTGTTTGTGTTGACGAGTCCCGTCGAACTGTCAACATGTCTCAATGTCTCATCCATGCCTTGGAGTCAAAAGGTCATGAGATTGAGTCCCCTCCCTACCACGAAAGACTCTGGTTCATAACCAGGAGCAGTCCTGCCTGTGCGATTGGACAAAATGCTGCTCTGTTCAGAGGTACTGTCTCTTGAGTAAGATGTTTAACCAAGGCCTGGTTTGCCCTCTTAGGGGAGTGTAGATGATCTCCAGCCATTATTGAGTCATAGTCATAAAGTCATACAGTGTGGTAGCAGACCCTTCGGTAAGTAGTCCATGCCGATTATGTTCCCAAACTAAACTAGTCCCACCTCCATGTCCTTGGCTGTTTTCCCTCCAAATATTCCTATTCATGAACTTATCCAAATGTCCTTTAAACATTACAATTGTACCTGCATCCACCACTTCTAATGGCAGTTCATTCCACACATGAACCACTCTCTATGTAAAAAACAAAACAAAATGCCCCTCATGTCCTTTTTAAATCTTTTTCCTGTCACCTGAAAAATATGCCTCCTTGGTTTGAACTCCCTCACCATAGAGAAAAGACCTTTGCTATTCACCTCATCTATGCCCGTCATGAATTTACAAACCTCTATAAGGTCACCCCTTAACCTTCTATGCTCCAGTGAAAAAAGTCCCAGTCTATCCAGCCTCTCCTTATAACTCAAACGCTCCATTCCGAGCCACATCCTGGTAAATCTTTTCTGAGCACTTGTCCAATTTATTAATATCCTTTTCATAATGGGGCGAAGAGAACTGCTCTCCATTATCTGAAGAAGAATGGCTGATTTCTGCACTGCCCATTATTACTGTCCCTCAACCAGCACTGCACTTTTTGTGGGATCTTGCTGTGTAGTAGCAGGATAATGCAATTCCTGCATTAGAAGAGAAGCAGCAGCTCGAACGAATCGGTGCCTGCAGTTGCTTGCGGTGTTTCTAAAATGCATCGTTAAGACGATCAGGTCTACGATTAATGCACTGGGTCAAACATTCTTCTGTGTAAATGCTGCAAGTTATTATTTTTCCACTGACCTCCCCTCTCATGGCTCCACCTGAAGAAAAGTGATAGGAACCTTTCCTGCCCAGTTTGCCTTGCAGCTTCTCACCCCTTTCAGGCTACGGCTGGAGGTTG
The DNA here is from genome assembly GCA_024137785.1 of Ginglymostoma cirratum. Taxonomy (NCBI): domain Eukaryota; kingdom Metazoa; phylum Chordata; class Chondrichthyes; order Orectolobiformes; family Ginglymostomatidae; genus Ginglymostoma; species Ginglymostoma cirratum. Next base: position 4,416,933 of record JAHRHZ010000124.1, on the reverse strand, counting down.
ACTCCATTAATCCGTGTTACAAAGCGGGCAGCTTTGAGTTTCCTGCATCTACATACATCTCTGGGTAACTTATGCTGGAAGTTATATATTACTGAGAACAGTGGTGGGAGTCAGATGGGTTTCTGTGTTACACATAAGAGCTGATCTTGAGCCACTTTCCTAATCACTCCTCATGCCCCTCAATTCCCTGAGAGGCCAGAAATATGTCTATCCTAGCCTCAAATATATTCAAGGTCAAAAAATCACATGACACCAGGTTATAGCCCAACAAGTTTGTTTGAAAACACAAGCTTTCGGAGTCTCTCTCTGAAGAAGGAGAGAGACTTCGAAAGCTTGTGTTTTCAAATAAGCCTGTTGGACTATAACCTGGTGTCGTGCGGTTTTTGACCTTGTCCATCCCAGTCCAACACCGGCACCTCCACATCATCAAATATATTCGGCAATGGAGTTTCAATGGTTCACCGCTTCTTGACCGAAGTCATCTTTTCCAAACCCAGTTCTAAAAGATTGGCCTCTTATCCTGAGACTGTGTGCCTCCGCTCCCCTCAAACTCCTGGCTGCGTGAGGCCAGATTGTCCGAGATCACGCATGTTGTTCAGTATTTTAGACCATCAGATACTTGTATCCATGAGGCTAGTGTGATAGGCTAGTGTGACAGGCCAGTTAAAATTGCGTTGCAGGATTTTGCTGATGAGTGTTATGGACTGGTTCATCACTGTGTTACTTCTGTGACTGCAGAGCCAACACAAGTTGATAACTAACAAATCCAATCAGGAACTGAGGATAAACTTTCTTTCCCAGAGTCTGGTTCTGACAGGAAGCTTGCTACCAAATGATGAGTTTGAAGTGATGCATTTAAGAGGAAGCTGGAGAAATGAATCGAGAATGAGAGGGCACAAATTGAAAGTAACTAGTAAAAGAAGCAAAACCTTTTTATCCTGGAGATGGTTATGATCTGGAATCCACCACCTGAAAGTGTGGTAGGGGTGGGTTCAATTGGGGCACTCGAGAGGGAAGTGGACTGTGATTTGACAGTGAACATTGTGCAGGCTAACGGGGAAACGACGGGAGAATAGCACTAAATGAATGGTGCATTTGGAGACATAATGGGCCAACATGCGTCTGCACCACTGTATCACGTTTGTGACTCTGTGCCTAGAAGGTTATACTGAGGGCAAGGTAACATAGGGCTGTATGAGACTCATGCGGGTCATTAGGGCTAACATGGACCAGTTGAGCCGAATGGCCTGTTGTTTCACTGTACTTACAGTATAACCCACTCACCATAAAACTACTGCCTAATTCAGAAAATCTACAGTTGACAAAGAGCCAAATCATTTTGTTTTGGGAGGCAGGGATTGGGTGTGAGCATGAGAAAGACACGTTTACTAAACCCCACCCCCACAAAATTCCTCTTGCACAATCGCTATCCCACGCACGCCCTCACTCCAACTCCCAGTGCTGGCTTCACTCTTTCTCATTCTGTATTTTGTAAGTGGGGAGCTGAGGCAGTTTACAAAATAAAAGCAGAAGACATTGGAGAGACTCAGCAGATCTTGCAGCATCCATGGAGAGAGAGAAACAGAATTAATGTTTCGAGTCCAGTATGACGTTTCTTCAGAATGTTAACTCTGTTTCTGTCTCCCAAAATACTACAAGACCTGCTGGGTGTCTCCCCGACTTTCTGTTTTGATTTTGGATCTCCGGCAGTCACAGAACTTTGCTTTTATTTGATGCAGGGTGGGGTTTGATTCCACATAGGCATGCTGTCGAGCTCCTTGGAGCAGCCATCAGATAGCTGCAGTGCCCCTTGGTCTTTATTTCATCAGCTGTCTGCCTCATTCTTTGTCCACATTAATGGTGATTGGTCGTATGTGACATGATCTGTAATGTTTCTGAGGGCACCGAGGAATGACAAATTTATAATGTGATAAAGCGCTCTGTAAATGCAAGTCTTATCTTCCTGGCTTCACTTGCAGTAACTCTGTGTACTTCCATAGGCAGGTGTACTGGCACCTGTCCCACTCACGTGAGGCCTGGGCCGTGTATCGGACCTTGTCCTCTTTACAGAGCTTCACCCAGTTTTCAGCCTTTTGGAGCTGCGTTTTCCTCACATTTCCCTGACCAGAAGTAGTGGCAGAAGGTGCAAAAAGATTCATTTGTCACCACTCTTTGAAAGTTGGGTAAACAAATCTTTTACTTCTCAAGAATTGCAACGCCCCGGATAAAGAACACAAAAATCATGGAGTATTTGCCAGAAAATACGACAAAGGTATTTACCAGAATTTCAAAGGCCTTGTGGCCTCATTTTGAATGGGGTTTCGTCGTTCAAGGGCGGTGGAAGATTTTGAACATTCCATGGTTATTCAAAATTTTCTTTCATCTGTTTCCAGGGACGTGGAAAGGTCTGCATTTCCTGTCCATGCAGAGTTAATGTTGAGAGGACAGTGGAGGGAAGTTTGAAATGTAGACATTGTTTAGAATCAGGAAGGAAAATATTTTCTAATCAAAGATGTTATTGCACACCTCTGGAGCTGGTAGGACTTAAACCTGGGTCTCCTGCCTCAGAGATAGGGGCATTGAGTCATAGAGGTCTGCAGCACAGAACAAGGCCCTCTGGCCCATTACATCAATGTGGGACACAGCTAGTGCACCACAACAGCCTCATGGGATCAGTAGGAACAGCCCTTTAAATTCATTTGTGTCTGTCATTGCCATTAAAGAATGCACAGGCACTTTATCTCATTCTGTGAAAACAAGCCTGTTAAATTTACAACGCATTACCATATTTACTCATTTATAAGGCACCGCACATCAGTGACTTACCCCACCCCTGCACCAGATTTGGCCAAGTAAACTCATGAACTGCATTACAGACAACAGCAGACATTAGGAAGCTCCCTCCTGACAAAATTCTCACCGTGCTCCAGGGGGCCGCTCCCATGACTGCCCCTCTCTCTTTGCTCCGAGATCAGGTATTAAACCAAGGATAAAAGCAAAACCCTACGGAGGCTGGAAATCTGAAACGATGCTGGAGAAACTCAACAGGCCTGGCAGCACCTGTGGAGAGAGAAACAGAGTTAACATTTCGCGTCTAATGGCTCTTCCTTGGAACTGGTTCTGCTGCAGGTTCACTGTGTGGTTTCATGCATTACATGCTGACTGCACTTCAGAAACTGCTTGGTTAGCTACACGGTGTCCTGGGGATGTTATGGAAGGGATGTTAAATTATGATTCAGTTATAACTTCTTCTCCACCCCACTTGACACGTGTGTCTGCTTGAAGTTGCTTAAAGCCCTCATCATTTGAACAATGTCTTATTTTTCTGTTCTCTCTAATTGTCAACTGCCACACCCAGTTCGTGTCTCATTCATGTATATTGAGAAAGAGTAGTAACATTAGCTACGACCCTAATGTTTAAAAACACTTCAGTTGGATAAACATGGACGATGATTGTAAAGATGCTTTAACTAATTTGGCAAAAAATTTATTTTCATCAAGACCATTACCCTTTAATTTGCCCCTGTGCAGATCCAAATGCTTCTGTTTAATTTTGATTCTGTGGGTTTTCAATTCCATTTAGATGTAGGGGGCATCTCGGCTTAAATTAGACATTGATTGAAAGTGAAAGTGAATGGGAACGGGCTGTGTAAGTGAGACACAATGGGAGAACTCAATATCACTTAATTTAATAAGGTACTGGAAGCACAGTCTCATGTTCACTGTGCTTTGTGTAACCCCAACCACTGGAGGAGAATCAAAATGGTCATTTGTTAAATGAATGGATGGGAAGCAGGTGGGACTCAGGCAGTGAGGAGGGGGCTGGAGATTGGCCACAAAATCAGGGAAGGTCTACAGCACAGGAGGCCACTCAGCCTGCTGTGTCAGTCACAGCTCTCTGCAAGAGCTACACTGTCAGTTCACTCTCTTTCGCTGTAGCCTGTCTTCTTTCATTCTCTTCAAATAATTGTTTGGTTCCCTTTTGAAATGTGTAATTGGAATCTGCCTCCAACGCACTCTCAGGTAGTGCATTCCACATCCTACTCGCACATTGTGCCAAACATTTCATCCTCATTCACTCAATGTTTCTTTTGCCGATTCCCTTAAATCAGTGTCACCTACTCCTCAAATCCTCCATCACCCCGGTCTGGAGAGAGAGTAACCTTCCCCCCCGCCGACCAACACACACTTACCCCCACCCCTCACACACACACACCTCTACCCCCCCATACACACTCACCCCCACCCCTCACACACACACCTCTACCCCCCATACACACTCACCCCCACCCCTCACATACACACCTCTACCTCCCATACACTCTCAACCCTATCCCACACACACACACCTCTATCCCCCCATACACACTCACCCCTACCCCACACACACACCTCTACCCCACATGCACACTCACCCCACCCCCCCCACACACACAGACACACAGACACCCACAGACACATACACACACACACCCCTCCAAACCCCCCACACTCTCACCCATGTACATACACATGCGCGTGTGTGCGCACACAATCACACTCTCTCTCTCTCTCACACACGACACACGCATACCCCCCTCCTCCCCATACACTCACCCACTTACATACACGCACCTATGCGCATACACACACACACACACCTCACATTATAGCAGTGTTTCCCACACTTTTTCCCTGCTGTGACCCAATTTCAAGACCTGAAAATTGTTGCGAGCCTTCGTTGGGAACTGAGGGCATGAGTTTCGGAGGCTAAGAGAGTAGGATCCTGTCACAGTAGGAGTACAGCTATTTTAACTCAGTCAGAGCTCCACAGCAGCTGTTGCAGCTGCAGAGTTCACCACCCCAAAATTTTAGCTTGCAACCCCACTTTGGAAAGCACTATATTACAGGATATTACACTCCTCCTCTGTTCCTCACTCAAAGTGCTTCGCTGCCTCAGCAACAGAACTGAAGGCTTTGGGAGCCCTACATGTTCAACCTCTGGTCCCAAGTGGATTCAAAGGCCAGTGATTCCAGCTTGGATATTGGGAGTCAGCATTAATATTTTTATTCATTCATCGATTCTGCATTTCACTGTTTGGGCCAGCATTTATTGCCTGTCCCTGCTTGCCCTTGAGAAGGTGGTGGTGAGCTGCCCTCTTGAACTGTTACAGTCCATGTGCTCTAGGTAGACCCGCGATGCCCTTAGGGAAGGAATTCCAGGATTTTGACCCAGCGACAGTGAAGTAATGGGGATATATTTCCAAATCAGGAGGGTGAGTGGTTTGGAGGGGAATTTGTAGGGGGTGGTGTTCCCATGTATTTGCTACACTTGTCCTTGTAGATGGAAATGTTTGAAGATTTGGAAGGGGCTGTCTAAGGATCTTGGTGAATTTCTGCAGTGCATCCTGTCGATAGTACACACTGCTGCTGCTGAGCATCAGTGGTCAGGGCTAATGGATAGTGGTGGATGTGGCGCCAATCAAGTGGGCTGCTTTATCCCAGATGATGTCAAGCTTGTTGTTGGAGCTGCACCCATCCAGGCAAGTGGAGAGTATTCCATCACACTCCTGCTTTGAGCCTTGTAGGTGATGGATAGGCTACGACGAGTCAGGAGATGAGGTTCTTGGTAGAATTCCCAGCCTCTGACCTGCTCCTGTAGCCACAGTATTTATGTGGTAAGTCCACTTGAGTTTCTGGTCAAGGGTAACTCCCAGGATATTGATGGAGAATCTTGATGGCTCCCAACTGAACCTCACCTCATAGACAAAGAGTTGCCTAAAGAAGGGGAAGCTTTTGATCCCAATCTGAGTTAGCACCTCCGGGGGAACAGGAAGAAACTGGGAGAGGAAAAAAGCTTGAAAAATGTTATGCCAAGCACCAAGCTAGTAGCAAAACCACATTCAAACTGAAAAAACTACTCCCAGAATTAAGCTTTTATAAATCACTGGTTAGGCTTCAGCTGGAGTATTGTGTTTCTGGGGCACAGCACTCTTAGAGAAGCCACAGAAGAGATCAACCAAAAAGATACCGGTAATGAGGGATTTCAGTCATGGAGACAGATTTTCAGAAGCTGGGGTTGTTCTCCCTAGAACAGAGGAAGTTCAGGGGAGATTTAATTGAGGTGTTCAAGAGGATAAGGTTTTATCAGAATGAGTGACTGCAGCTGGAAGAAAGAGATGTAATCAAAAGGCACAGATTTAAGAAAATTGCTGACAAAACCAAATTGGAAATGAGGGAATATTTTTTAAAGTAATAAGTTCTGACCTGGAATGCCCTGTCTGAAAATGCGCTGGAGCAGATTCAATAATAGCTGGTAAACAGGAATTAGAGAAATATTTGAAATGAAAAATGTACTAAGCTTTATAGAAAGTTTAAGAAAGTGGGCTGAATTAGAAAGCTCTTCCAAAGACATGATTGCCTAAGTGGTTCTGTCTCATTGTATGATTCAAGAACTGTATATAGGATCACAGACTTATTATTTTGCAGCTTCATTACTTGTCATTACAAGTTTCAAGCTATCCAAACCTCTCAGATGTGCTAGTTCTTGTCGCTTTCTTTCCACACGATGCGTACTCCTGCTCTCATTGTTCCCTCTCCAAAACAGGAGTTTGAGAAGAAACCAGACAGAGATGCTCAAGATCATGAGGGGTTTTGAGGAAATATAACTGGGAATAGTTGCCTCAATTCACACCCGGGGTCTGTAACTTCATGACAACGTTCTAGGCTAAGTCACTGGCATGTTGTCAGTCATAGTTTAGTAAGTAGCATCTCCTCTCTGAGCTGAGGGCCAAGTATAAATGGGGAGAAGCTCCATTCCAGAGATTTGATCTCATAATGCAGACTGACATTCCCAGTCCTGGGATGGAGGGAGTGCTGTATTGCCTGGGGTTCTGTCTTTCAGTTGAGATATTAAACCCCAAGCTGCATCTGCCTCATCAGATGGAGGCAAAGGAACTTACAGCACGGTCTTCTGAAATACTTCACCCTGGTGTCCTGTCCCCCATGATTAATGTTAAAATCAGATTATCTGGTCATTATCGGATTATATAGAATTACACTGGGTTTACAGTCCAGGACTAGGCCATGTCAGCCATCTGGTCCATGCTGGTGTTGATGCTTCATGTTAGCCTTCTTCCAACTGACTTCAACCAACCCTAATGGCTTTTTTTCCAATCCCTTCTCTGCCACATGCCCCTACAACTCTGACAAAAACTTGCATTTATGTAGCGCCATTAATGCAGTGAAATGTCACAGGGCATTTCACAGGATCATTATAAAGCAAAGTATGACAGCTCCCAACTCAGAAAGAGATGTTAGGTCAGGTCACCGAAGGCTTGGTTAAATGTTTAAGGAATGTGTCAAAGGAGGAAAGCAAGATTGAGAGGCAGACAAGTGTAAGGTGGGAGTTCCAGAGCTTGGGCCAAGACAACTGAAGCCATATCTTTATTCTTCCTAATGTTTAATTGGAGGAAATTTCTGCTCACCCAGTACTGCATGTGGGATACGCTCTCTCGTATGATAAGGTAGGGTCAGTGGAGGACTTGGGAGAGGTGTGGTGAGGTGGACCTGGCTGTCATCAGCATACAAGAAACAGGCCATTCAGCCCAACTGCACCATGCCAGTGTTAATGCCGTGCACAAACCATTGTCTACCTACATTTGACCATTGCCAGATTTTTCCATGTCTTTCTCCCTTGTGTATGTACTCATTTTCCCTCATTACTTGCCTCGACCTCATTCTCACCACTCTGCGGGAAAAGAAGATTCTCCTGATTTCACAACTGGATTTATTAGTGGTCAAATGATAAATAATAGCCTCTGGACTCCCTCAAAAGTAAAAGCACCTTCTCTGTATCTATCCTGCTGAATCATCATAATTTTAAAGCGTTCTATCACATCACCCCTTTATTTTCTAAAGCAGAGTTCTATCCTGTTCAATCTTTACTGATAACTGTGCCCTCTCCATTCTGTTTTCATCCTTTCGGCACCTTCTACAGTGCATGTCCTTTTTGAAAAAAATTTGAGATGAACTGTTCATGTACTCCAGATCTACAAACAGATCAGTAACAGTGACGAGGAAATCAGTCAGGTTGTTTCAATTCATTAGAGTTTCAGAGAATTCATTAGTGCCCTGTTGAAGAGAAATGTTCTGTCTGTGCCTTGTCTGATCTATCTGTCTAACACCAACTTGTATAACTCTGACCTCATCAAACGGTGGGGACAGTTGCCACAGATAGATGCAAGCGTGTCTTTTTAACGTGAGGTAGCTGTTGCCTTGTAGCTAGGTGGTGGTGGTTCTGGCTGAGCCCACTGTTACATTTTGGAGGGATTTAGCACACCGTGAACACGCTGTCATGAAGTCCTGGAGTGGATTCAAACCCAGAGTTTCTGGCTCCAAGGCAGGGATGGCTCCCACCGCAGCACAAGAGCTCCCCATGATAACGCTTCACTATGGTCTGACAATACTCGATTTGTATCAGCACCATCACCAGGGCAACAGGGATGGGCAATAAATGCCTGTCTTTTCAATGACACCCACGTCTTAAGAATGAATCAAAACCGAACAAAAAAAAAAGACTCCTGTGGGTCACATGCAAAGGGTCAGTGATCCCAGTTTAAGGGGAGGTTTGATATTCCTGGGGTTTTGCAATGCTCGCCCTCAAGTGCAGCCAGGCACACTGCAATGATATAACATACAGTTTATAATTGATTAATGAGAGTGCATTTGTTCACATCGCATTGTATTACTGTCAAATCCACCTGGAGTGAGCGTGTGAGTATTGCACTCAGAGCTCTTGATCTAAACTAATCAGCTCAGTCTTCAGTTGCAAAGGTCTGATTAGTTTGGACTTGGACAGCAATATCCAGCTGGGGCTGTTGACCGCACAACTATTTCCCCTCCCCGCCGAACCCCTGAGACAGAGCAGCAACTGGTCCTGGTGTCTCCCGGGCAGACATAGACAGTGCTGGCTGCGGTCTCTCAGTTAGAGTGTTCTGGGTTCAGATCTCACTCTGGAGCACACGCTCCTGGCTGATGCTCCAGTGCAGTGCTGAGGGACTTGGTAGTGTCGTCAATTCAATGAGGTGCTAAACTGAGACCCTGTCTGCTTGCACTAAGTCGATTGTAAAAGATCACAAATCTGTACTTCAAAGACGAGCAGGGGAATTCTCCCAGTGTCTGGGCCAATATTTATATCTCAGCCCACATGATTAAAAACAGATTCATTATCATACATCTGCTTGCCACGTTTCTTATATTACAGCAGTGAGCACATCTCCTCCGACTGATTCCTAGGATGAAGGGATTTTCTTACGAGGTCAGTTTGAGTCTGTACACACTGGTGGTAAGAAGGAAAAGAGATAACCTTATTGAAATATACAAGCTCCTAAGGGGACCTGACAGAGTGGCAGCTGAGAGGATGTTTCCCCTCATAGGAGAGACCAGAACCAGGGGACACTGTTTAAAAATAAGGGGTTTTCCAAGAAAGATAGGTATGACGAGAATTGCTTTCTTTCTCTGGATCGTTAATCTGTTTCATTCTCCTCCCCAGAGCACAGTGAAGGCTGGGCCATTGAATTTTTTTGAAGCTGAGTTAGATTCTGGTTTGACTTGGGGGGAGGTCAATGGATATGGAAGAGGGAAGTAGATAGACAGGAGAGTGGAGTTGAGGCTACAAATCAGATCAGTCACAATCCTATCGTATGGCGGAACAGGCTCGAGGGGCCAAATAGTCCAGATTTCTTTCTTTGTTCAACGCAGCTATTTATCGGCTGTGAGATGATCTGGGTGGTACTGAGGTTGTGTGCTGTTTTGAAGAGAAATTGTTGGGCCAAGTGGTTTGTTCTGTTTAGCAGTCATTTCCTTTATAAGTTAGCATAATTCTGCATTGGTTGGTGTTTGTAAGACGTATAACTTATGTCTTTAAACTCCCAACTCTTTACCTTGAGAGTGTCAGTAATTCACTGTGTAGGAAGGAGGGGAGGCAAGTCCCAGACATACATTAAGGAAACTAGCCAAACTCCTAAGGCAGAAAGGACAGGTCAGGAGCTCATATGATATAGGCTGTTTGAACTGAATGGCCTGTTTCTGTGTGTAATTTCCATCTATTTTTTTCGTTAATGCCTATCATGTAACACAAAGGTATTGTCACAGTCTGTAATGTGCCCCATCCCAAATTTCAGATTGCTTAATCTTCAGTTTCCTTTGGGAATCCATTGATTGTTCCATACAGATAAAGTGCATTTGCTGAAAATCCAAAGTGAAAACAGAAAGCCTGCACAAGTGCTAATGTTTGTACTGTGCTGCTTCCAACATTTTTTCTTTCTGTTTTCAGAAGGCTACGCCTGTAGGCTTTTTGCACATCATTTCCCCACTCGACATCGCTCCGGCCCTTCCGTCCCCCCCCCCTCCCCCATCCAATAATTCGAGAAAACAGAAGTTTTTGAGTATTCTGCTGCACCTTTGTTGATTTTATCCTCCACACCATTCCTCTGATCTCAGCAAGAATTCACTGTTTACATCTTGAACTCAAGGTTATTGTTCTTCTATAATTTTAACGGTGTATGATCTTTGTTACAGACAGAGATGGGAAAATTAAGTTGATGAGAGAAATTAGTAGCGAGAGAGAGAGGTTAAAGAGAGAAACCAACGGAGATGAAGAGACCGAGACCAAGGGAAGAGAAAAAGAGAGTATGAGAAAGGGAAAGCTAGACAGAAAGAAGGAGATGGAGAAAGTTGGAGGGAAAGAAAGCGAGACAGACATACAGGGGCTCCATAGCATGGGAGAAATTGACAAAGAGGGAGAGGAAGGCAGGAAGCATCAGAGAAAAAGGGAAGGAGAAAGGGAAAAATAGAGACAGAGTAAGGGGGACAGTTTAAAAAAAAAGAGAGAGACAGGAAAGGTCTGTGAGAGACAGAGATGGAAAGAGAGAGTTGGATGTTGAGAGAGAACAGTTGAGAGAGGGACAGACAGAGGAGAGAGCATCAGCACACATGGAAGGCTGTGTGCTTATCCAAGTGTTCACAGAGCCTGAACTGACAGGTCCTGCAGGACAGTTTGTTCCATTTCAGGACATGCAGTTGAGCAAAACAAATCTATTTTTGGATGTACTCTTTCATATTTACTTTTGAGCACAAATGCACTGTTCTAATTAATATTTTCATGCTAATAGCTTTCACTGGTTTGTTTCTTTTATATTGCAGCCTGTTCAATGGACACACTGCCCAATGCATATATGTATGTGCTGCATGTGTCTCGGAGCATAACGTGCTCCTTCCTACATAGAAAAACAGTCACTGCCCAATGTGCTGATGGTTTCAGGTAATAAAATTGGTCTGTATTGAGTCAGCCAGCCCCATCAAGGGTGATGGACGGTCTTAACATCATTTACAGGATTTGCGAGGGGTGGAGGGTGAGAATTGGCAACAGATCAGCCAGGTTTACTGATTGTGATCCCTCTATGGATGGCAAACGAGGAAAGTGTCAACATTACGTAAGAATGTGAGAAATAGGAGCAGGTGTAAATCCAAACAGCCAACCCAGCCTACTCCACCATTCTGTATGACCAGAGCTGATTTCTGTCCACTCCCTATTTTACTTGGTTTGTTGAAAAACTAAATATCTGTGTCCTCCAGCCTTAAACATATTCAATGATGGAGCATCCACAACCCTTTGAGGTCGAGAATTCCAAACTTTTGCAGATGTCTGTATGAAGAAAACAATTCTCAAAAACAAATTGGGCAGCACGGTGGCTCAGTAGTTGACACTGCTGCCTCACAGCGCTGGGGACCTGGTTCAATTCTACCTTCAGGCGACTGTCTGTATGGAGTTTACACATTCTCCCCGTGTCTGCATGGGTTTCCTCCGGGTGCTCCGGTTTTCTCCCACAGTCCAAAGATGTGCAGGTTAGGTGGATTGGCCATGCTAAATTGTCCATAGTGTCCAGGGATGCTCAGGCTAGGTGGATTAGCCATGGGAAATGCAGCGTTACAGGTATAGGGTAGGGGGTGGGCCTGGGTGGGATAGTCCTCGAAGGGTTGGTGTGGACTTGATGGGCTGAATGGCCTGCTTCCACACTGTAGGGATTCTCTGAAATTCCTCAGTCAGTGGAAACAACCTCCTGGTGTCGATCCATCAAGCCCCTTCAGAATCTTGAATATTTCAATGAGATCATGTCTCATTGTTCCAAGCCTCCAAGAATACTGTTTGCTCAGCCTCTCAGGGGTAGTCCCTTCATGCCAGGGACCAATCTAGTGAATCTTCACCATATTGTCTCCAACGCAGGTATGTCCTTCCTTAAATATAAAGAGAACAAAACAGCCCCAGTAACCTTGCACTAAACGCCAGCATGCCATTTGCCTACCCAATGGCTTGCTGTAACCAAATGCTACCTGTCTCTGTTCTTTGTAGAAGTACATCAAAGGCTCAGTCCTGAGGAATGGTATCTCACCTGAAATGTCAACTCTGATTTCTCTCTGCAGATTCTGTTTTTGTTACATTAAAGGCTCTGTGAACATGAACAAAAGGTTTACGCCCTATGAAAAATATTCAGCTTTTCTGTTCTTTAACTCCAAAGCAAATAATCTCACACTTTCCCACAGTTCACTTCATCTGCCACCTTATTGCCCACTCATTTAACCTGTCTGTATCTCTTTGCAGCCTCTTGGTGTCCTCCTCACAGCTTACATTCCCACCATTATTTGAATTGTCGGCAAACATTATTCACTGCTGTTCTTAATTTTTAAAAAAATTTACCTATTTTTCTAATCAGCCTGTTCATAGATGTTATAATACACCTCTGCAGCAGGTGGGATTTGATCCAGTGCCTCCTGGTCCAGGGGTAGGGACACTACCATAAAACAGCCACCCCCGACAGTCTCTTCTTATAAGTCATTATGAGATTGTAAATAGCTGAAGGCCTGGCACTGATCCTTATGTCACTTCACTAGTCACGGCCTGTCAATATAAAAATGTCTCATTTACTCTCGCTCTCTGTTTCCTGTCTGTTTACCAGTCCTCTACCGATGACAATATATCACTTCAAGAGCATTTATTTTGAGTGTTAACCTTTCACATGGCACATGCCTTTTGGAAATCTAAATGCACCACATCTAGTGGTTCCCCTTAATCTACCCTACGAGTCAACTCCAAACAACTCCAAAAAGTTTGTCAAACCCAGTTAGCTTTTCTAAAAGCATGGCGACTTGTTCTAATATGGTTAGCTATGAATTTCCAAGTTAAAACTTCCTTGGTAATAGATTGTAGCACTTTCCTGACAATTAATGTCAGGCTAACTGCACTGTAGTTCCTTGTTTTCTCTCTCCCTCCCTTCTTTTTTAGCACTTGCACTTGCTAACTTCCAGTCTGCTCGGACTGTCTAGAATCAAGGACATCTTGGAAAATCAAAGGCATTCAGTACTGTTCTCTGTAACCATCCTTACTGAGTCTGGCCTACATGTGACCCCAGATCCACAGTAATGTGATTGACTCTTGCCTGTCCTGGAAAATGGCTGAGTGAACCACTCAGTTCAAACGGAATTAGGGATGGCCACCAAATGCTGGTCTGGTCAGTGTTGGCCACACCCCATGAAATAAAAGAAAGGGGAGCCCACCTCAGTGGGCAGAGTGTTCTGGCTTCACTTCTGAGCTGTTTGGTCCTTAGGGTAACAGGGATCGGCCCTAAACTTTTGGCCTTTTCACTTTCTGAGAACCACTTAAGGTGATTTCTCCAAGTTTAAAGTAAGTTTTTGGTCCAAACATTTTGGGAGCTCATAATGACCAATGACGGAGCTCCTCTAGCAGTCCCACTGCTTTGAGGCTGCTTGCACAGGAATTTCGCAAAAGGCCCAGATATAGTAGAAAGAAAGGGGTCCTAGATCTGTTGCTTCATGCTTCATTTCTGGCACTGTGTGGAGTTAGTTTTGGATCCTCAGTTAGGTTCTTGGGTTGGGCCCGGCTGGTACTGTAGGTCATTGTGATTTCCAACCCTCAGTTAGGGTTGCTAACTGAGGGTTGCTGGCGCAGTTTTCTAATGTGACCTCCTGCCTTTAAATTCTCCATCCTCACTCACCCACCTCCATATCCAATCTCACGATATGCCCCATTGGAAGTGAACAGCTTTCTTTGACATGAAGAGAACTATCTTGACTGCCAGTCAAATGGACCTCTTTCCAACTCCCTTACTGAAATAACTCCGAAACAAACATGTACAAAGATATGCAATTTACTTTTATTTCCCATAACAGACTTTTGCCCTCACCAATTTTCTGAGATCACAGGTGACTCCAGGTCTTTCTAAGTTCCAGATTAGGGTTGATCTGAAGTGGGCCTCCCTCAGGAAACCCTCCATGCTCCAACACTGTCCAGCTCACACAGTCAATCCTCAACCCTGGGCACCTGTCCAATGCCAAGACAAACTTGTCAGCTCAGTGAGATATGGTATGGTCACCAGTTATGCCTCAACTGGTGAACTGCGTCTAGGTTAAGGGCTTAGTGAGGGTGCAGGGGAGATTTATGAGAACAGAACCAGGGAATGGGGACTTCAGCTTTGAGAATAAAATGGGATTGTTTTCTTGGAACAGAGAACATTGAGGGTTGGTTTGATAGAGATGTTCAAAATCATGGAGGTGACTTGACGTTGTAAATAAGGAGAAACTGTTTTCAGTGACAGAAGTAACTAGATGACAGCAATTTGAAAATAATTGGTGAAATAAACCAGAAAAATTTTATTTTAACCAATGAGTTGTTGGGATCTGGAATATACATCTTGAAAGGTTGTTGGGAACAGATTCAGTAGTAACTTTGAAAGGGAAATTGCACAAATACATGATAAGCAGCCATTTGTAGAACTATAGAAAAAAAGAATGAGGGACTAGGACCAATGGGTAGGTCTTCCAAGGAACCAGAACAGACAGGATGGGCTGAATGGCCATCTTTGTTGTTGTGTCATTCTCTGATGTGATATGTTCACTTTGAGCTGATGTTAAGCCAGCATTTTCTGGAAGGTATCAAAAAAAATACTAATGACCCAAAGGTAGCCTGCAGCCTCCTCTTCAGAGCTTTTTCTGAACTGAAAC
This sequence comes from Ginglymostoma cirratum, assembly GCA_024137785.1. Taxonomy (NCBI): domain Eukaryota; kingdom Metazoa; phylum Chordata; class Chondrichthyes; order Orectolobiformes; family Ginglymostomatidae; genus Ginglymostoma; species Ginglymostoma cirratum. Next base: position 4,401,876 of record JAHRHZ010000124.1, on the reverse strand, counting down.
TAGAACAGGGCTTAATTCAAAGTGGAGCAATGCCATTCAGTTCTGGTGTTAACCACGAGACTGACACCAATGAGCCTTCTCTTCAAGGCAGTAGTGACTGTGCCACAGTCAATGTCAAAATTCCCCAGCAAAGAATTCTCTGTTTACTATTAACTATCATCTTTTAAGCAGGTTGTTATCTGCGAATTGAGGGTCAGGAGAACATAGCTTGTAGATCCAAGGTATGGAATCCAAGGAAAAGATTCCATCCCTCTACTGTGGGGTAGTGCTAGAAATATTTCTACATTTAGCCCTTCTGAGATCCCAGTGTTACTTACTGAGGGAGCAGGATTAACATCAGTAAAGATACAGCCAGTAACGTAAGCACAGGGTTGGGGGGAGAGGTTACTTGAGTGACAGTGTGAGGGGGCCAACATTAACATCAGACAGGATACAGTGTCACAGGGTGCCAGGGGAGAAGGGTTACTGAGTGATAGTGTTGAGGGAGCTGGATTAACATCAGTGGGGATACAGTCAGTTTCTCAAGGCACTGGGGAGACAGGTTATTTGAGTGATGGTGTGGGGGAGCTGGATTAACATCAGTAGAGATACAGTCAGCATCACAGGATGTGCTGAGGACCACTGTACAAGGGGTGTTGACTTATAATATCACTGATGATCAAAATTATATTAAATTCTTTTGACACTTTCCTTTTCACAGAATGCAGAGGATTTTGTCTAAGACTTTAGATGGGGATATTACCCCTTTAAGGGAGCCCTGATGGAACTGTGTTTCTTGGTCAGCTCTGGTTGCACAGACTAAGGTTTTGTGAGTTGTAAATAATTATAAATTAAAACCCAGCCAGCAACCCACAGGCAGTATCATAAACTGGGCAGTTGTAAATTGACAGCTCACTCTACTGGTGCCATTAGGATATTCCATTGACTTCAATTCCAGTTTGACCCTCATGAGGGTTCCCTTCCCACAGACATGGACGCCTGGGGCAGGAATGTGTCACATCACGTGCCTTTGTGTTCTGATGTCCTGAGTGTTATTAGCAGTAGCAGCAGACAGTGTTAAACATGCATTACTGACCATACTCCTGGATGAATAGCAATATCAAACAATTCAGGGAGAGTGCTTGGTTTGCCATCCTGGGCAGTGGGAGGGGCTCTGCAAGAATTTGAGAATGAGCAGCGGGAGTGGGTCATTCAGCTCCTCGAACCTTCTCTGCTTTTTGATAAGCTTGTGGTTGATAATTGTGGCCTCGGCTCACCTTTCCTCTCTGCCTCTCCACAACCATCGACTCCCTTGGCAATCAAAAATTGATCTAACTCAGCGTTGGATAAATTCAGTGGATCCAGCCTCAACTGCTCGCCAGGGGAGAGACTTCCACAGACTAATGACAAATTAGGCCTTTGATTCATTCATTCATTCATTCATTTTTAACAGTTGACAGAGAAAGCACAATATGTTTAGGAAGAAAGCAAAAATGTGACAGATATAATTAACTAAAATGTCAAATTGTGGGATTGTTCAAATGTAAGCATATGAGCAGGAAGAGGCCGCTCGGCTCCTCAAAGCTGTCCTTCCACTCAATTTTGTCTTAGGAAATAGGAGCAGGAGTTAGGCCGTTTGGCCCATTGAACCTGCTGTGCTATTCACCTTTATCATGGCTGATATTCTAAGCAAGGCAATTTCCCCGGAATAGCTCTATATCCCTTGATGTCTTTAATATCCAGAAATCCAGCACGGCACCCCAGTTTAATTTATCTACGTTCATTTCTTATCCTGGCAAAGCCTTACCCAATTTTAAAAAAAAAGCTTCGTTTCTCGGACTTAAGATTTTAAATTGATCCCCCAATATCTTCTCTGGGGGAGAGAGTTCCAGGTTTATTTCAGGATTATTAATGGGACCAGCATGAATAGAAAGTACTTATTTCCATTAGCAGAGTGGTCCATCACTAACGGACATAGTTTAAGTGAATTAACGGCAGGGTTGGAGGGGAGTTGAGGAGTCATTTCTTCACCCTGAGGGCGGAGGGAATCTAGAACTGACTGTCTGAAAGGGTGGAAGAGGCAGAAACCCTCACCCCATTTGAAAACACCGGGTACACTTTGCAACTGTATAACATGTATGGTGACAGAACCAGAGCAGGAAGGTGAGTTGAGGCTGTGTTTGAAATATTCTGTTTCTATGTCAAGTTTTTCATTTGCATGTGCAAAGAGCCAAGTGTAGGTGCAATTAAAGGACACCCCTTCTCTATTCTTACCCAATGCAAAGAGTGGTTCACAACCATTGCCAGAGGCTGGACTGGGGGCCATAGTTGTTTGAGGGATGTAACTGTGTGGACAGATGTCTGAGCTATTATCCGCTCTTTCTGGGACATTTGCGAATGCATTATTAGATGCTGTGTTTCTCCAACTTAATTAAAACACTCCAGTAGCAATTCATTGGCTGTTGTATTCTCTCTGATGACCTAGGGTAGTAATAGGTGCTATAGAAATACAAGTTCTGGGAGTCAGTGAAGTTCTTTTCTCTTTTCCATGAAGATACTGGTGCAGCCACCAGGCTCTGCATTCTAGGGGGAACGAGCGGGATGGGTGGGGTCGCTGAATAGCTTCTTCTTATGTTCCTTCGGGTGTGTGTTCCTGACACTATATGCCTTGTAGACTGACCCTTTAAGAGTGCTGCATGTTGTACTCAATGTGGACTGTGCATAAGGCAGATTAGCCTTGTTCGGAGTCCTATGCAGACAATGCACACTCTCGACCCTGTACTCTGGGGGGTCTTTGGATAACTTTTTTTTTGGTTTTAATGGCCCTCCCTGTTTCTGATACACTGTCAAAGTAATAGGTAAGCTTTCTGCTAGAGCGCTAAATAGGCTTGTTCTGCTCCTATCTTGCTCTGCTTTAGTCCCATGTCTCTAGTACTCGCTGTGCATGGAGCTCATTGCTGTGTGTACCCGAGAGAGTGACTAGCCCTTGTCCCCTGTGTATTCCTGCTACAGTGCTCGCTGAGGAGGGGGGGGTGGTGAGTGGTGGTGGGGGAGAACGTCAGTAGTCCTATGGTCTGGTTGAAGGGTCCTATCTGTGCTGACTGCGGGTTCTAAGGACTTGTGGCTGGCTACTCTGTGTGTGTGTGTATGTATGTGTATGTGTTTTGGTTCAGGCGATGCCGCTTTAAGAGTTTTTTGGCCTCGGTGGGGCTCTGACGTGTGGCAGTGAGGAGAGGAGAGGGAGGGGAGGGCAGAGAGAGAGAGGAAAAAAGGGTCTGTCCCTGGCTCTGGGGCTGGACACAGACACAGACACACACAGGGACAGGGAGAAAGAGACACACACACACAGAGCGGGGCTGTAGCCGCCCTCTCTCTCTCACACACACACACACACACACACACACACACACAGAGGGGGTGGCCAGTTCCTATCAGCACCATTCCTGGGACTGCAGTTTCTCCCCCCTCCTCCCCACCTCTCTCTCTCTCTCTCTCTCTCTCTCGCTCAGCAACAGACACAACTATGAAGACAGACCAGTGAGTGTGCCTGAGAGGGAAGCAGCAGCAACATGTACGGTCACTATCACCACTTCATGAAACTCCCTGTCACCTACAACCGTGAGTAAGGCTTTAATTCTTCCCCTCTCTCCTTTTCTGCTTTTGGGGGGGGGGTACTCATTCCCTCACCCCCTCAATGACTAGGACTCTCTTTTTAGTTTTTAACTCTCTCCCGCCCTCACGCGTTCGAGCCGTTCTTTCATTCTTTATTTCTACAAAGCTGCACATGTGTTCTTGTTTGTGTCCCTTTATTTCAAATAACATCAATTCATATGAGCAGGGCAGCGCCGCGGGTTTCGAACCCCTTCTCTGAACGTGGGGGCCCCCTGCTTGTCCTGTCGAGACATCCCGCCCGAAATTCATGCCAGTGGATGCGAAAATCGGGCGGAATAGCGACTTTTTTTTTCTATTCTTCCCCCCCCCGCCCAATCCAATATTAATATATGTAGCACCTCCCTCTCCAACACTGGAGTGCTACGTTAACCCCGTCAGCGCCCATGCACTGAGACTAGGGTTAATTTGCGTCTCGGCGCAGGGTAAGGACTGTAGGTGGAGGAGATAATGTGGCATTTTGTTTCAAAAAAAAAATTCCCAGCGCTTAGTCCATTCCATCCCAACAGAATGATCAGCTCTGTTCATTGTGAACATTTACTCCTTCACCCTAGATCCCTTTCCAAAGCCAGTGCGACTGTTACAGAGTGCAGGAACTGGTTCCAGTGTAGGGTTACTGGTGCCAAGAGGAAGAACAAAAATCTGTAGGACTGTACAGCATGTATTAATTAGATATACAGCACTCAGTTATCAGTATGTGTTGTATAAATGTAGAGCAGTCATTCTGTCAACATATTCCCCAGAAGCATATATCACTCCCTCTCTTCTGCTGCACTTAACTGTTGTTTATTCTTTATAAATGTACAGCATTTACTTTCATTCAGTTTATCCTAAATTCCGTGAGTATGCTTTGTATCTTACCTAAATGTACAGCAGCAGAAGCCATTATTGTACAAAATCTGTATAAATTTGCAAGCAAACTTGTAGTTCATCCTACTTAAATGTTGGGGGTTGTGGGTTCGGTTAGCTCAATTGGCTGGACTGCTGGTTTGTGGTGCAGAATGATGCCAACAGCATGGGTTCAATTCCTGTACCATCTGAGGTTACCATGAAGGACTGTGTTTCTCAACCTCTCCGCTTGCCCAAGGTGTGGTGACCCTCATTTAAATCAACACCAGTCGTCTCGATGTAATGAGCGAGTAGCTCTATGGTTCACTAGGACTATGGTGACTTTGGGGCTTAGGGGTGTAGCATTCAGCATTGTAGAGTGCATGGTGTCTGAATGTACAGCAAACACTGATATTCCATATTTTGTTGTCTTACCAATGCTGACTACTTCCAGTGCGTGTACAACAGAGGTTAGATGTAGAATAAAGCCGCGTCTTGACTATCCTCTAACAGTTACAGAGGTATGTTACGGGCTTCTGGTATCTAATCAGGGGTTTAGGTAGTTTTATGTATAGAAAATCAGATACTCATGTATGTGTAACGGAATGAAATGTAATCAAGGTGTTTGAGTCTGTTTAAATAAAAAATAACAGATACCTACAACTGTTTTGCAGACTGGAATCTAATTGAAGGGCTTGGGGTGTTTACATACAAAACAACAGGTACCTGGTGGTGAGTTTTAGGTTGAAATCCAATTGAGGGTTTTAATATGGAATAACAGATATCCAGGAATGAGTTCCAGACCGAAATCTAAATGAGGTATTTAGTGGAGGGTTTATATGTAGAATAACAGATACCCAGGAGCACAAGTAGACTCTAATCAAGGGATATAAATTAAATAATTCTAAATGATTCCAGAGGAGGTAATATCTGTTTATTTTTGAGGTCAAACTCCTGCTATTAGGATCCGGCTGTGTGACTCACTTATTTCTCCTGAAAGGCTGAAAAATAGATTTGAAAGTATTTATGTGTCAGCATGTTCCCTCCCCGTAACCTTCCCTCTGCAAACCAGCTCCACTACTGAGTCACCTAACATTGAGCAATGTGACAGTAGAGGGTATTGGAGTCAGCCTTGTTGCTGATTTGAATTGAGAATTGCAGAGGTTTCAAACTGCGTGAACCTAGAACAAGAACAAAGTACAATGCAGCACAGGGATAGGCCCTTCAGCCCTCCAAGCCTGTGCCGCCACTTTTTGCCCTTCTGTGCTAAAACTGTCTTCACTTACAGGATCCGTATCCCTCAATTCCCTTCCTATTCATGTGTTTGTCCAGGTGTTTCTTGAAAGCTGCTATTGTTTCTGCTTCCACCACCTCCTCTGGCAACGCATTCCAGGTACTCACCACCCTTTGTGTGAAAAACTTGCCTGGCACATCTCTTTTTAAACTTGCCCCCTCGCATCTTGAACCTATGTCCCGTAGTAATTGACCCCTCCACCCTGGGAAAAAGTCTCATACTTTTCACTCTGTACATGCCATTCACAATCTTATTAACTTCTATCAGGTCACCCCTCAATCTCCTGCATTCCATTGAAAACAAACCCAGTCTATCCAACCTTTCTTCACAGCTAAAATCCCCATACCAGGCAACATCCTGGTAAACCTTTTCCGTACACTGTCCAAAGCATCCACATCCTTCTGATAGTGTGGTGACCTGAACTGTACACAATATTCCAAGAGTGGCCTAACTAAGGTTCTACAAAGCTGCAGCATAACTTATCCATCCTTACACTCAATGCCCCTTCCAATGAAAGCAAGTATGCCGTAACCCATTTTACTACCTTATCTACCTGCGCTGCCGTCTTCAGTGATCTGTGTATCTGCACACCCAGATCCTTCTGCATATTCGTACCCCTTAGGCTGTATAATTTCCACTTATACATGACCTTCCAAAATGCACCACCTCACATTTGTCTGGATTAAACCCCATCTGCCATTTTTCTGCCTGTGCCTCCAACTGATCTGTATCCTGCTGTATCCTCTGACAATCCTCACCATTGCAACTCCACCAATCTTTGTATCTTCTCCAGACTTACTAATTAGATCAGCTACGTTTCCTCTAAGTCATTTATGTAGATCACGAACAGCAGAGGTCCCAGCACTGATCCCTGTGGAACATCACCGGTCAGAGCCTTCCATCCCAAAAAGCATCCTTCCACCGCTACCCTGTGTCTCCTATGACTAAGCCAGTTCTGTATCCTTAAAAACCAAAAGAACTGCGGAAGCTGTAAATCAGGAAAAAAAAACAGAAGTTGCTGGAAAAGTTCAGCAGGTCTTGCAGCATCTGTGAAGAAAAAAAATCAAGAGTTAACGTTTCGGGTCCGGTTACCCTACCTTAGAACTGATGGTAGCTGGCAAATGTCGGTTTGTATGCAGAAAATGGGGAGGGGATTGGGGTAGGGAGTAAACAATAGGATAGAGCCCGAAGAGAGAGAAGAGCAGTTGGATAAACAAAGGAGTTGATAACCATCTGGGTGGGAGGGTGAATAGCAGTTAATGGGAACTGTTAGTGACTAACAATAGGTAGTGTGTAATGGCAGGCTATGTGGTAACAAGGCCTGGTGTGTGGGGCAGGGGGCCAGGACATGGGAGAGTTTAGGCCCTCAAATTATTGAACTCGACATTGAGTCTGGAGGGCAACAGAGTCTCCAAGCGGAAAATGAGGTGTTGTTCTTCCAACTTGCGTTGAGCTTTGTTGGAACACTGCAGCAAGCCATAGACAGAGATGTTGGCCAGGGAACGGGATGGTATGTTAAAGTGGCAGGCAACAGGTAGTTCAGTGTCTGTTTGCACGCAGAACGTAGATGTTCTGTGAGACGATGTCGAGGAGATCACATTGTGTGCAGTGAATGCAGTAGACTAGATTCTGGGAAGTGCAGGTAAAGTCAGTGGGATGGCCACGGGTATCCACATGTGCCCTAGTTTCGCTCGTCTCTTCGTTGGGTACGTGGAACATTCCTTGTTCCAGTCCTATTCCGGCCCCCACCCACAACTCATTCTCTGATATATTGATGATATCATCTGTGCTGCTTCCCTCTCTTGTTCGGAATTGGAAAAGTTCATTGATTTTTGCTTCCGATTTCCACCCTGCCCTCGCTTTCACCCGGTCTACTTCTGACTCCACCCTTCCCTCCCTTGACATCTCTGTTTCCATTTCTGAGGATAGACTGGCCACTAATATTCACTATAAACCCACTGACTCCCACAGCCACCTGGACTGTACATCCTCACACCCTGCTTCCTGTAAAGACTCCATCCCATTCTCTCAGTTCCTGTCTCCGTTGCATCCATTCAAATGAGGCTAATGTCCACCTTCTTCCTTAACCGAGGATTCCCCAGCACGGTTGTCGACAGGGCCCTCAACTGGGTCCGACCCATTTCCCGCACTTCTGCCCTCACCCCTTCACTTCTCTCCCGCAACAGCGATAGGGTTCCCCTTGTCCTTACCTACCATCCCACCAGCGTTCATATCCAGATGATCATCAGACGCCATTTCCGCCACCTCCAGCAAGATGCCACCACCAGACACATTCCCTTCCCCTCCCCTCCCCTCCCCTCCCTTGTCCACCGTCGGCAGGGGCCATTCCCTCCGGGACACTCTGGTCCACTCTTCCTTCAGCCCCAACTTCCGCCCCCCCCCCCCCCCCCCACAGCCCTACAGCACCTTCCCCTGTAACTGGCGAAGGTGCAACACCTGCCCATTTACCTCCTCCCTCCCCAGTATTCAAGGGCCCAAACATACCTTCCAGGTGAAGCAACACTTCACCTGCACTTCCCAGAATCTAGTCTACTATTTTCGCTGCGCACAATGTGGTCTCCTGTATGTTGGGGAAACAAAGTGTAGGCTGGGCGACCGCTTTGCAGCACATCTATGTTTTGCTCGCAAAAAAAACCCTGAGCTACCTGTTGCCTGCCACTTTAACGCACCACCCTGCTCCCTGGCCAACATCTCTGTCTCTGGCTTGCTGTAGTGTTCCAGCGAAGCTCAATGTATACTGGAAGAACAACTCATTTTCTGCCTGGGGACCCTGCAGCCCTCCAGACTCAATATCGAGTTCAATAATTTTAGAGCCTAAACTCTCCCATGCCCTGGCTCCCTACCCCACACACCAGGACTTGTTACCACATAGCCTGCCATTACACACCCCCTGTTGTTGGTCACTAACAGTTCCCATTAGCTGCTTCTCACCCTCCAGATCATTATCAACTCCTTTGTCTATCCAACTGCTCTTCTCTGTCTCAGGGCTCTATCCTATCGTTTATCCCTACCCCACCCACCTCCCTATTTTCTGCATATAAGCTGATGTTTTCCCAGCTGCTATCAGCTCTGAGGAGGGGTCATTGGACCCAAAAGGTTAACTCTGATTTTTTCTTCGCAGATGCTGCCAGTCCTGCTGAGCTTTTGCAGCAACTTCTGTTTTTGATGCTGTATCCATCTTGTCAGCTCACCCCTGATACCATGTGACTTCACCTTTTGTACCAGACTGCCATGAGGGACCCTATCAAAAGACCTCGGTATTGTCCTGTTGTGGTTCGCCAGTACAGACTCCCAATGTGAGGGCAAATGCAATTACTTTCAGTAAAGATTTGCACTTTGCCATTGTGTGTGTGTACATTCTTCTGTTCCATTGAACACTTAACTGTCTCGTTAAGTTACTGTTTGAGTTTTGCGAGAGTGATCCTAGAAGTTGGGATCATCCTCTTTACTGCTGTGGTGTATTATTTTTGGAGACTCATTTCAGGTCTAGGCAAGTGCTTTTGTGCTGGCCCCTGGTAATCTCACCTCTGTGCTCCTGGGCATTGGTTCCAGCATGTTCGGTGTCCACCAAGTGCATATGGTAAAGCTTTACACCTTCCCATGTTTAACTTGGCAGCAGACCTGAGTCGAGCCTTGCTGCAACTACAGAGGCTGGTATTGAGTTTGAGCTGGGCCATGAAATTGACGATCACAAGCCTCTTGTGGCCTAGCTGCTGCCCTTCAGCTTTCACACAGGTCAATTGTAAGTAAGGTGGATAGGGTCATGGCGAAGAAGGCATACAGTATGCTTGTCCTCATTAGCGAACCGTAGCATATAGGAGCAGGGAAGTCTTTTTGCGACTTTATAGAGCATTGGTTAGGCCACTGATGGAATGAAGTGTGTAGTTCTGGTCACCACACTGTCAGAAGGACATGATTGCACTGGAGAGGGTGCAAAGGAGGTTCACCAGGATGTTGCCTGGAATGGAAAGTCTCAGTCATGAAGACCATAAGACATAGGAGTGGAAGTAAGGCCATTCGGCCCATCGAGTCCACTCCGCCATTTAATCATGGCTGATGGGCATTTCAACTCCACTTATCCACACTCTCCCCGTAGTCCTTGATTCCTTGCAAGATCAAGAATTTATCAATCTCTGCCTTGAAGACATTCAACGTCCCGGCCTCCACTGCGCTCCGTGGCAATGAATTCCACAGGCCCACCACTCTCTGGCTGAAGAAATGTCTCCTCATTTCCGTTCTAAATTGACCCCCTCTAATTCTAAGGCTGTGCCCACGGGTCCTAGTATCCCCACGTAACGGAAACAACTTCCCAGCGTCCACCCTTTCTAAACCATGCATTATCTTGTAAGTTTCTATTAGATCTCCCCTCAACCTTCTCAACTCTAATGAATACAATCCCAGGATCCTCAGCCGTTCATCGTATGTTAGGCCTACCATTCCAGGGATCATCCGTGTGAACCTCCGCTGGACACGCTCCAGTGCCAGTATGTCCTTCCTGAGGTGTGGGGCCCAAAATTGGACACAGTATTCTAAATGGGGCCTAACTAGCGCTTTATAAAGTCTCAGAAGCACATCGCTGCTTTTATATTCCAACCCTCTTGAGATAAATGACAACATTCCATTCGCTTTCTTAATCACAGACTCAACCTGCAAGTTAACCTTTAGAGAATCCTGTACTAGCTCTCCCAGATCCCTTTGTACCTTGGCTTTATGAATTTTCTCACCGTTCAGAAAATAGTCCATGCCTGGATAGGTATGTAGAGAGACTGGATAGGCTGGGTTTGTTCTCCCTGGAGCAGAGAGGGCTAAGGGGCATATGATTAAAGTACACAAAATTAAGAGGCATCAATATGGTAGATCATGAGAATCTTTTCCCCACGGCAAATGTGGCATAAGTTTAAGATGAGGAGTAAATGCTTTACAGGAGATCTGATGATTTTTTTTTTAATCTAGAGGGTGGTAGAAATATGGAACATGCTGCCTGAAAGGGTGATGGAGACAAGTACTCTCATGACATTTAAGAAGCATCTGGATGAGCAGTTAAAATGCCAGGGCGTAGTAGGCTATGAACCAAGTGCAGGTAAATGTGTAAATGCAGGGATTTGTGCAGCTTGGTATTTGTTATTCAGCATAGATATGGTGGGCTGAAGAGCTGTTTCTATGCTGTGTGACTCTTAAGTTGGTTGGGCTATGAAATGTCTGCTACTTATTCTGAGAGGCCAGGTTTCTTTGACTCTGTTGCCTCCACACACAAACCCATGCTGCATTTCTGCCTTGCTGTAACTGAAACTCCTCCTGTGCTTGTGCTACCTGTTGAATCCTCTTCCTGAAGGACAGATCTAGTTAATTAGGCCAGTCTGTCTATTACTGTCTTCAATCAACCACCATAACTTTGACAGAAGCCCTAATAGTGTAGAATCATGCCACCTTACAGTACAAAACGATAAAATGTTATGCAGCTTGTTATTGCGTGTACCTGCTCTTTAAGATATAGTTTCACAAGTCAGCTTTTTCCCTATAACCCTGCAAATTAATAGTACACGTATATGTTTTATGTCCTCTTCATTCTTTCATGGGATGTGGGCATCACTTGCTCAGTATTTGCTCCCCATTTTTAACTAGACCGTTGCAGAGGGCAGTTAAGAATCTGCAGTTGATTCTAAAATAAAACAAAGACCAGCGGATGCTAGAGATCTGAAACATAAAAACAAAGTGGTGGAGAAGCTGAGGTGGTAGAGAGAAAAAGATGAACATTTCGAGTGCAGTGACCCTTCTTTGAACAATTGCTGCTAGTTTTCACGCTCACCATTACTCACTTTCAAGTTTGGATTTATGAATTGAATTAAAATTCCACCAGCTGCAATGGTGGGATTTGAATCCATGTCCCAGAACGTTAGTCTGAGCCTCTAACACTAGTCCAGTGACAATACTACTATACCCTCATCTCATCTCAAATTAATTCTCTCGAGTTCCTATGAGATGTGATGCCATCTCTCTCTAGTGAATTCCAACTTTTAACAGGTTTCTAAGTGAATAGGTACGTCCTTTCTAGTTTGTAAGTCAGTTATTTTTAAATCTTGGACCTCTGGTTACTTACCCACTTTCCAGGGAAATTATTTCTCCCAACTCACTATCGAAACCCGTCCTAATTTTGAATCTCTCTGTTAGATTGTCCCTTGAGTTTATCAGCACATGGGAGAAGAATCACAGCTTCTCCATTGAGCAGAGGTGTTCCATCTCTGGTATCACCCCGAAAAATCCCTTCTGCACCCTCTTAAAGGACTTGATATCCTTCCTAATATCTGGTGCCCATAATTGTACGCAATAATCGAGCTTTGATTTGTATCCTTCACCCCGGTTAATGAAGTCAAATTTCCCACACACGTTTCGTTAAATGGTCTTGTCAATTCTTCCTGCCACCCTCGTAGATTTCAGAATATAAACCCTCACTCCCCCTCCCCTCTGTTCTTGCACCACCCATAATACCATTCAGATTATTTTGCCTCTCCAAGTGAAGCATATCAGTCTTTTCAACATAAAACCGTAACTTCCCTGTGCCTGCCCATTTGACCAGTCTGTCCTTCTACTCTGCTCAATGTTTACTGTGATTTTGAGTTCTGCATCACCTACAAATGCATTGACCGGTCTAAACCACCAGCCAATACAGCTATTTTACAGGGTCAGAATGTTACACCATATAATGCACAGTGCACTGTTGCATTAATTAAGTGTAGCTGTGTGGACTTTTGGTACATCATTTTTAAACCACTGGATATAAATCCATTGTCTTCCTATCGTTAATTAGAGCCCCAACTGATCCTCTAGTCATCTGGAGATGCATTTCTTTAATTGGCAGAAAAATTACATGCAATACATTGTATTACATTACATTACATTAAGATGTGACAAACATTTCTGAAAACTTTTGAGATGTATGTAGTTCTTGATTTTCTATGATATTGTTTGCATGGTGCTCTGTCCTGATGATAATGGTGATATCAAAGTGTGATAAGGAAATTATTACGGGATAAAACAAAGGACTGTGGATTCTGGAGATCTGAAACAGAAATGTAAATTGCTGGAGAAACTCAGAAGGTCTTATTGGAAATATTATAGCATTATAGAAAGTGCACGGTATACACTCGGATGTTGCTGGCTTTCTGCTTTTTGCCATTGTATGTATTTTGTATTATGAAGAAGAGCAAGGGAACTTTCATAGAGTTGTAGAGCATGGAAACAGATCCTTCGGTTCAACTTGTCCATGCTGACAACAGGTCCTAAATTAATCTAGCCCCATTTGCCAGCATTTAGCCCGCATCCCTCTAAACCCTTCCTATTCATATACTCCCTGTGTCCTGACCAGTATTTTGTCCCTCAACCATCATCAGTAAAACAGATTACCTGTCATTAGCGCATTACTGTGGAAGCTCTTTACAACAGTGTTCGCGCTTCCATATTACATCAATGCCTGTAAGGCTGTTTGGGGCAGCCTGAAGTCAGGATGGGTGCTAGAGGAATGGAAATATCTTTTTTTCTTTGTGTTTGGCATTCCAGTTTGAATAGCAGGTGACTGCAGTAGGGACAATGCTAGCTGTTGCAGAACAATCATCAGTAATCATTGTCACAGAGGGGAACACAGTTTGGATGCGTTGAAATATTACTAGGAACAGATTTGGCTTGCTGTGAGTTGAGTTCGCAGTAATCAGGTCTGACCTATGCCAAGGGGCTGACGGATGGTAGACAGCACTAGGATGTAGTAAATGCCACACTTCAGAAGTCACTCTGCAAGGTGTGGCTTTTGAACTGGCCAAATAGGCAGGATGGTGGATGTTTGTAGGGGTGGGCCCTTTTGCTCTGAGCTGGCCACTGTGTCATTGCCAGTGGGAGGAGACTTCTCACAGGTACGTTGTCCATTCATACCTGAATATGTCTCAAACTCCCACCCCTTTCCCACTCTCTCAATTCCCACACAGCTTCACCAACCATAGTCAGTTCGGCTGGATGAGGATTAGCCGTGCTTCAGGCAGAGTGCTACAAATTCGGATGTATGTCACACCTTTCACCCAAGGAAATCTTTGCTCAAGGGCACAGGGAAACAGAGAGACAGTAATAGGCGGCTGAAAGTTTGGTTGAAGAGGAGAGTCCTGAGTTGGGTCTTAAAGATTTTGAAGAGTAGTAGAGAGGGAGGGAGGGTTAGGGAACACTTGAGAAATTAGGAGCAAAATAAATCAAAGAAACAATCAGTGCCACAGCTAAGGGGAAGAGGATCTTTAAAAGGACAGAGCCACACTGACCAAGTATTTGGTAGGTTATGGATCCTGTTTTACATTTTCTGAACAACTGTTGTAACCAGTACCAATTTGACAGCCCCTTGCAGTGCATTAGCTGAAGTGCATTTTCCTTCCCTGAATAAAGTGGCCTTGTGATTTTTTTTTTTAAATGTTCTTTCAAAGAATATGGGTGTCGCTGACAAACCCAAGTATTTGTTGCCCCTCCGTAATTGATCTGCATGGCTTGCTCATCCATTTCAAAGGGCAAGCTAAGATGGCTGTGGGTCTGGAGTCACGTGTAGGTCAGACTGGGTAAGGACGGCAGATTTCTTTCTCTAAAGAATGTCAGTGAACAGGATGGGTTTTTTTTTAAAGACAGTCACGGCTGGTTTCTTGACACCATTACTGAGACTAGCACATTTTATCATAAAAATCTGGAATTGAATCTAATTTAAGCTCCACTAGTTGCAAAATGTCCCCCTGGGGCTCTGACTCACTAATCCAGTCACCTTGCTGTATAGTTACCATCTCCACATCTCCGTCAGAGTCCTTCACTGCAATGGTTGTTCAGACATGTTACCTCTGTCTCCTCTGTCCGCTTTAGTGATATCTCACTTCGTGGGTTCAGTGAGTGGGGAAACAGGTCTTCCCCAGTGACTTGTTTCTCTGTACAGTTCCATATTACAGTGGATGGATACAGGGGAGTGCACATTGTGCACAAACTTGGTGAGGGAAGACATTAGATTGTTTCAGGACTCAATCTTGTGCAAGCATGCATGCAAACCTGTGAATTAGGAGCAGGAACAGGCCCTTCAAGACTGCTCCTCTATTCAAGAAGACCGTGCATGATCCATATTCCCGCCTCCTCCCTCTTTAAAAAAAGAAAAGAACTGGAGGCTTGTGTCAAAATTGCTGTCTCACAGTCAGGTCATGCAACGTGCTTACAAAAGTCATGCTCACCAAATCATAATTTACAGGCAATAACCCACACACCACCTTCATTATCGCTAGGGATATCCTGTCCAGTGGGCAGAACACACCCGCTGGAGGTGGTACTGCGGTGTACATTCAGGAGGGAGTTATGATCAACACTGATGACGGATCTTAATGAAGTGTCATAGGCACGCTGGCTCAGTGGTTAGCACTGCTGCCTCACAGCGCCAGGGACCCGGGTTCGATTCCACCCTCGGGCAACTGTCTGTGTGGGTTTCCTCCCACAGTCCAAAGATGTGCAGGCTAGGTGGATTGGCCATGCTAAATTGCCCCATAGTGTTCAGGGATGTGTAGATGAGATGGGTTATAGGTGGGGATGGGTCTGGGTGGGATGCTCTGGGGGTCACTGTAGACTTGTTGGGCTGAAGGGCCTGTTTCCACACACTCTAGGGATTCTATGATGAGCATAAGGTCAAACAAAGGCAAAGTAAATTCTTGGTAATTGTCACTTAGGGCATCCCTTCTTTCCCCTTAGCTGGTGAATCAGTGCTCCTCCAAACTGAACATTATTTGAAGGAAGCACTGAGAATGGCACAGGCACAGAGTACCCTTTGGGTAGGGGTCTTCAGTGTCTGCCACCAAGAGCAGACCAGTTCTCCTGAGCTGGTCAGTTCTTAAAGGGCCATGCGTGTGTCTGTGACAGGGTGGTATAGGATCCAACAAGTAAGAAAAACAGACTTGCCCTTGTCCTCACCAGTGTACCTGTCACAGATGGATCTGTCCATTCTGTATAGCTACGGATGATCACTGCACAATCCTTGTAAAGACAAAGCCCCCACCTTCACGTTGAGGATACCCTGTATTGTGTTGTGTGGCACGATCAGTGTGTTAAATGGGATACGTGTTGAACAGATCTTGCAGCTAAAAACAGGGATCTGTGAGGTGCTATGGGCCATCAGCAGGAGTAGAATTGTATTCACGCACAGTCTGTAACCTCATAGCTTGGCATATCTATTACCATTAAGCTGGGACATCAACCCGGTTCAATGACGGGTGCACTGCAGCATATCATAAGAAGCACCAGGCATACCTAGAAATTAGACATCAGCCCGATGGAGTTACACCGCAGCACAATATGAACAGTAGACAGTGGATGCCGTGCAACAGATCTAAGTTATTCCACAACCAACGGAGCACATCAAAACTTCATAGTCCTGCCACATCCAGTCACGAATTACAGTTGACAATTAAGCGCGACTAATAGGAGAGGGCTCCAACAGCGCTGCAGAGGCTTCATACCATTTAGGACAAAGCAACTCACTCAATCAGCATCCCATCTACTACCTTCAGTGTTCACTCCTTCAACCAATCGACACACAGTGGCAGCAGTGCGTACCATCTACAAGGCGCACTGCAGAAACTTGCCAAACTCCTCTGACAGCAACTTCTAAGCCAACAACCTCTAACACCTAGAAGGACAAGAGCGGAAGACGCACCAATACTTGCTGGTTACACCTCTGCAAGCCAGACGTCATTCCAACTTGGAACTATGTTGCTGTTCATTCACTGTCACTGGCTGAGAATCCTGGAATTCCCTTCTTAACAGCACAATGATGTACTGACAGCATGTGTTTTTTAGACAGAGAGTGGTTCGTGTGTGGAATGATCTTCCAGACAAAGAGGTGAATGCAGGTACAATTACAACATTTGAGACGTTTAGATAAGTACGTGAATGAGGTGTGTTTGAAGGGATATGGGCCAAGTGTAGGCAGGTGAGACTAGTTTAGTTTGGAATTATGGTCAGCATGGACTGGTTGGACCAAAGGGTCTGTTTCTGTGCTGTATGACTGTATGGCTCTACATGGACTGCACCAGTTCAAGAAAGTACTTCACCATCATTAGGGATGGGCAGTAAATGCTGCCCAGCCAGCATTGCTCAAATATCATAAAAGTTTAAAATGTATTAAACGGTTGTGGGTCATGCACCTGGACATTTGTCATATTCGGCAGTTTGCTGCAAAACACCTCGTGCCCCTGTATCCATAACTTTCTTGTCTTCAGATGGACTATTCAATTGGAATACGTCCATCTGAAATATGCTTTTAAAACTGGATTGGGAAAAGTTACATTTAAATTCTAATTGTTATTTCTTTGCTGAGAAGCTACTGTGCTTCCATACAGCTGCTATGCTTCGAGAAGTGGTTCATTGGCTGAATACTGCCTTAGAATGCTTTAAGCTGACAAAAGTGTAATATCAGTTCTTTGTTTTTGGACCTCCACCAAACATATGTTGAGACAAACACAGGATGCATTTATTTAACATGAACGTGTAAGCCCTTGAATACGGTCAAGGTTATTCAGAGGGAAGCAAGGCTTTTATTTGGATAGCACGTTGTTAGATCTCTCTGAAACGTCAGTCAAAAAGAGCTAGTCATATATAATAAATGACTGGGAAATGGAATGCCTGATGTACTTCACAGGGAGAGTCAAACAAGCTAATGGTCTCAAGTCTTTGGAATGGGACTTGAACCCACAGCCTTCTGACTCAGAGACGCGAGTGCTTCCCACAGCTACAGCTGACAAACGTAACGACAGACCTAAAACCAATACTTAGCGCTCAAATGCAGTTTCGAGCTCCTCAATCAAAGCAGTAGAATCCAGAATTAAATGGCTGGGTGTTTATCACCATTCAGTATGGAGATCTCACCCACCCACTATTGTGCATTTCTGAGGTTCCAGTCACAACGTTGTCCTTGTATCTGGGTTGGTGTAGATGACAGTGTAATATAGTTGAGAGACATTAGGTATGTAGAATTTGACACTGACTAGCTATTGCACAACACATGTTTACTCGGAATTGACTTGTACATTAACTAAGTGAAGATTCTGGCTGACAATGTTCAACACTCTTCTCTCAGACCTGAGTCATGCCTTTCTGTAATTATCCCACACTCCTCCAACAAGCATTGCAGTCCTAAATTTATATTAGCACTACATAGAGTAGCCAGACTATGTCCCATGCAGAAGGGATTTTGCCTGGTGGGAGAGTATGTGAGGAAACTCAAAGAGGTTTTCACAAGGCGTGTTCCTGCTATTTGAATTTACTGCTATTCCTGCCCATACTTTGGTGGCCCCTGCAGTAGTTCTCCCTGATTGCTGAGCTGGGTGACACACTGGGTTCATAGAATCCCTACAGTGTGGAAACAGGCCCTTCAGCCCAACAAGTCCACACCGACCCTCAGAGCATCCCACCCAGACCCATCCCCCTATAACCCATCTAATCTACACCTCCCTGAACACTACGGGCAATTTAGCATGGCCAATCCACCTAACCTGCACATCTTTGGACTGTGGGAGGAAACCGGAGCACCTGGAGGAAACCCATGCAGACACAGGGAGAATGTGCAAACTCCACACAGACAGTCGCCCAAGGATGGATTCGAACCCGGGTCCCTGGCACTGTGAGGCAGCAGTGCTAACCGCTGAGCCACCATGCCGACCGTGTGAAGAGTCAACCACCTGATGTGCATCAGAGAGAAGGGCAGACCAGACTGTTCGCGTGAAGGGCATCCATGAACCACATTGGGTTTTACAATGCAATGTAAGCTGTACATTAAAGTCAGATGCACACTTCCTAAAGGTGAGACATGGGACCTTCGTGCGCTGTTTCCTACCATACTCTGTGCTCTTCTCTCATCAGAAAAACTGCCAAACACTGCTGCTCGATCTTCAATTGCTCTTCAATTGCTCTTCATCTATTTGCATCATCATCATCCTAAGCTTGACCTTGGATGTCCCAGAACACTTTCCAGCTGATGGATTCTATTTGAAGTACAGCACCAGGTGTTACCTTTTGTTTATTCACTCATGAGGTGTTGCTGGCTGGTCTAGTTGCCCCTTGAGAAGGTGGCGGTGAGCTGTCTTCTTGAACCCCTGCAGTCCAAGTGTTCCGCAGTGCCCTTGGCGAGGGAATTCGAAGATAATGACTCGTCCACAGTGAAGGAATGGTGATATATTTTCAAGTCAGGATGGTGAATGGCTTGGAGGGAAACTTGCAGGCGATGGTATTCCCATGTATCTACTGCCTTCTAGATGGACGTGGTTGTGGGTTTGGAAGGTGCTGTCTGAGGGTCTTTGGTGAATTTCTGCAGTGCATCTTGTAGATAGTACACACTGCTGCTACTGAGCGTCGCTGGTGGAGGGAGTGGATGCTTGTGGATGTGGTGCCAATCAAGCGGGCTGCTTTGTCCTGGATGGTGTCAAACTTGCTGAGTGTTGTTGGAGCTTCACCCACCCAGGCAAGTGGGGAGTATTCCATCACACTCCTGACTTGTGCCTTGTAGACGGTGGACAGGCTTTGAGGAGTCAGGAGGTGAGTTACTTGCCGCAGTACTCCTGGCTTTTGACCTGCTCTTGTAGCCACTGTGTTTACATGGCAAGTCCATCTGAATTTCTGGTGGAGGACAGCACACTTCTACTTTTCTATCTGACTGTATGGGCCTCTAAGGTCCTTGCATGGCAGCGAATTCTGGAGTTGGATGTCAGTGCTGCAACCAGATGGTAGTAGAGTTATAGGTCCGCAGCAAAGAAAAAGGCCCTTTGGTCCATCGAGCCTGTGCTGGCCAAAAACGAGCACCTAACTATTCCAATCCCATAGCCCAACACTTGATCCATAGCCTTATATGCCTTGGCATTGTAAGTGTAATGGTGGAGAAAAGGCTATGCTGGGCTGTGAGATTACAGATTGTGGGTGATTCAGTTCTGTTGCTCATGGGCCAGAGTGCCTGATGGATGCCCAGTTAAGAGCCGGTGTCAATGCTGTATGCATACTACCTGCCACCTTGCCTCATCGCACCTTATCCAGACAGCCTTCATTCCTTTCTGTCTCACCTACTTATCTAGCTTCCTGCTAGGTGCATTGATGTTGATAGAGGACCTTGAGAACAATTTCAGCAGTCTGTTTCCTCATGAGTACTCCTGAAGGATAGTTAACAAGCCAATAAAACTGTTAACCTGATCAGTATGAGACATGTTGTTAAGACAAACCAACACTTACTTCCACTGGCATGTTGAGAAGTACTGCGTTCTTGCAGCCCAGCATGAGGTTGATGGATTTAACCCCTCCCCGCCACCCTCCCCAATTCAGCCTGATTGTCAGCCTTGGCTTAGTGGGTAGCCTGCTTACCTTGGAGTCAGAAGGTCGTGAGTTCAAACCCTGCGCGCAAAGAACTGGAGCATAAAATCCCTGTTAATGAGCCTGTGCTGCACTCTCAGCCCACTGTCTTTCAGAGGAGATGTTAATCCAGGCTCCACCGGCCCCCTCAGGTGGGGACAAAAGGTTCCAGGGCCTTGATTTGATGAAGTGGGTAGAGTCCCTGCTCTGGATTAATCTGCCAGAGCTCTACAACACAGAAGGAAGTGAAACTTTATCACGCCGCAGCAACTCTGACTCCTTGGGAGTTGGGTGCGACAGTCAGTTAGCTGGTGTGGATCAGATTAGCGCCAACAGCACGGAGTTCACTGGATTCAAGACCTGCCTGTTTGCTGTACCTGTGGTGAATGTCACGTGACTGACTGTCTGGGTCAACCATGGCAGAGAACTGAAGAATTTTGAAGAGCTCTCCCCGGCCATTATCTGCCAAAATCAGTAAATGAAGTTATTTCATCATTAGCGCCTTACTACGTGTGGGATCTTTGGCCAGGTGGAAAATTTGCTGTCATTTTTCCTTCTTAAGGCAGTGATTGCACTGTCTGGATGTGAAATGTTTTTAGAGGTCGTGAAATTTTGCTGTGTAATATTCTATTCCCTCGAGAGGTGGTGCAGGAGGCAGCGTTTTAGACTGTGGATCACCGGGACTGTTTCTGGAGAAGGTGGGACCTCTACAAACGGGACAGTCTGCGCCTGAACCAGAATGGTCCTAACATCCATGTGCGAGAGCTTGTTTGTGCTGCTGGGAGGAGTTTAAACTATTTCAGTAGGAGCATGATATAATATTAGTTCTATAGACACTTAGAAAAGGTTCCTAAGGCAGAGCAAGTTCAGCCATCTTGTACCCCAAGGGAGTAAGATGAGGCTGAATATTCTCTACTTTAATGCCAGGACTATTATCGGTGAGACAGATGAATTAAGGGTGTGGATTGAGACACGGAACTACGATGTTATGGCCATCACACAGACGTGGCTGAGGGAGGGACAAGGCTGACAGCGTTGCCTGGTATAGGGTCTTCAGGCTGGACTGGGAGGATACAAAAGTGGAGGTGGAATCACATTATTAGTTAGAGCGTTACCTACTGCAGTAAGGAGCGATGACGCCTTGGAAGGGTCTTCAAATGAGGCTTTGTGGGTAGAACCTAAGAATAAAAATGGTGCAGTCACACTGTTAGGAGTGCACTGTAAACAGTCAGGCAATTGAGGAGCAGGTATGTAGTTAATTCATTAAGGCATTGAAAAATAATAAGCGGGTAATTGTATTGAAGGATTTCAACTACACCTATACTGCTAGGGATAATTGTAAGATAAGTTTAAGGGGGACAAATTTCTTAATGTATACAGGAGACCTTTTTATGTCAACCTATAGATGGTCCTATAAGGCTTTGTAAAGTGCTGGACTGAATTCTGGAAATGAAGCCAGACTGGAGTATGAGGTGACAGTGGGGGAGCATTTTAGTGATAGCAGCAGCAACAATGTATATTTTAAATTTGTCATGAACAAGAAGAAAGATGGTCTGCAAAAGAAAAAGGGATTTGGATTGCGGGGGAAGGCAGGTTTTATTAAAATAAGACACGACCTGGCCAAAGTAGACTGGGAACAGCTACTGGAGGGTCTGGAAGCTACTGCCTGGGCGGGTAGTTGGAGTGCATAGCCTGACCATCTCTAAAACGTACTTGCATAACTACTTTAAGTGACTTAACGTCCAAGGCTATGGGCCTAGCGTGGGAAAATGGGACCGGTGTGCGTAGTAGTGTGTTTTTGATGGTACAGACTCAATGGGCAGAAGGGCCACTTCTGTATTCTCTGATCCTGTGATCTTGAACTCTGAGCTTGCATGTCTAGGATGTACAGTGTGTCCTGGGGCCAGCTAGTTTTGGGTACTAGAGTGGATTTGACACTCGGACTCCAAGAAAGTCATCATTATATTGAAGCTGTGCCAGGACTGTCTGACCCATAAGCCTTGTTCATAACGTAATCTCATCGGCAATGTAAAACTATCCTCTATATAAACCTCTACATTCCCCAGCTCTACTTCACCCCTTGCCCTGGGCCCAAATGTTATTGGCGGAGATCAGCAAAGGCTGCAACGACTTGAAGATTATTGACATAAAGGGACTCCAAAGAAGATTTAAGGCTGTTCCTGCAGAGTCATTACAGGCATAGAAGGAAGCTGTTCAGCCCATCAAGTCCATGCTGGTTCTCTGTAGAGCAACCCAGTCAGTCTCATTCCCACTCTTAGCTAAGATGTTGCAGT
The DNA here is from genome assembly GCA_024137785.1 of Ginglymostoma cirratum. NCBI lineage: Eukaryota > Metazoa > Chordata > Chondrichthyes > Orectolobiformes > Ginglymostomatidae > Ginglymostoma > Ginglymostoma cirratum. The sequence goes on along the minus strand of JAHRHZ010000124.1, from coordinate 4,379,415 downwards.
AACTGGTTCAGAAAGTTTCTGGATGATCTTGCTAGTGATGGAGAGCAGTGAGATTTCCTCATTGATTGTCACAAGATTGGGAGTTCCTCGCCGCTCGTACTGATAGACGATTGAGGCATCTTTGTGCACTCGCCAAATGGATTTCATGCTCCCAGACTGAAAGAGTTCAGTAGTCTTCTTGACCAGGCATTGACCTCTAGCCTTTAGACCTCAGCTGGGATAGCATTAGCTCCTCCACTGGACAGGAGTTTGATTGTGTTAGTTATTTCCCACAGTTTGGGAGGGTCGATGCAAGAGCAGTCGATGGCAGCTGTCGTTTGGTTCTGTGTTAAGAACGTAGACTGAACAAAGAGGTGGTGAACAAGCTCTGCTCATCATTCCAGAACTTGAGCAATGTTTACCCACTGGATGATGAACTAGTGGACTGGGCCCGAAGTTGGATTTCTGAGCATTGTAGAATTTCATTCAATTTTTGGGATCTGCATATGACTGAAGTCGGCCTGCTTTCTGATTCAACCAAGTGCCTTACATTGCCCTTAGCTGATGTTGGACACGTCTGTCGCAGTTTCACTAGGTATTGTGTCTGGATAGCGAGGACCTGTCATTGAAGCCAACCCAGTAGAGGTGACATTTCACCTGCTGTTGCTTCTGGATTATCCCGTTCTTTCTATCGAACATAGTCATGAAAAAGCACTAGCAAACAGGAGTAAGGAGAATTCCAAGGTTTTTTATACATATATGAAAGCAAGAGGATAGCCAGGGAAAGGGCTGGCTAGCTCAAGGGTAAACGAGGGAATCGATGTTTGGAGCCGGAAGAAGTAGGTGAGGTCCTAAACGAATACCTTGTGTTGGTATTCACTAAAGTGAAGGAATTGGTGGAGGATGATCTCAGAGAAAGGAGTGTTGAGTTTCTTAGCCAAATTGTTATTAAAAAGGAAGAAAGATTGTGCGTCTTAAAAAGTATTAATGTAGTTAACTTCCCAGGGTCCTGATGAGATCTATCCCAGAATTTTGAGGAAGGCAAGGCAACAAGTTGCTGGAGCATTAACAGACATCTTTGTATCCTCTTTGGCCACAGAGATCCCGGAGGACTGGAGAATAGCCAGTGTTGTCCCATTGTTTAAGTAGGTTAACAGGGATAATCCTGGAAATTACAGGCCTGTGAGTCTCACATTGGTGCTAGAGAAATTATTGGAAAAGATTCTCAGGGACAAGGTCTATATGTATTTAGAAGCAAATGAACTTATTAGCGACAGACAGCATGGTTTTGTGCAGGGGAGGTCATATCTCACTAACTTGATTGCGTTTTCTGAGAAGGTGACAAAGATGATTGATAAAGCAAAAGCAGTTGATGTTATCTACTTGAACTTTAGTAAAGCCTTTGACAAGGTCCCTCATGGCAGACTGGTACAAAAGGTGAAGTCACATGGTATCAAGGGTGAGCTGGCAAGATGGATACAGAACTGGCTTAGTCACAGGAGACAGAGGGTAGCGGTGGAAGGATGCTTTTCAGAATGGAGGCTTGTGACTGATGATGTTCCACAGGGATCAGTGCTGGGACCTCTGTTCGTGGTCTGCATAAATGGTTTGGAGGAAAATGTAGCAGGTCTAACTGGTAGGTTTGCGGATGATACAAAGAATGGTGGAATTGCAGATAGTGAGGAGGATTGTCAGAGGATACAGCAGTACATAGATCAATTGGAGGAGGGGGCAGAAAAATGGCAGATAGTGTTTAATCCAGACAACTGTGAGGTGATGCATTTTGGAAGGTCATATACAGGTGGAAATTATTCAATGAATGGCAGAACCCTTAGGAGTATTGATATGCGGAAAGATCTGGGTGCACAGATCCACAGATCATTGTAGGAAGCAGCACAAGTAGATAAGGCAGTAAAAAAGGCTTATGGCAAACTTGCTTTCATTGGAAGGGGCATTGAGTATAAGGATAGATAAGTTATCCTGTAGCTTTATAGAACTTTAGTTAGGTCACACTTGGAATATTGCGCACAGTTCTGGTCACCACACTACCAGAAGGATGTGGATACTTTTATTTTTACCAGGATGTTGTCTGGCATGGGGGAGTTTAGCTATGAAGAAAGTTTGGATAGACTGGGTTTGTTTTCGCTAGAACACATGAGGTTGAGGGGAGACCTAATAGAAGTTTATAAGATTGTGAATGGCGTGTATAGAGTGGAAAGTATGAGGCTTTTTCCCAAGATGGAGCAGTCAATTATAGGGGGAAACAGGTTCAAGGTGTGAGGGGTGGGGAAGTTTAAAAGAGATGTACAAGGCAAGTTTTTCACACAAAGGGTGGTGAGTGCCTGGAATGCATTGCCAGAGGTGGTAGCGGAAACAGAAACAATAGCAGCTTTCAAGAAGCACCTGGACGAATACATGAATAGGAAGGGAATCGAGGGATACAGATCCTGTAATTGAAGACAGCTTTAGCATGGAAGGGCAAAATGTGTCAGTGCAGGCTTGGAGGGCTGAAGGGCCTGTTCCTGTGCTGCATTGTTCTTTGTATTTTGATGTTCATGAGAAATGGGCCCCAGGCGCAGGAGTAAACTGCATCCCTGAAGGTCACTTGGGTATCCTCAGTGCAGTCAGTGTTGACTTTTCCTGTACACCAACAACTCTCAACTTTATCTCCCAGAGGTTCCTTATTGATTGCCTATTGAGCCTTGGAACATTGCTTCCGGACTGTCATACTGAGAGGAGTCAAGGGAGATTGATCTTGAAACTCAGCTTTGAAATGATAAGATGTTGGTTAGCTCAGTTGGCTGGTTGGCTGGCTTATGATGGGAGGTCAATTCCTGCACCGGCTGAGGTTACCATGGGGGATACTTCTCCTTAACCTCTCCCCTCACCTGAGGCGTGGTGACCCTCAGGTTAAGCCTCTATCAGTCATCTCTCTAATGAGAGAGCAGCCCTATGGTCCAGTAGGACTATGGCAACTTCACCTTTTACCAGCCTAACCTTGTAACTAAAATCACCCATAAACAACATTCCCTCCAATCTGCACTGCAGTCGGCATGGCGATGCATTAACTTTGAAGTTGCTGCTGCATATACATCTCAGAATTCCACTCACAGAGAGAAAAAAAGTTGGAAGGTGTGTTACTCTCAAAACCATTCTGGAAACAATCCTAGATAAAGCGTAGCTACTGGAACTGGCCATCTCCTGTCAGATGTTTTGCCTCCACTTTCACCTCTGTGCCTCCAAAGGTAGCTATGTTTGACAAATGGCTAGGCACCTTGATCTAAGAATCTGCACCGCGGTGGGGGGAAAGCTGCTTCACTGCTGAGTTTGGCCGAGTCTCCCATTCAAGTTCCTCGTTAGGGCCTGGCCTGTAATGTTATTTATTTTAGAATTAAATTTATGAAACAGGGATTTTTTTGTTGGTGTTGCAATTTATGGGAAGCTAGTAGGAGAGGGGAAAACTGCTATCCTTTTGTGAAAATTTAATGGCGGCTTTATTTTATATTTGTTCTGATTCTGGAAAAACTGCGCCATGTTTGGTCACAAGCTCTGGGTAAGATGGCACTTTCCCTGCTAGCCCCAAGGCCCATTGAGCACTCTTAAGTGTTTAACAAGGCTGCCTTGTACTTGATTAGAGCTTCCTAGCAACACTGTTGCTCATAGACTCTCAGCCCACACAGACTGTCTTACACTGTTCACAAGTAGCCTGCTATCTGTACTAATATGTTTGGGCAGTGCTCCAAATCCCACTCTAGGCATTACTAGGCCATCTCCTGTCAGATGTTTTGCCTCCACTTTCACCTCTGTGCTTCCAAAGGTAGCTATGTTTGACAAATGGCTAGGCACCTTGATCTAAGAATCTGCACCGCGGTGGGGGGAAAGCTGCTTCGCTGCTGAGTTTGGCCGAGTCTCCCATTCAAGTCCCCTCATTTTTATTTACATCCTACTGGACCCCAACCTGAGCAGGTTATTGGCAGGTCGGATCACACACAGGGATTGCGAGGCCAGCACCCAAGTACATACGCACGCTCTGCTGCATCCATTTCCACAGATAATATGAACAGGGAAAGCCTTGCTCTACTCTCAGCCCCCAACCCCACCAAGATACACACACTGTGCATTGATGAGGCATCTCTTAAGAATTTATGTTATGTTGTACCCAAGAGCACTTCCTTGAATCTCAGCTTCTGAGGGCTGTGCTGAACGTGACCATCCATTGATCCACTGGCAGTTTGGCTCTTCTCCATCTCGTTGTGAGATCTTTGCTGGCTGATATTCCTAGTCATTCCCAAGTTCCTGAAAATTCAGCAGAACATCAGTCTCCAGAAAGCCCCTCTTAAAGAGGATTTGTATAAAACTTGAGCACGAGGACCTAAGTAAGGTAGTACTTACAACTTCCCTGTACAAATAAGAGACATCAAAGCGACATATCTAATCAGATAGTGACCCTCCATCCAGAGCTTCGAAGGTCCAACAGTCAAGCGTTTGTGTCGCTGACGCAATGTGTTTGTGAAGCGGTGTTCCTGCTTGTACAGCAGACTCACTTTCAGTCACTTTGACTCGCTGCGCTGTCCAATCTTGTGACCCTTTCAGCTTTTATATTGCAAGTCGATAATAGGGATAACCCTACCCTGAACTGCAGGCTTCTTTTTTTCTCGCTGCTCCACAAATGTCACTTTGTAGGAATGTACGGTAAAAGCCCTCACTCCTGATCCTGCTGTCTTCCCCTTTCACTACTTCTCTCCCCTAAAAATGCAGACATTTTGGGTAAGAACCGATTTGTCAGTGCTGCTACCCTGTACACTGCCTGCATATAAAGTCTCAGCCCTACTTTCAGTGAGGGCAAAGGTATTGGAGCCAAGACTGACCTTGCCTGCTCCCCATTAGGTTGTCTGGAGAGCATTCCGATTTAGTTTACACGGAGCCAGTGTCACTGAATTCAGCTACCCGGACAACAACGATGACTTGCATTTCTATAGCTCTTCCAACATCTTCAAACACCCCAAAGTGCTTGAAAGGAGCACTATGGGGACAGAATCTGCTAACATCCTGATAAGAAGATAAGCTGACCAAAAGCTTTATCAAAGAGATAAGGTACTAATGTATGTTGTAAAGACGGAGAGAGAGGGGCAGAGATTTTTAAGGAGGGCGTTCCAAACCCAGGGGCTCGGCAGCTGGGGCACAGCCACCAGTGGTGGAGGAAAAAAAAATTTGGGAATGCTCAGAAGGCCAGGATAGGGCCAGCACAAAGACCCAGATTGAAGCAGCGGGCAGTGCGGCTGATGTGCATCACAAGCTGCTGTGTTCAACAGGTGATGTAGCGTGTTGTGTAAATCTCCAGCCCTGTCTGATCTGAGGTTCCAAGAGCTGTGGAGTAGGGGCAAGGTAAAAATCAGCAAGGATGGGTGCTTCTCATTCAGGCTTAAGGAGCATGTTGTGATGATCAGGTGAACAGACTGGGAGCAGACTGGGTTGTGTCCAACTGCTCACTCACTGTGCTCCTTTTACAATCTCCAACCTGGGCAAAGTACACATGCAATTCTATGCAAAGAATGGGTGATGGTGTTCGGAGCTGGGATTGTCCGTTAGTTAACGGCATTTGGAGACAGCTAAGCAGAGAATGGAATCGCACATTATGGGGTTAGAGGTTGCCCCTCAGAACACAAGGTTGCCGGAGCATGGGGAACTGTACCTCAGTGCCTTTGTCATCCACGCTGCTGCCTTCCTTTAATCCTAGCTCTCACCAAGCCTTGTTCATCCATTATTTCTGTCCTTCCGGGCCTGCAACGGCTCGCACGTCCAGCATTTTACAGTGCTGTTCCCTGTGTCTAAATCTTGGCCTGATCACTCTCTGTCTCCTCCCAGGACACATCCCACATTTCCCATATGTAACTGAAATAACTCCACAGGGGCCGAAATCCCGTCACAAAGTCACCCTTTATTTACGCGTGGAGAGTTCTCGACTCTGGCACAGCCTCTTCAGAGTCAGCAGTTGGAGTGTCAGTATCTCTGACCCTCCTGTTTATATCTGTCAGCCAGGGCTTCCTGATTGGACCAGATTCACAGCCCCAGTCAGGGAACTCCTATTCTGTGAGGTCCTTCTTGCTGATCTCTTTACAGTCACTACAGTAACCTCCCAGGCATCCCTGATTTTAATGATAATAATTATAATTTCAAGACTAGGAGGCATATTTTTAAGGTGAGAGGAGAAAAAATTAAAAAAGACAGGAGGGGCAATTTTTCATTCATGTGTGGAATGAACTTCCAGAGGAAGTGGTGGATGTGGGTACAGTTACAATGTTTAAAAGACATTTAGATAAGTACATGAATAAGTAATGTTTGGAGGGCTATGGGCCCGGAGCAGGCAGGAGTTTGGGATTATGTTTGGCATGGACTGGTTGGACCGAAGGATCTGTTTCCGTGCTGTATGACTCTGAGTCTGTTATTTATGGCCATTCTTTCAACTGCTGAGGCCCAGAACCCCAAACTATCTCTCCTCCTAGCTGCCTCTCTCAATGTCTGTCTTAACGCCTAACTCTCTGACCCAAGGTTCTCAGTCATCTGTCTGCATACTTCGTGTAGTGCGTCATCAGACTTGGTTTGTTAACTAACACTGCTATGGATGCTGTGCAGTTGTGAAGGTGCAATGTAAATGCAGGCTGTTGTTAACTTGCCGGGGACAAAAGGTCGGCTGGAGGTCAGAGTGGAAGGCTGAACTGCCTCTGAATTAAGATAATTCATGAATAACCTGGCATCTTAAAAGCAGACACCAGCCATTATCTCTGAGTGCCTGCAGCCAAGTAACAACCAGAACAATGCTAATTTGTTCGCATCATTGTGATTGGTGCAGAGTTTAATCGCGGGATTAGCAGTGAGCAGGTGCCTGACTTGTTTTGTAATCCAATCACTGCTCTCTTAATACCTGACAATATTTTTGGCCCTTTGTGTGCTTTGTCCCTGAGCTAAACTGTCTGCTGGCTACAGCAAAAGATACAGAAGTGAGTCCTTCCCTTGTTGTGGAACCTAAACACCATCATTGTGTCTCTTGGGGTAGCTTTTTTACAGACTAATATCCTCTTCAGTAAATTTGCTGCAGCAACGATCTCATAATCAGCTGAATTTGCTGTGACTGCATTCAGGGTCTCCTCCTGCACACTCAGGCCCAGATCCCTAAGTCTTCATGCATTGCAAACACACATTTCATCACACCCCTTAGTCCAGCTGGTGTTAGAAATTATGTGGGTTGATTTGTTTCATTTTTACCAAAGGAGAAAACTGGAGTTACTTTAATCAACTTGTTCAGATAAGCTGTGACTCACCACCGAGGCAGGTGGGACTTCAACCTGGGTCTTCCGGCTCAGAGGTAGGGATACTGCCTACTGTGCCACAAGTGCCTAGTAGCAAACTGTTTAATTTGCTAAATCATAGAACATAGAACAATACAGCGCAGAACAGGCCCTTCGGCCCTCGATGTTGCGCCGACCTGTGAACTAACCTAAGCCCATCCCCCTACACTATCCCATCATCATCCATATGCTTATCCAAGGACTGTTTAAATGCCCCTAATGTGGCTGAGTTAACTACATTGGCAGGCAGGGCATTCCACGCCCTTACCACTCTCTGAGTAAAGAACCTGCCTCTGACATCTGTCTTAAATCTATCACCCCTCAATTTGCAGCTATGCCCCCTCGTACTAGCCGACGTCATCATCCTAAATCGATCAAGTAGATTTTGTAATTTGAATATGATCAACATCAGAGGAATTTCAATGTGAAGATAATGGTTAGCCCTTCAACCAGAAATAAAAACAAAGTGCTAGGAAAACTCAGTAGGTCTGTGTAGAGAGAAAAGCAGCATTAATCTTTTGAGTGCTACTGTTACTACTATGTGCTACTATGTTCCTTGGAAGGTGAAAGTCATTTTGGACACAACGTTAACTCTGTTTTCCTCTCTCCACAAATGCTGAGCTTCTTCAGCACTTTCTGATTTTATTTCAAATTTCTAGCACCCACAGTATTTTGCTTTTCGATTCTTTAAGTAGGTTTCTTTGCCTACGTATCATTGACAGGTTGCCACCTATCGGGTTACACGACTGTATATTGGCTCAACCCACTGTACAACATCAAAAGAAATAGTGTTTGAATGGTGATTCAGGTTCTGCAGCCCAGATATGATTTCCTTCTGAAGCCACTACTATCGTCTTGTGTGCCAAGCACTCGACTATGTGCAGTATTTGAATAAAGGGGAGTGCAATAAAGGTGCCAAGCTGGACCAGAGCATACATGTGTGAAAAGACCGAAAGGACTGTGGATGCTGGAAATCAGAAACAAAAACAGATGATAGCTAGGAAAATGTTGGTTTTTATGCACGAGACAGGATGGGGTGAGGGGGTAAAGAGTAAACAATAGGTGGGAATAGAGCCCAAAGAGACAGCCGAACACTTGGACAGACAAAAGAGTGGATAATGATCTGGCTGGGAGGTGAATAGCTATTAATGAGGACTGTTAGTGGTTAACAGTGGGTTGTGTGTGTAATAGCAGACCATGCGATAACAAGGTCTGGTGTGTGGGGATTGGGGTAAGGACATGCCCTAAGGTTGTTGAACTTGATATTGAGTCCAGAAGGCTGCAGGGTCCCCAAGCGGAAAATGAGATGTTCTTCTTCCAGCTTGCGCTGACCTTCGTTGGAGCAGTGCAGCAAACCTGAGACAGAGATATTGGCCAGGGAGCAAGGTGGCGTGTTGAAGTGGCTGGTAACTGGAAGCTCAGGGTCTGTTTTGCAAACGGAATGTAGGTCTTCTGTGAAGTGGTCACCCAGTCTACATTTTGTTTCGTACATGTGTAATTTAGTTTCTGTTTCAAAGTTTTACTCTGTCTTTAATTCGTACTTTTAATTTTGAATTGCTGTAATCGCAACAAGTTACTTCAGTTTGGAAGCAGGAAGGTGGAGTTATCTGGACCACAGGAATATTCTGTGATTGAAAGGGGAGAGAAAGCACACTACAGCATCACCACTGACATGACACTGTAGGTACAGCGTGACACGTTGACATAGACATTTCCCCCTTAGTGTGATCATGGATATTGGGAATTTGAAATGAGACTGCGACAGAAATGTGGTGGCAGGTGGCAAAATTTTGTGGTCAGGCATGAGGTTGTTAATATATTACAGATGCCTGCCAACCAGTGGGCTCAATTTCTGTCGTTTCCTGTGAATTAATACAGTAATTTCTTTGGTACGTGATCAACAAAATTTGTCGTACATTGAATTGACTATTCAAGCTTATTTGTGCTTAATTTGTTTTGATGTGGAGGAAATCAGCAAAAAAGTGCACTTAAACAAGTCAGTTTTTTGCGAATTCTATATTCCTGCTTAACTGGTGTTTATTTCTGGTCACTCACAACTTCAGGATATTATAGAGTCATAGAGATGTACAGCACAGAAACAGACCCTTTGGTCCAACTCCTCCATGCTGACCAAATATCCAAAATTAATCTAGTCCCATTTGCCAGCATTTGGCCCATTTCCTTCTAAACCCTTCCTAATCATGTACCATCCAGACGCCTTTTAAATGTTGTAATTGTACCAGCCTCCACTACTTCCTCTGGCAGCTCATTCCACACACGCACCACCCTCTGTGTGAAAAAATTATCCCTTGGATCCCTTTTAAATATTGCCCCCCTCTGGTTTTGGACTCTCCTACCCTGGGGAAAAAGACCTCGGCTATTCACCCTGTCCATGCCCCTCCTGATTTTATAAACCTCTTTAAGGTTCCGACACTCCAGGGAAAGTAGCCCCAGCCTATTCGGCCTCTTCCAGTAGCTCAAACTCTCCAACCCTGGCAACATCCTCGTAAATCTTTTCTGCACCCTTTCAAGTTTCACAACATCCTTCCTATAGCAGGGATGCCAGAATTGAATGCAGTATTCCAAAAGTGGCCTAACCACAAAGAACTTCACAGCCACCAGGGTACTCTTCTGGAGGATGGCAGCTGTTTATAATGTCAGAATCATAAGCAATTACTTAGTACATAGCGAGGTCCAACTAACAGCGGAGTGGAAAACGGCTTGTTATGGTGATATCGGTTGACTCAGGATGCAGAGAAAACACTCCTGCTTTTGTTTAAAGTAGGGCCTTGAGATGTTTTCCAAGTACCTGAGAGGGCAGAGGAGGACCTCAATTTGACATCTCAGGTGAGAAATGGTACCTTTTGAAAGCACATCATTCTCTCAGTGTTGTGTCGGAGTGCCGGGATTCTGTAATGGGGTCACTGGAAAGGGAAATGAATGCATGACCTTTGACTGAGAGGTGAGAGTGCTACCTGGTGAGGCCCCTGTTGAGCATTCCAGCACTAAATTAGCAATCTCCCTTCACACACAGCTACAGGGAGCCAAGGGCCTGGGACATTTCATTCAGATTTTATCGTCCAATTACTATCTGCAAGCACAGGTAGGATCCAGTGTAACACAGCAAGCCATCAGTCCTGAGTGCTGAAGAAGGGGAATACCTGAAACGTTAACTGCTCCTTTTCTCCAGACACTACCCATCCTGCTGTCTTCTTCCAGCCTCCTGCTTGTCTAACTTGGATTCCAGAATCTGCAGGGTTTTTTTGTCTCTATTCAGTAAATCCCGTTTCTGGAAATGCAGATGGATTCGTTGGGTGATTAACTGTGCTTGTGTTGAGGTCCTGCAGCATTGATATTTGTCAGCACTGAACAACAGAAACCTTATTAAAACATTACATTTATTCCTCCATTCACAGGGAATGGCAAATGGCTTCATTTTCAAATTTCATGAATTGCAGTCCCTGTTCTTAGAAATACAGGCAGCTAATTGCTGAACTGTGGTATCAAAAAACGTACTGCATTTGGACAGTGGCTGTCTCCCATTAGCTTGGGGCTGAGTAACGTCGTTAGATTGTACTCGAGACTGAGCTGCTTCCCCTGTTGTGCTGTAGAAATGAGTGGAATTCCCAAACAGACACTGTTCTGACCCAGTGAGAATCGCAATGAAAGAGGAGTGTTCTGTAACAACAAGAACTTGGTCACTCATTGTCCCATTAGGTCTTCTGGATCATTAATTATCTTGTACACTGGAGTACTTTTTGTTTCTCAATACTAAACAAGTCGCCTTTCTTCAGAACTTTTAGGGGTATTTCTGGGAACACCCACCATGCTTGAAGTCCTGGTACCAGTATCAAACACTCCCAGGGCAGGTACAGCACAGGGTTAGATGCAGAGTAAAGCTTCCTCTACACACTTTCCCCATGAAACATTCCCAGGGACAACACGGGATTAGATACAAAGTAAAACTCTCTCTACACTGGTAAATAAAAAGCAGAAGAACTGCAGATGCTGTAAATCAGGAACAAAAACAGAAGTTGCTGGAAAATCTCAGCAGGTCTGGCAGCATCTGTGAAGAAAAAAGCAGAGTTAACATTTCAGACCCGTTCTGAGGAAAGATCGCTGGACCTGAAACATTACCTGTGATTTCTCTTCACAGATGCTGCCAGACCCGCTGAGCTTTTCCAGCAACTTCTGTTTTTGACCCTCTACACTGCCCCCATCACACACACCCACACCGTGCCTTGTCTTTCACAATGATTGGAGTGAATTTTCTTCAGGACCAGGCAGCTGAAGACATGGTCACCATTAATGAAGTGCAGAAAATCAAAAAGGCTCAAGAAACCGGAATTTGAGGAGTGTTGAGAGCTCGGAGAGTTGTGGGGTTGGAGGGAATTCCAGGGAAAGGGATGGAGATCAGGGATGGGGCGGCACGGTGGCTCAGTGGTTAGCACTGCAGCCTCACAGCGCCAGGGTCCCAGGTTCGATTCCAGCCCCAGGTGACTGTCTGTGTGGAGTTTGCACATTCTCGCCGTGTCTGCGTGGGTTTCCTCCGGGTGCTCCGGTTTCCTCCCACAGTCCAAAGATGTGCAGGCTAGGTGGATTGGCCATGCTAAATTGCCCATGGTGTTCAGGGGTGTGTGGGTTATAGGGGGATGGGTCTGGGTGGGATGTTCCAAGGGTTGGTGTGGACTTGTTGGGCCGAAGGGCCTGTTTCCACACTAGGGATTCTACTGTGACAGAGATCTGACCAGTCACATGGTCTAGCATACATAGATCGTCCAACTAAATGGTCTGATTACCTCCCTATCTCTATAACCTGCTGCAGCCCTGGGTAGATATGTGTGTACATCATTATTTATGATGAAGGGGAATGGGACAGGTAGACAACGTTGTTAATAATGGATGCACAGTCCTGTGCTTTCTCAATAGTGGCCTTCTGTGTAAAAGCAAGGAAGTTATGTTCAACTTGTGTAAGCTACAGGTGTGGTCTCCGCTGGAGTACTGCGTCCAGTTCTGGGTGCCATGTTTTAGGAAGGATGTGAACACACGGAACAAAAATATTCAAAAGAATGGTTGTAGGGATGGAGACCGTCAATTATGTGGATGAATTGGAGAAGCTGAGCCAGTTTCTCCCTGAAGAAGAGAAGATTGAAAGGAGAAGTGAGAGATGCTGACCGAGTGGGTAGGAAGAAATTGTCCAGACTATCCGCACGACACAAGCAGTAAGTAGGGCAATCAAAGACTGCCTCGGTCTATATCAGACTTGTCTGTCAGGGGCTGGGGGAATGGAAACGATTGGTGAGGAATAGTGGACGCCAACTGTTTCCACCTCCCTTTCCAAGACGTGAGCATCTAATTTCCCTGAGAGCGTGACTACATTAACAGCCCCTTGTTAAAGACAGTGTGTATGTGGTTCCCTTGCTTTCGACATTGATGAAGTGTTTGGTGAGAGGTTCTCCTCAGCTCCAGTTCTGAATGGCTTTTGATAAATGGCTGTCTGGCAAGGCAGGGATAGAATATCTCATTTTCTCCCTTTACAATCTAATCACAACGTGAATAATTTATCTTACCTCTGCTCACAATATTAAACACATTTGCAGTAATGCCCATACTCTTTGCCATACATCATCGGTGATTTACTTGATTAGAAACTGGTGAGAAGGTTTTTTTGAATCCAAACCTGTCACAATTTACTCCAATGGTTCACCTCGAGATAACTATCTCACGAGAACACAGTTAGCTTAAAGATTTTTAGTCGATGCCCTCGAGCCTTTTCAAATATGTACAGCTAATCCATCTATAGATGCAAGATTTGCAGATTTACACATTGCAGGGAAAACTATATAAATATTGACGCATGCCAGGAGAGGTCCCTGCAAATACTCTCTCCCAGTGGGTCCCTGTAAATACTGACATGTTCCCGCTGGGGAACCCCCCCCCCCCCGCCTTGTAAATACTGACACACTCCCAGTAGGGAGACCCCCCTGTAAATACTGACACACTCCCCGGGGAGACCCGCCCCCCCGCCTTGTAAATACTGACACACTCCCAGTAGGGAGATCCCCCTGTAAATACTGACACACAACTCTAGGATTATGTAGTTCATCGCAGTAGAAAGTCACTTGACCTTTTGTGGCTATGCCACCTGTTTTTGGGAGAGCTCTTCAATTTGCCCTACCTCTCACCACACTGACCCTACTGCCCTGTAAATTGTGCAGTCATAATGCGTGCCATAGTGGGACAACAGGATTTAACATGGTGAAAGTTCCAATCCTATAAGGTTCGTTGTTGGTTTTCTTCTGTGATCAATGAATTAAATCCAGTCTGACTCTATAGCAGCAAACATATATATTGAGGATAATGAATGACTAGTGAAGTGGTTTACGCGACTGACTGAGTAATCCTGAAACATGGATTCAGTAGCAGGTCTGCAGGTTCAGATCACACCATGGCAGGTTGAGAGTTGGGGTTCTGTTTTAGAATAAATCTGTGAAGTGCTAATTAATCTGTGGGAACATAAAATCTCAACTGATGCCGTCTGGGAAAGGAGGCTAGCTGTGCTCACCCAATCAGGCCTCTCTGACTCCAGCCCCGTGCCAAGGTGGTTGACCCTAAGCTGCTCTGTGAGGTTGTCCAGCAAGCTGCCCGGCATTGTCATTTTAATCCACCGTGACCCTTCAGCTGACCCCCGTGTCACTTTAACTCCACTGCAACCCTCCAGCTGACCCCTGTGTCACTGTAACTCCACCACGACCCTCCAGCTGAGCCACGTCACTGTACCTCCACCGTGACCCTCCAGCTGACCCCAGTGTCACTGTAACTCCACTGCGACCCTC
>JAHRHZ010000124.1:4321486-4365244 GCA_024137785.1 Ginglymostoma cirratum | reverse complement strand
GACCCTCCAGCTGACCCCAGTGTCACTGTAACTCCACTGCGACCCTCCAGCTGACCCCAGTGTCACTGTAACTCCACTGCGACCCTCCAGCTGACCCCAGTGTCACTGTAACTCCACCGCGACCCTCCAGCTGACCCCAGTGTCACTGTAACTCCACCGCGACCCTCCAGCTGAGCCACATGTCACTGTAACTCCACCACGACCCTCCAGCTGAGCCACATGTCACTGTATCTCCACCGTGACCCTCCAGCTGACTCCAGTGTTATTGTAACTCCACTGCACCCTCCAGCTGACTTCAGTGTCACTGTAGCTCCACTGCAGCCCTCCAGTTGACCCCACTGTCACTATAACTGCACTGCGACCCTCCAGCTGACCCCCGTGTCACTTTAACTCCATCGCAACCCTCCAGCTGACTCCAGTATCCCTGGAACCCACTTTCAGTGCCTCTTTCAGAAAAGGGAAAACATGAGGGAATATTAGAAAGCTCTGAGGTGAAAGGTGTAGTATTGCATGAGATGTGGAAGGACACAAAATGTGATGCAAAGTGAATGTTCAGTGAACTGTCGGGGTTTGCATGAAATCTTTAAATCTCCTTGTGATCCGTTTACATTTTATAACCAAGGTATGTGGTGAGTCAACTTACGGAAAGGGGCAGGGGGCAGATTGTGGGCTAGGGTTAGAAGTGGATTGCTGGGCATGGAGCAGGAGAGAAGGGAATAGGCTGAAGATGGAGGCAATGGGCAGGAAGGGAATTGGGGCTGAGGCTTGCTGGAGAGGTGGGTGTGGGGACGGGTTTAGAGCATGTTGCACAAGGCAGACCGGCTGGGCATTCGGTAGATGCTGGCAGGAGAGGGTTTTATGAGAAAGGGGTGCCAGTATTGGCAGAAGGTGGCGAAGACCAGGATGGAAGATGGGTTTGGAACAGCGCATGAGAGAGTTGGGCCAAGGAGAGGTTGCAAATTCAGCAGAAACATGAGCAGCGTCGCTGACTAAAGCCAACCTTGTCACATCTGGGGCAAGTGGGGAAAAACCATCAGCTTTGCAAGGGGTGGGTGAGCCAATTTCTTCCCAGCGATCCTAGCTGAAAGGACTCCGATGACAGGTGCAGGTAAGGCATTGGCTGAAGACTGCTGCTTCACTGGGTGCATGTGATGAGCTTGTGAGAAGGTCCACTGTCACAATATATCAGTGTCAGAGAACAAGCAGATGGAAGACTCGATATAGGTTAATGCTATCTGAAGGACAGTTCCTGATAGTGCTGGAGAGGCTGGCACTGCGGTGATGCAATATAGAGCTGATGAAGACAAAAAAAAATGACTGAACTCACAACCACATCAGGCTTCATCCACTAGGCACAGAAGCACTGATGTATAAGGAGTTGCATTTTCTTTGAGTTATGATCTAATTGCATAGTAATGTTTTCATACCAGTTATAATTTCATGTTGCTAATTGAGGACTGGCATGATCTTGTTCTTGAAACTGTCTCATTCATGAAATTGTATCGACTGCCAAGACTTGACGACACTATTGTGAAGTCACTGGGCAACATTATAACCTGAATGATTGTGTTCAGCAGTTTGAGTTTTCATAGACCACTGTTAATGCAGTAACAGGTTCCATAGCAAATCAAATGAATTCGGAAAAAAAAATTAACAAGCTACGTAGGAGCTTTACTCTATATTTAACCATGTGCTGTCCCTATCCTGGGAGTGTTTGATGGGGACTATGTCAGGCGAGTTTTACTTGCAGTTTGAAAGAGTAGAGTTAGTTTTATTCTTTATATAATTCTGTGAAGTACCTGTCCTAGGAGTGTTTGATGGAATATTGACACATAAATTGACAGCACCCTAATGCAGTAAGCCAGGTAGTCCTGATTGCTTTCTGAATCCGCAAACAATGCTGCATCCTAACAGTTTAGTAGTGAGAGAGAAATGCATATCCCTCTGGTTATCTATCCCTGACCATTGTTCTAAAGCTAGCATTTGTGAAGTCAGACATCACAAGACACCAGGTTATGGTCCAACAGGTTTATTTGAAAACACAAGCTTTCGGAGCCTCACCCCTCCTTAAGGTGTGAGTGAAAGAGGTAATATCAGACACAGAATTTATAAGTAAAAGATCAAAGGTTCACACCATTGATGATGATGTATTAAACAAACCTAAGAAGCTGTTAACTTTTTAATCAGTTAGAAGGTTTTATTTGATTAATATGTATATGTAAATCCCCGAATTCCTTTCAAGCCACGGTCCTGAGAGAACTAAAGATTTGGTCTTTGGTCTTTTACTTATAAATTCTGTGTCTGATACTACCTCTCTCACTCACACCTGAAGGAGGAGCGAGGCTCCGAAAGCTTGTGTTTTCAAATAAACCTGTTGGACTATAATCTGGTGTCGTGTGACTTCTGACCTTGTCCACCTCAGTCCAACACTGACACCTCCACATTATAGTGAGTGAATGAAAGGAGGAGGGTGTCCCTGTGTGAGAGTCTGCACCTTAAGGAGAGGAAGGGAGAGGTTAGGGAGGGTTTAAACAAGTGTATGCTGTCATAAATACCAGGGCAAACCTGAATTCGGTTTTTAAATTGTCAAACCAACCAAGGCGAGAGTGATCAGTAGGATTTTGTGCTTCCCCTGACAGCACTTGGGAGAAAAAAGCCGGAATGAGCTGCCCCCAGTGCCCTTAAACTATCAGTGCAAACCTGGGGAAATGACTTTGGGAGTTGAGGGCATTGAGAGATTGATGAGATAGCTAGTAGTGCCTGGATCCCTGGAGGCTACTTGCAGCTGTAATAATAGAATTACTTGTCAGTGTATTTCTGTGAAACTCTGGAGATTTTGTGTCATTTTTCATCAAGACAGCGGACAGGTCATCTTTAGAAACTGCGGCACTGTCATGGCTGTACTCCAATCACCCATCGCTTCCATTGACTGAACGGAGCCCAGAAATGGAGCTTCAGTTTAAACGCGGCCCGACAATACCCATGTCAGCTGGCATTACCTAGAAAAGACTGGACGTGGGCATCTTGCCCCATCTCTAAGCATTTCTCAGTCAGTGAGAATTGTGGCCATTGTTGGGCATGCAGGCTAGCACTTTGAGAACAGCAAGATCCTACAGCCTACAGTGTAATTGGAAACGGGACAATCTGTGCCAAGGGAGAGGCTTTGGACAGGGCACCACAAGAATACCCTGGTCGTCTTTGAACACAACAATGAGATTGTCTGCATTCATTTGAAAGACTGGATAGGAATGCAACTTGAACTTTCGTCTCAAATCTAGTCTGGCACTTCAATCTGTCTGGATTCAATGCAGAGCATTACCGACTGAGTCAGAACACTGGCTGATACCATTGTGGAATTGTTTGCTTTTGGAAGGGGAATGCAGGTCTCTGGACAAGGTAAACGCTGCTGCGATCATCTCTGCCAAAGTCCCATCACTTCCTCAAGCTAGCTGCACCTTTCTGAAGGGAATGGGCACTGGGAGCAGCTCATTCTTTGAAAGACCACAATATGTTACTGCTACCTGACTGGCGTGGTTCACCCACTTGTTACTCTTGAATCAAACTGATCCCGAGAGCAGGTTTGGGCCTAAAGGCTTATCGTGAACATCAAACCTGAGAGAGTGTTGTAGGTGAAGGGACTAATGAGGTAAAGGGTGGGACTGCCTACTTTCAGCACCAGAAAACGCCAGACTATCCTGTGGCAGCGTTACCTCTCAACCCACTTCATCATAGTCTGTGATCCTAACTCTCTGAGCTTCTCCGAGAATACATCAATGCTGCTAGCCTCAGATCCTTCTGGTGGTAAACTTCCATTCGCTCGCTAAAGGCATATCTCCTGAACTTCCTGCTAGATTTACAAATGACTGTGTTGTGTTGTGTTGATTGTTCCCAGTTTCAAGCATCCCTCAAGTATACACATGTTCAAACAAACACTGCCCATGTCCTGCCCCTCCATTAGTTCTGTTGCCCCTCCTTGGCTTGGCTTCTGTTTCTCAGATCTGTCCGCGCTGTCACACCACTCAGCATTCTCACCTCCAAACCCCTCCAATCCTTTCCGTCCCTTCAACCACCTCTTTATCTCATCTTGGCCCCACCCTTCAGTTTTCCAACACCACTCTCAGGATCACAGCCTTATTAACAGTGCAGAAGGGAGGCCATTTGGTCCCTCTGTGCCTGTACCGGCTCACCAAATAAGTTAGTTCACTGAGTGCAGTTCTCCTGGCTTCTCCCCGTAGCCTTGCACGTTCTTCTTTTTCAGGCAACCTGGTCCTGCCGTACTGTCTCAGAGGAGATCTGAAGCACTTGTTGCTTCTCTTGCCTGTTTTAAGCCTGTGCCCACCCCCCTTTGTCGAGGGTTCCCTCTTGGTCTTTTATGCAGCTACCTCTGCTGTTCTACTAGATGTGACAGGGCCTGGAGTTGACTTGGAGACTGTGTCCTCTGTTCCCTCACCATGTGGTGTGCCTTGCCCCTCCTCTGTCGAAGCCCAGCCTTCTGTCTTCAGCCCTTCCCCATACCTCGCTTCCTGTCGCCAAGCTTGGTGCTGGCGAACAGTGCGTGTTGGAAAGGTGCTGTGTTCAGTGTGAGCTACTACAAAGCAGCTGCTCCATTCACACACTTCACTTCACCGGGCGTCTGCCGTGATGGTGAGCAAGGAGAACAATTGGAGGTCATTGGGCTGTGAGAAAAGGTTAAACGAAGCTGACATGCCAAATAGCGGAAGAGCAAAGCGTGCAGGCTCATCTCTCCATTGAAGGTGACAGGGTTGTTATTCTCAGTGAATGAGACTGGTGCTCCTGTGGAGAACAGGGAGATTTGCTAAGTGGGGCCAAGCCTGTGCCCTGCCTCATTGTTCACCTCACATTTTCCTGCTTCTCCACATACTCTCCTTCCCAAACCCCGAGACTCCTGGCTCAGATACACAAGATGTAGATGGTTACTATTATTGATGGCAGCTCTGTTTGGCCATATAGTCAGACCCAACATTGTTGACCTGGTGGGGCCTGAGCATCCACGTTTCTCGTGGGCTGGGGTGGGGTGAAGTAGCACATTGCAGAGGACTGGAACTTTTGTTTTAATCACCCTTTACCCCCACCTTCCCGTTGTCCAGAGGTTGTGAGGCCAGCAGACATTGCCTTGATGCCCTGTCTGCTCAGTGGGAAAAACCTCACAGAGGCACCCAGCAATCCCGCGCCCCCCCCAGCCAGCTTGCAAAACATCTTTTCCGAAAACGTTCAATATATGTCCAGTCTGTTATAAAACACATTTAAGAGTTTGGATAATACGTCTTTATAACAGGGGTCACAAGCCCTTAATCACAGTCAGAGCGTTGGTGTTTTCAGCAGAAGGGGCACTCAGATGCCATTCTCCGTCTACCCAAAGTAGAGGAGCTGGCAATGTCAGAGTGAAAGTGGAGATGTCTGAGTGGATAATGAAACATTGTGCCCTCGGCACCAGTGGCAACTCCCTCTATTAGGGAGACAATTGATTATAGAGCATCAGTGATGCCCTATTCCACATTAAGCATCAGGCAGACAAGATGGCAAGTCTACACACCCAGGACAGGAATAGAACCTGCGCTGTTGCTGTTAATCCGAACCACCTTCTAGCCCACTGGATAGTCGAGCTAATTGGGGTCGGTGTGGACATGGGTCGAGATGCAGAATGGGTGATCCCACACTTGGGTGCCTGTTGCGTTCTCCAAGGTTTCCTTATGTTGATTTTAGCACAGCTGCTTGTATCTTTCGTGGCTAGGAAACTTGATGCTTTTCCTGCGAGGGGGAGGAGACCCTGTGATGGACGTGACCACAGTTTCAGGATTGGGTGTTCAGATCGTGCCCCTCCAATGTCACTAGAGTTGCAGCAAAAACTTTGCGAGTGTGCCTTGACACTGAGGAACTGTACATTCAGCCACTTGCTAAAGAGGGCTAGTTACCTTAACTGGTTAGGAACGCGTAAGGACTGGACAGCACAGGGTGGGATTAGGTGAGAATAGGGTTAGAAGAGAGAGGGCAGCGTGGATTATAGCGGGATTGAATTTGAAGAGCAAGGAACAGGGTAGGATTATGGGAGAATGGAATTGGAAGAGAGAGGACAGGGTGGGAGTACGTGAGGATATGATTGGAACACAGGACCAGGTGAGATTATGTCAGGATAGGATTGGAACACAAGACAGGGTGGGGTTTTGGGAGGATGGGATTGGGACACACAGGACAGGGTGGGGTTACGGGAGGATGGGATCGGAACACACAGGACAGGGTGGGGTTACAGGAGGGTGGGATTGGAACAGACGTGACAGGGTGGGTTTAGTTGAGGATGGGACTTAAAGAGCACAGCTACCATTGAGGAGCCTTTGAAAGAGCAGGCATGTAAACTGACCACATAGTGGAAGTTAAAGCGAAGGACCACATCCCAAAAGAGGGACTCAAGTGCAGAGAACTACACTCTGGTCTGTTGTCCCATTATGTCTTTACCATTTGAGTACACTCCTAACCCTGAATTCTTTTCTCCCTGCAGACTCTGCGATACAAGTGAACTCCACATCGATGAATTCCCCTCCCCCGCACTCTACAGTGAACTCAATGGTTGGCCATCATTCGATGATCGGCTCCTCAGTGAATGCGTCACGATCTCTCAGCTCCTCCATGGGGAGCTTGGCTTCCCCAGTGAATGGATTGGGATCTCCGTATCCAGTCATCACCTCGTCAATAGGATCCCCCTCGGTGACCCTACCGTCAACTCCCGGCATCAGCTACGGAGCACTCAGCAACCCCCAGGTAAAACCATGAGCTAGTTCAAGCACCAAGTCGAGCTGATCTGTAGACCGTAGAGTGAAACGGTGGTGCTGCTGGGTTAACATTCTGGGGGCACAGGTTCAAAACCCCCCGTAGCAACTGGTGGAATTTCAATTTGATCAATAAATCTGGAATTGAAGGCTAATCCCAGTAATGGCAACCGTGCAACTATCACTAATCGTCAGGGATAAACTCATCCAGTTCACTGATGTCCTTCAGGCAAGAAAATCTGCTATAATAAGATGTAGAGCTGGAGGAACACAGCAGGCCAAGCAGCATCAGAGGAGCAGGAAAGCTGACGTTTTGGGTCTGGACCTTCATTTTCTGAAGGCAATAGGATTGGAACACAGAGGACAGGGTGGGCTTACGGGAGGATGGGATTAGAACACACAGGACATGGTGGGATTATTTGAGGATAGGATTGGAACAGACGTGACAGGGTGGGTTTAGTTGAGGATAGGATGGCAATTGCTTACGGACTTCCTGAAATAGCTGGTGTGTTTCATGTGTTCAAGCAGATGACTTTGTACTGGACACTTCCAGTCGAGGTAACTGATTCACTCATTACGCCTGATATCACCAAAGCCTGGTCATTAGTGCAGAAGATGTGAGCACATTTACGCGTGGTGGGCACTGTAATAGAAAACAGAACTGTGTCTTAGAAGGGCCTAATCTGTGAGGCACTGCAACACACAATGTAGCTTTGGAGATCTCTCAATCTGTTGAGATGATGTATTCATTGACCAGTCAACAAAGATAAGTGACCATTGGAAAAAGATCCAGTAGGCACTTGTGTATGGACACATTTATTCATTACTGAGAAAGCGTGGCGAGACTGAAATACCTACTGCAGCATGGAGTCCTTGAGGTGAACAGCATCAACGGGAAGCTAGATAAGCACATGAGGGAGAAAGGAATAGAAGGATGAGCTTGACGGGTTCAGATGAAGTTGAATAGGAGGAGCATAAAGACCAGTGCAAAAGAGCTCGACTGAATGTCTAGCTTCTGTACTGCAAAATTCAGCGTTTTTCATGGCTTGACTGGAATTTCTGAGTGTCTGTGGTCATTACGGTACAGCCCATCCTAGTGTGCATAGATAGATTTTATCATTTGTAACATGGGAACTCTTCCAAACACAGGGTTCCCTCTCCTGGATCACTGAAACTACAACAGCCTGAGCAGTGATGAGTTCCAGTGACCCAATTGAAAAGCCAGTCAGAGGATAGTTTTTGTGATGGTATCTGGGTGGTGATTGTTCGAGATGTTTCAAGCAAGCTTCCTGCACCCCCTTTTTGCTTGCATCTGGCTGCTGTGCCTCTTCTATTTAATGTGGGTTTCCAGCCTACATGGGTTCATTATATAACAGTCACTCAGCTCCAGGCCATTTGGCACTGGTCCCAGCAGCTGATTGCCACATCTGACAAACACAGCGCTGCATATCCCAGAGAACGCCGAGCTGCATAAAGTCCCATCTCCCTATCTCTCCTGCACTCGCTGATCTACCAAAACGTTGCGTTTAAAATTCGCCTTTGTATTTTCAAATTCTTTCATATTCACGCTCCTCCCCATCTCTGAAATCTCTAGCAGCCTTGCACCCTCTAAGATAATGACACGCGCCTGATTCTGTCCCCTTGCACAGCCTGGATTTATCACTCCTCCGTTATGGATTGTGTGTTCCTCTCCCTCAGAACTCCCTTTCTTAAAGCCCCTCTGCCTGCCCCACTTTCTTCATTTGAGACATTCCTTAAAAGTTTTGACCAAACTTAAGAGCTCCTGCCTTAGTTGTGCCATGATTTGACATCATACTTCCATCAATAACGCTCCTGTGATGTAACATCAAGAGGTTTTACTCCTCTGAAGGCGCCATATAAATGCACGTTGTTGTTACTGATGTGAGACTGGAATAGCAATGTTTTACCACACTTTGGTGGTACGTTGCTGTTCCTCTGAAACCATGTGGAACTGCTTTGTAATGTGACTGGTGAGGGATCTTGCTGGAAGCTCGGTTCATTATGTAGCACTCACTCTGAGTCTTGAGCAGAAAGTCTAGACTGACATATCAACAGAGTGCTGCACCGTCTGAGGTGTGGTGTTTTGGATGAGTCATTAAAACAGGGGCCTGTCTGTCATCTCTGTTTCAGGCATTGTGGTAGCTGCTTTACTCTGTATCTAACCCCGTGCTTTCCCTGTCCTGGGGGATATTTGATGGAGACAGTGTAGAGGGAGCTTAACTCTGTATCTAACCCCGTGCAGTTCCTGTCCTTGATGTGTTTGATGGAGACAGTGCCGAGAGAGCTTTATTCTGTATCTTTACCATTCAGTATTCCGTATCTAACCCCATGCTGCCCCTGTCCTGATACAAATAGTAAATGTTCTGTTCCTCGTGCTGAGATCTGGTGTAGAAGAGCATGTAAGTCTATAAAATGAATCAGTGCCTCTATGTTCTTTTGCTGGCTGCCAGAGGTGTAACACTTTCAGCAGGATATGTGCTTGGGTTCTATATAAGGTCCCTTGTGGTTCAGTTGTATTGTCCTACCTCTGAACCAGAAGGCCTGAGTTCAAATCCTACCTAATTAAAAATACCTAGAGTTTTGTGTGGAGCTATTTAGATGCATAATTAATTGCCTGTTACCTTGTGACTACCCCTACAATGTAGGGTGATGGAGGGGCAACAAAAGAGAGAGAAGAGCAGTTGAATAGACAAAGGAGTTGATCACGACCTGGATGGGAGGGTGAATAGCTGTTAATGGGGACTGTTGGTGTCTAACAATAGGTAGTGTGTAATGGCAGGCTATACGATAACAAGGCTTGGTGTGTGGGGTAGGGGGCTAGGACATGGGAGAGTTTAGGCCCTAAAATTATTGAACACGATATTAAGTCAAGAGGGCTGCAGGGTCTCCAAATGAAAATGAGGTGTTGTTCTTCCAACTTCTGTTGAGCTTCGCTGGAACACTGCAGCAAGCCTGAGACAGAGATGTTGGCCAGGGAACAGGGTAGTGCGTTAAAGTGGAAGGCAACTGGAAACTCAGGGTCTGTTTTTGCGAGCAGAACATAGATGTTTCGTAAAGCGGTCACCCAGCCTACGCTTTGTTTCCCCAATGTAGAGGAGACCACATTGTGAGCAGCGAAGACTTGATTGTGGGAAGTGCAGGTGAATTGCTGCTTCACCTGGAAGGTATGTTTGGGCCCTTGGATACTGAGGAGGGAGAAGGTAAATGGGCAGGTGTTACACCTTCACCGGTTGCAGGGGAAGGTGCTGTGGTGCCGTGGGGGGATGTTGGGGGTGAAGGAAGAGTGGACTAGGGTGTCCCGGAGGGAACGGTCCCTGCGGAAGGCAGACTAGGGAGGGGAACGGAATATACGTCTGGTGGTGGCATCTCGCTGGAGGTGGTGGAAATGGTGTCTGATGATCTTCTGGATGTGGACGCTGGTGGGATGGTAGGTGAAGACAAGGGGAACCCTGTTGCTGTTGCGGGAGGGAAGGGAAGGGGTGAGGGCTGAAGTGCGGGAAATGGGTCAGACTCGGTTGAGGGTGCGGTCGATAACGGTGCTGGGGAATCCTCGGTTGAGGATTCTCAGTTGGACATTTTGGAGGCTTCCTTGTTGAAGTTAGCCTCATCTGAACATATACAACGGAGACGGAGGAACTGAGAGAATGGGATGGAGTCTTTACAGGAAGCACGGTATAGTCCAAGTGGCTGTGAGAGTCAGTGGGTTTATAGAGGATATTAGTGGCCAGTCTATCCCCAGAAATGGAAACAGATGTTGAGGAAGGGAAGGGAGGAGTCAAGGATAGATCAGGTGAAAGTGAGGGCAGGGTGGACATTGGAAGCTTAATCAATGACGTTTTCCAATTTCAGACAGCAGAGTGAGACAGGTCTAAACACACTGAGCGTTGCCTGTCAGTATGGGACAGTGACACAATCATAAACACACCTCACACTGCCTGTTAATACAGCAGTGCAAGATAGGTATAAACGTTCTGCCACTGCCTGCCAGTACAGCAGAGTGATGTGGGTACTAACACACAAACATTGCCTGTTAATAAAGCAGGTTGAGGTGAGTATCTGTTAACTGACATCACCCTGTCAATGTAGTATAATGAGGCAGGTATAAGCATACCGACATACCCATGATTTTCTGAGCTCCTGCGTACGAAGCTGGGTCGGGATTCTAGGTACTTCTTGTCTGCTGTATTGCTGCACTAATTAAGGGCTAATTGTCCATTTAAATACTTGATAAGCTGCCCACCATGGTTGAAGTGGGCAGCCCCAACTGCAGAGGACCAGGCTGTGGGCATACGCCCCTGAGCCGGGAATGTTTAGTCAAGCAGGTCTGAGATGCCTTGACCCCCTGTTTCTAAAGTATTTCCTACAGAGCACCCTACCTCTTGGGCTTCTTGTACATGACCTTAGCTGCTGCAAGCTGGCAGGGCCCCTATAGCCTCCTGGCTGCTGGTATTGACAGACTCCAGGGAGACTGACCAATTCTTCCAGAGATTCCAGCTGTCACTCCTGTGCAGGGTTAGAGTGAGTGCTATGTTGTGCCAGTGTTGTCACCTTTTGGATATGATGTTAAACCAATGCTGTATCTCGTGTCCGTTCCCAGTAAGGAACATTACTAGCTTGGTGCAATGCTGAATGTAAGGATTCCTGAAGAGTGGGGCGTTATTCAGCCAATTCTTATCCCTCATCCAACATACTGTGGATGCTGGAAATTGGGAATTCAATCAGAAAATGCTTCAAATCTTCAGCAGGTCAGGGAGCACTTGGGGTAGATGAGATAGTTGGTGTGACCTTTCATCAGAAACTTTACAGTACAAAAGGAAGCCATTCGACCCGTCATGTCTGTAACAGCTCCTGAAAGAGCTGCCCTTCTGGTCCTCTTCTCCAGCTCTATCTCCGTAGCCCTCTAACTTCGTCACTTTCAAATATCTCTTTTGAAACCTCGTATGGAACTGAGAAAAGTTAGCAAAGTAGGTGAAAATGGGGGTATTGAGGGAAAGAACAAGGAGGTAGGGGGAAGGTCAATGATCTCGTGAAAAGCAGGAATGATGAAATTTTAGAGGTGTTGATGGTGTACGCCAGACAGTAGTAATGGGACGGGTGATGTCTCTCCCTTTCTGTCTCCCTCGTTCCCTGTCCCTCTTCCTCTGTCCCTGTGCCATTTGCCTCTCTGCCACCCCCTGCCCCACCCCCATTTCTCCCTCTATCCCTTTCTCTTACCTGAGAATTCAAAGAAGAGGGTAGAGTTTCTTGAGTGACTAACACATATATAGCGGCTAACACATTCTTTTGTCCAATAACTCTGACAGCGCTTGTAGAGAGTGATGCCAAGTTTGCAGAACAGTAAACCACATCCCAGAGGAACATAATACAGGCACTCTGAAACCCCGGTCTAATATCTGAACGTACATCATGTTTGTTTGATGCCATCTTTATACAGCTGCGAGCTGCTTGGCAGAGAATCAATATCCTGAAGAAAACCAGTGGCTCACTCAGCACTAACCACGGGCTGGCAACTCATCTGTTCCTTCAGGCAATTAACTGAACATACTTTGTTGCTCGTCAGCGCAACACTGATTGTATGGCAGAGGGTAGGAGCTGTCCTCCCCTCAGGAAGTTTTGTTGAGCTGAGGGAGGGAGAGGGCGGTGAGTACAGCCCTAGGCATGGCACTGAGAACACCTGCTTTGATTTCTGGCGTGTGCGCAGCACTGGCTAATGCCAGCCTGCCAGGAACAGAGCCACTAAATTAGCGTGGGACACATCTAAAGGAAATGGGAGACGAAATAGTCAGAAAGGTTTCCTGGAAGATTGCATGTTGCAGTTCTACAGAAAATAACCTGTGTAACCAGTGATAACACAGTGTGGAGCTGGAGGGACACAGCAGGCCAGGCAGCATCAGAGGAGCAGGAGAGTCGGCGTTTTGGGTCAGGACTCTTCTTGATTTTCTGAAGAAGGGTCCCGACCCGGAACCTCAACTTTCCTGCTCCCTCAGATGCTGCCTGGCCTGCTGTGTCCCTCCAGCTCCACACTGTGTTATGTCTGACTCCAGCATCAGCAGTTCTTACTACCTCTGAGTGAGTTACAACCTGTGTGACCAGTTGGGTTCTGCCCCCTTCTGCCTGTCGCACTGAGGGTCTTAGGAGGGCAACAGGATGTGACTAGCAATGTCCTCTCTGAGTCGTCCAGGCATGGGTATTTACTGCATGCCAAAAACCTGAGTGTAGAGCTAAGGCTTGATGTTTCAGTGCAGTACTGGATGAGTGCTGCACTGTCAGAGGTGCTGACCTCTGGATCAGACGCTAAACCATCAGCCCCCTCTGCACTATTTGAGCAAGTGTCCCAACTAACATCTGCCTTGCATCCAACCCAGTCAGAAACACATTAACTGGGCTGTCACCGCTTTATTATTGCCTAGGAAGTGAGTCGTAGAATCCTTACAGTACAGAAAAGGCCATTCAGCCCATCAAGTCTGCACAACTCCTCTGAAGAGCTTCACACCCAGACCCAAACTATCCCTCGACCCCACATTTCCCATGGCTAATCCACCTAGCCTGCACATCTCTGGAAACTATTGGCCAATCCATCCAACCTGCGCATCTTTGGACTGTGGGAGGAAACCCATGCAGACACGGGGAGAATGTGCAAACTCCACACAGACAGTCGCCCAAGGATGGAATCGAACCCAGGTCCCTGGCGCTGTAAGGCATCAGTGCTAAGCACAGAGTCACTGTGTGTGTTGCTGGCAAAGCCAGCGTTTATTGTCCATCTCTACTTTGACTTAAACTGTGTCCACTCAGCCATTTCAAGTGGCATTTAAAAATCAACCACGTTGCTGTGGGTCTGGAGTCACATGTAGGCCAGACCGGGTAAGAAAGGACGTTTCCTTCCCTGAAGGACATCAGTGAACCTAATTGTTTTTACAGCAACCATTAATGGTTTTATGGTCACCATTTCAACTCCAGATATTTTAAAATTGAATTTAAATTTTGCCCACTGCCAGGGACAGCAGGGTTGGCTCCATCTCCCCTTGCTGGTAGAGTCTTGCTGTGTGCACATTTAGCACCAAGGTTTGTCACATGTGCTTCACCTGTCTTCCGGAACTACACTAAGGTATCTCTTGGTTCGGAGGCGATGCATATGAGCGTAGTCTTTCTCAAGTGGCAAGCTTCCTCAACGAACTTTCTGGAAGTCATAAAATGCCGTTAGACTTCCAACCGTCCTGCCAGGACACACCTCTGTCATGTACAGTGTGTTGGTCAGGCTGGATCTGCCCTTGTTGTTGGCTGTCTGGGTTAATTCCATTAGCAAAAAATGAAAAATGAAACGGCTCCCTACAGAGCTGGGAGCTGCAATATCCCAGTGCTAACATTAAATGTCATCTTTCATCCTCATTTGGCATCAAATCAATAGTTAATGTGGAAGCTGTCACAAAGAGGAAAAAATATATATCTGATGCCGTTGCAGACGCGGCTGTAGATGTTTATTAACCCTCCAGCTTCCTCCTGTTAAATTCCATCACCCAGGCAGCCTGGCCTAGTGCTCACCTTCAGCCCTGCAACACTCTCGCAGGGCCTCTCACAGTCTACAATTCATTGAGACCACAGGTGAGGTGCTGAAAGACCTGAGGATCACTGATGTGGTGCCACTTATTGAAGAAAGGTAGCAAGGAAAAGCCAGGGAACTACAGACCGGTGAGCCTGACGCCAGTGGTGGGTAAGATGTTGGAGGAGATTCTGAAGAATGAGATATACATGCATTTGGAAAGGCAAGGACTGATTAGGGATAGTCAGCATGGCTGTGTACGTGGGAAATTGTGTCTCGCTAACTTGATTGAGTTTTCTTGAAGTGACAAAGAAGACAGAGCGGTGGACATTGTCTATTTGGACTTCAGCATGGTGTTCGACAAGGTTCCTCAAGGTAGGCTGGTTACCAAGGTTAGATCACATGGAATCCAGGGAGAGCTAGCCATTTGGATACAGGATTGACTTGGAGGAAGGAAACAGAGGGTGATGGTGGAAGGTTGTTTTTCGGACTGGAGGCCTGTGACCAGCGGCGTGCAGCAAGGACCGGAGCTGAGTGTGCTGCTTTTTGTCATTTATGTAAGTGATTTGGATTTGAATATAGGAGGAATGATTAAGAAGTTTGCAGATAACACCTAACTTGGTGGTTTAATGGACAGCAAAGAGTACAATGGGTCATTGATCAGCTGGGTCGAGGAGTGGCAGATGGAGTTTAATTTAGATAAATGAGAGGTGCTGCATTTTGGAAAGGCAAATCGGGGCAGGACTTATACACTTAACAGTAAGGTCCTGGGGAGTGTTGCTGAACAAAGAGACCTTGGGTGCGGGTTGATAGTTCCTTGAAAGTGGAGTCACAGGTAGACAGGATAGTGAAGAATGCATTTCGTACACTTGCCTTTATTGGTCAATGCATTGGGTATAGGAGTTGGGAGATCATCTTGCAGGTGTACAGGACATTGGTTTGGCCACTTCTGGAATACTGTGTGTACTTCTGGCCTCCCTGCTGTAGGAAAGATGTTATCAAACTTGAAACAGTTCAGAAAAGATTTACAAGGATGTTGCCAGGGTTTGAGGGTTTGAGCTATAGGGAGAGGCTGAATAGGCTGGGGCTATTTTCCCTGGAGCACCAGAGGTTGAGGAGTTACCTTACAGAAGTTTACAAAATCATGAGAGGCCTGGATAGGATGAATTGCCAAAAACTTATTCCCGGGGTACAGGAGTCCAAAATTCAAGGGCGTAGGTTTCAGGTGAGAGAGGGAAGATTTGAAAGGGTTCTAAAGTGTGACTTTTTCACACAGAGGGTGGTGCGTGTATGGAATGAGCCGCCAGAGGAAGTGGTGGAGACTGGTACAATTACAACATTTAAAAGGCACCTGGATGGACACATGAATATGAAGGGTTTAGAAGGATTTGGGCCAAAAGTTGGCAAATGGGACTAGATTAATTTAGGATATCTGGTTGGTATGGAAGAGTTGGACCAAAGGATCTGTTTCTATGCTGTACAATTCTCTGACTCTAGTCGGGGCCTCTGGGAAAGGCCGAGAGCCTAAAGTTATTATCGTTAACTGCCAGGACACCGCTTTGAGCAAAAGCTCAAGGCAGCTTTTATAAGAGAGCAAAAAAAAAATGTTCTGATGTATTTTTTTCTATCCGTTGTAAAGATGCAAAAAACGCTGTTTGACTGACCTTGAGGAATTATCCATTCCCCAGTTACACTAATAGCTACGCTGTCAATCAGTTTAAGTAAATCAGTCAAACTTGCAACGGGGTCCACTCACTCTTGCTAGAAGCGACATGCTCAGCCACCCGTCCTCTGCAAACGAGAGGAATACGTTCAAGCTTTGCACCTTATTTAAATTATCTGAGAGGTCGAGGAACCCTTATTCCTTATTACTTTCTCCATTGCAATGCCTCACCCAATCAGGGTTGACTTAATATCTAATCAGAGTCCTGTTCACTGTCGTATAAATTGTTGTGATGGCTTGAAGATTGACATTCTTGCATTGGTCCTGACGAGTGCACAGTGAAAAGCCTTAATGTTACGTCTCTTTTTAGCAATGATCATTGAATAAGATAACAAGGTCTCATTCATTCCCAGTTGTTATAGGAAGGCAGAGTGCAGACATGGTTCAGCACCTGTGTCCAGCTGAGCAGGCCTGCACCCGGCATCAACAATCAGTCAAGGCCTGCATTTGTTTGCTTGCAAGTTGCAAGTCAC
Source organism: Ginglymostoma cirratum (assembly GCA_024137785.1). Lineage (NCBI taxonomy): Eukaryota > Metazoa > Chordata > Chondrichthyes > Orectolobiformes > Ginglymostomatidae > Ginglymostoma > Ginglymostoma cirratum. Next base: position 4,348,708 of record JAHRHZ010000124.1, on the reverse strand, counting down.
TAGCTTTCTAACTCCTGCTCTCACGGCAATGTGAGTTTCTGAATGAATGCATGGTTCAGCATTAGGCAGTGGTGAAACTGAGCTAGTAATCAGGCTGGTAGTAATAGGCCACAGACAAGCCACCATGGCAGCTAAGGGAATTTAAATTTTGTGTGGTCATTGATTCTGTTTATAAAACTATTGGATTATTGTACATCTGATGACTCATGGCCTTGAGGAAGGGAAATCTGACTCCAGACCCACAGCAATGTGGTCAGCTCTTAGTCCTTGAAAATGACTTGTCAAACCATTCCATTTATGAAACTGTTGACAGCAAGAAGCACTGTACATACCCCCTCTAGCACTGTAGGTGTCTACACACCACATGGACTGCAGCTATTCAACAGGGTGGATCACCTCCACTTTTGCAGGGCAGTCAGGAACTGGCCATAAATGCTACGCTAGCCAGCGATGCCCATGTGGCTGTTCATCTTGCAGGTCAGGGGGCAGACTGCTGCTTTGTGCTGCAGGACAGTGAAAGGGATTTGAGTTCATGCTGGCAATGTTACCGCTCAGTATAATCAGGAAGATTGTATTTCGCCCAGTGCTCAAATGCAGTCAACATGAACAGACCTCCTATCAGATATATTTTGTATGTAGTATCCCCTGCCACTGCACTATATTCCTCATATTGTCCATGTGTGCCTATTGTAGCTACATTCAACCCTCACGGCCCTCCCTGTGCTGTCCTGTTTGTTGTCCTGTTTGCTGCTTCCATTATCAACCCACTTGCTCTTTGCTGAGCTAGCTAACTCACCCCATCACCTTCCTGTTCACCACGTTACTTGTGGTATCCCCTTCAGTGCCCCACTTGGGGAGTGGGTCAGCAAGGGAAGCAGCTTGGGCTCAAGGGCTGGGAGCAGGGCATGGAGGGGACCAACTGGGAGATGGGCTTGGCTATGGAGTGACAGTAAGCTCGGGAACGAGGGCACGGTGAGCTCGGAGATGAGGAAATAATGGGCTCAGCGATGATCCTTCAATGACATCGTTGTGATGTATTTCTGGAGGTAGTGAGCAGCCCAGGAGAGTCTTTCCCAGCAATGTGAGGAAGAAATGTGCACCTGAGAAGGTGGAGGTGAACTGCTGCAGTCCACATGCTGTAGGGAATTGTAAACGGTACGCACTGCTACGACTGAGTGTTAGTGGTGAAGAGAGTGAATGTTAAAGATGGAGGCTGTGGTGCCAATCAAGAAGGCTGTTTTGCCCTCTTTGGTGTCAAACCTTTTGTTAGAGCTGCACTCATGCGGGCAAACGGGGAGTATTCCATCACACTCCTGACTTGTGCCTTGTCGATGGTGGACAGGCTTCGAGAAGTCAGGAGTTGAGTTACTCGCCACAGTATTCCTAGCTTCTGATCCAGCCTGAGTGAAATCAGTTTTGACCCCATAAATGGGTTGGATGTCTTGAACAGGATAAATAAATCCATTTAACAAAAAAAAATTCCCAGAGCTCAAAAGCATTTATCCAACCAGGACTACCTCCAGCACAGAAACAGCCATTTAGACAATAACCTCTATCCGTATTTATTATAACACATGAACCACTTCCCACTCCGGTTTCTCCCTTCCCAGATTCTTCTCTTGGTCACCACCAGCTGTATTCCTCCATTTTGTTCTCTCTAACTCATACACGGAACCTCTTTAAAATGCATCTGTGCTATCAGGTGCCAAGACATTAGCAGGACGACCTTATCTGCCCAAACAGCGGACCACCAGTCCGAGATCTTTGTGAACACAGTGCACTGGGTAGAACACACCAAAGTATTATATCCCGTTTTTGCCACTGAGGTGCAGGGAGATATATAACCACAGGAGGCTGTGCAAGGACAGTGATGCACAAGATCCAGGCTAAGTGACGAGTAGGTGGGGGGAGGCAGTGCTTTTCATCCTTCGGAGGGAGGGCTGAGGGCAATGGTATTAAGGAGAATGTGATTGTGAGTGGGGGAATAAAAAGTTGAAGAGGTATCATACTTGTGAATTAAACTGCAGCTATAAAACAAGATGCCCATAGATTCAAGTTGGAATTTTAGAACTGATCATCAGCAAACTCGTCTTCACCTAATATGGGTTTCAGCCACGGAATAAACTGCCAACGACAGTAGTGGGAAGCCCAACTCCTTGGAAGCATTGCGCATGGAAAACGTTGGGTTGTATCTGAAGAATGATGGGCTAAATGGCCTCGCTGATCGATGATACTTTGAAGACTCAGCCAAGACGGAGCACTGACTGGTTTTACTTGGTGGGAGATACTACAATGGATTTGCTACTCCTCGTGATTTTTGCGTCTCTGCAATGGGTGCGATGGAGTCTGTCACCTACTTTTACAAGGAGGTGGCGCAGTGAAAGGCTGGGATACCCTGAGGAACACAACTCTCCAGCAGCTCCAGTAATGGAGTGTGACAGCAGCAACATGTGGGACTGCTGTTAATGGATCTAGAATCACATTTCAGCCCAGACTGTCAGGCAGCACCGTTTCTGCTATTTTAAAGATCCATTGTGCAAGAAACACTGGATTGACTCCTTCCAGTCTGGCCCCCTCAAGAGCTGCCACACTCGTTTTAGGGTTTGGATCACCATGATGTAAATGAATGACTGACTGAACAGGTTCAAAGGGCTGAACAGCCTCCACCTATCCCCATGACAGACACCAGACATTGTGAGTGGGCGAACCATGGTCTAATCCTCATTGGTTCAAGTTTACAAGTGCCTCTTACCCTCCCCTCACTCTACCAATGCATCATCACTGTCTCACCATTGTAACTTCATCCAAGACTCACTGCACCCATTTAATGGGTTTCCACTCGAGTTAATGTGTGCTGTGGATGCAAGAGGAGGTCATCTCGAGGGAATTTTGGGCTGAAAACCAAATCCGACCTTCAGCCTTGGAAGCTCAAAGGGAGCCTAATACCAGTGACTGTGGCAAATTAAAGTGAGGGATGTAGCGAATACAGACAATGTCCATTGCACGTAATTGTCAAGAGTCAAGCCTCTTCCTATTCTTATATTTTTATTTTACATTCCCCCATCTCTGTAATCTCCTCCTGCTCACAAACACAATCAAATTTCTGCACTCCTCAAATTCTGTCCTCTCTGGCACCATTATTGTTGGCTGTGTCTTCAGCCACCTGGACCCTAAAGTCTAGAATATTTTCTTTCGTGGGGTGTGGGCATCGCTGGCAAGGCCAGCATTTGTTGTTTGTCCCTGATTGCTCCTGAAGTGAGTGGCTTGCTCTGACATTGCAGAGGTGATGAAGAGTCAACCACATTGTTGTGGATCTGGAGTCTTGTATACGCCAGATCAGGTAAAAACGGCAGACTTCCTTCCGTAAAGGATGTCAGTGAACCGTAGGTTTCACAATCAATAGTAATGTCACAAGTAACAATTACAGAGACTAGCATTCAACTCCAGAATTATTAATTGCATTTAAATTCTGCCAGTTGCCTCAGTGGGTTTTGAACCCATGTCCCCCACGCATTAGTCTAAGCCTCTGGATTCCTGGTCCGGTGACATTGCGCCACACTCATTCCCCTTTATTTTCCTAAACCTCTTTGCCTCATCCTGTCCTTTTAAGACCGTTATTAAAACATGTTTGGGTTTTTCTCTTTTGTGGAATCTTTTACATTGTGCATCTGTGTCAAATTCTGTCTGGAAACACTCCTGTGAAGCACCTTGGGAGGTGTTACTGCATCAAAATTATTAAATAGCATGTTTTAAAAATGTGTGCTGTCCCTTTGTGGAAGTAGAGTGTTACAGCCCAGGTACTCAACCAGATGCAGTCTCTCCGGCATCCAGGCCTGTGTGATATGTATCTGAAGCAGTGTGTTATCTACAGGCTGTGCCCTGTAGGGTTTAACCAATGCTTTCCTCTTGTGTTCTCTGCCCCTTTTGCTGCCTAAATGGACTGAGTGTTGGCCCTGGACAGAGGGATAAGGCATTGATTCAACCGGGGGCTCAGTGCATTGAACGGGCCGATTTTTGCCCAAAGGGTGACACATTATTACTCAGCTGTTTGATTTATGGGGCAGGAGCAGACTGTGGAATTTCCCCAGTGATGGATTACATTCCTGGCTCAGGGTTAGGGGTGGGTCGGGGGTGGAGTTGGTGGTGGTTGCGGGCAGCACTGTTCAATGACCTCCAGTCTCCCCACCCTCTCAGCCCCTCTCCCAGGCCGGCAGGTTTGGCAAACCAGTCCTTGTCAGCCAGTTTGCTGCAGCTTTGAAACTCTTGCCCCGAGCTGAAACAGAAGCAACCTTGGCAGCTCCTTGTCCTCTTTCCCTCTGTCTACTTCCTAAACCTCACCCCAACTAAGATCAGCGAGAGAGAGACCTGCAAGTGAGAAAGCTAAACAAGATAAAATGCCAACAAACATTTGACTTAGTGGCCTGCGAAAAGTAAATGTAACAGCAAATATCTCCAGAACGTGCCCACAAATGCACTAGTGCATGTAGCAGATGATTTTTTTATTGGCAATTGTAACAGTCGATGCATCCAAAATCTTACCAGTGAACGTTAAAGCAACCGTAAAGAGCACTGTGCAGATGGTGGTAGTGGTGTGTGACAGTTACAGTGATGGTACTTCTGGTGACAATGGTGGCTGACGGTGACTGTGCTGAGCTGTGTTGCGCCAATGACCCTTATTCCTAACTACATCCGGTTGCCGTTGTCGATACAGTGAGTCTGTGGTCATTACCATTTCCGTGGTGTCCACAGCTGTTGACTGCAGTGGTTTGGCGACCTGTATCAGCTTTTATGCGCATGCTTGGAGCTGAGTAAGTGGGAAGCTTCTATTCCAACAACCCTGCATCTCCTTGAGCCCTGTAATGCCGGTGGCTAAAGTAGGCTTTCCACTTCACTTGGTTCAAGATGGTGTTCCATCTGACTGTAGGGATTTGATGGAATTATCACAGTGGTTGCATTTTCAGTACAATTGATGATATGGTCAGGAGCTGTTGGGATCTTTGGTAACCAACAAGTTGGTTCCAAAGTTGGCTAAATGATAGAAGACAGAGGGTGGTGGTAGAAGGCTGACTGTGTGACTGGAGCCCGGAGTCCAGTGATGTACCACAGGGATCAGTGTTGGGGCCCCTTATCGCTTGTGATATGCATAAATGATGTGGATGAGAATGTTTGGGCAATGATGAGTAAGTTTGTGGATAACAAAAAGATTGGCAGTGTCGTTGGCAGTGAGAAGGCAAGTGTTAGGTTACAGGAGGATATAAATGGATCAGTCAGATGGGCAGATCAGTAGCAGATGGGATTTAACCCTGATAAATGTGAGGTGATGCACTTAGGAAGAAGGAACAAGGCAAGGAGGTAATCAATGAATGGCAGGACACTAGGAAGCTCAGAGAAACAGTGTGATCTTGGGGTGCTTGTCCAGAAACCCCTGAAGGTGACCGGACAGGTTAATAGGCTGGTTAAGAAGGTATCTGGATGCTTGCCTTTATCAGGCAAGGGCAAAGATTAAAAGAGCAAGGAGGGTATGTTGTAGCTGTACAGAGCTTTAGTTAGGCCACAGCTGGAGCACTGTGTACAGTTCTGGTCACCACACTATATGGAGGAGGTGATTGTACTGGAGGGGATGCAGAGGAGATTCACCAGATGTCGCCTGGAATGGAGCATTTCAGCGATGAAGAGGGACTGGATAAGCTCAGGTTGTTTTCTTTGGAGCAGAGAAGGTTGAGGGGTTACCTGATAAAGGTGTATGAGATTGTGAGGGATGTGGACAGGGTGGATAGAAAGCGATTATTCCCTTTAGTCAGAGGGTCAATAGCAGGGCGACGCTGTGTAAAAATGAAAGACAGGAGGTTTAGAGGAGATTTGAGGAAGCATTTTTTGCCCAGAAGCTGGTGGGGGTCTGGAATGCACTGCCTGGGAGGAGAGCTGGGGCAGGGGGAAAAAGAGTTATGTGGCATACTTAAGTATCGTGGTGTGGTTTGACTAATACAGCTAAAAGTAGGATTATCATGGAAGATAGGCATTTAAGCCCATGTCACAGGATCACGACCTAAGGGAAACTCTATTTTAAATCACTGAAAATTACTTGGATTGCACAATGTCATTTACTGGTGAGTGAGGGAAAAAACACAAACTTCATACAAGGCTCCTCAATGGACAAACTTCACAGAAACCTGCAAGGCCAGTTATTTAAACTAGTGCAAAATTAGACAAACTCCATCTTTCCTTCAGATTTCACTTCTTTTGAGCATTTTCAAGCAAATTGTGGGAAATACCCAGGTCAATGGAACAGAAACTTGTGCCTACAGCCCTCAAGTGAAGGGAGCTAAAGGTTTGAGGAATGATTCGACTAGTCATATATTCTGCTTTGTTGTGCAACTTTTGAGTTCTTTTTGAATTATTTGCAGTGAGTTATTGTGTGAGACCTCAGTCCCAAGCTGAGGACTTTGGGGAGACAAAACTGCAGCATTAAAACGCCCCAACACACGATGCTTCCACAGACACTGCCCTCCTCTCCTGAAGACGCTGACCCTCACTGGAGGGAGTGGAGTGGGGGGGAAGCACAGAGCCCACTCCCCTCCTTGAAACCCACTCCACGTGATCCTCCAGCTTACAGGGTAATGAACGGCGAGCAAAACAGACGTTTACCAAAGACACCGGAAGCAGCAACTGAATTATTTTTCATGAAGATTGTCATTTTAACAATAACAGCTTTGGTTCTTACTATATTCAGCACATAAAGTAGCCATTATGAAAGAACACACACATCATTCTCTGAACCGTGTGTGTGAGTGTGTGTGTGAGTGTGAGTGAGTGTGTGTGTGTGTGAGAGTGAGTGTGTGTGTGTGTGTGTGTGTGTGTGAGAGAGAGTGTGTGTGTGTGTGTGTGTGTGTGTGTGAGAGAGACAGACAGACAGACCAACATGGGAAGAAGCCTAGCACTTTAGGATGAGAGTTTAGACTGGTGTTACTTGTTGTTAATTGAAGTGCTTTTCCAGTTCAAGATTCCTCCTGACCTCTCTTCAATTTTGGAAGAGAGAGTTTCCAGCAGCCATGTCCCATGTGAACTGAACCCCAGTGTTTCTATTCTCTATTTAGAATTGCCGGTTTAATAATTAATTCCCAAACATGCTTTAAATAGAACAGGCTCATGTACTGTGTCAGATGTCTTTACATGCATAAGAAACTACAGAAGCAAAATGAAGGATAGAACACAGACCTTCTTATAGCGTGGCATGGTGGCTCAGTGGTTAGCACTGCAGCCTCACAGCGCCAGGGACCTGGGTTCGATTCCAGCCTCAGGTCTGTGTGGAGTTTGCATATTCTCCCCGTGTGGGTTTGCTCCGGTTTCCTCCCACGGTCCAAAGATGTGCAGGTTAGTTGGATTGGCCATGCTAAATTGCCCATAGTGTTCAGGGGTGTGTGGGTTATAGGGGGATGGGTCTGGATGGGATGCTCCAAGGATCGATTTGGACTTGTTGGGCCGAAGGGCCTGTTTCCACACTGTAGGGATTCTAATAATCCCCATGTTCATACACTATTTATAGAGGCATGAAAAGTTAAACTTTTAGAGATGGATTCCAAATTTTAATTTGTTTAATGAAACAGATTCTTGGCAATATTCTTTGACTAAAATGGAAGGTGATCACACCTCGGTATGAAGGTTACCGATAACAGGAAATCAAATGCCCCCTTACTGTGCGATGACGATGACCTTTCCCATGAAATTATTCATTTTCAGTAGTCGGGGAATGTTTCAATGTTTGGTGGAAAATTGGGTTCCTGTCTCAAGACTTAATGAAACATAAATTCTTCATGGTTGGGCTCCATTCATGTTGTAGAAATGGCGCTGAGTGTAACAGAGGATCAGTGTGTGCCAGATCCTCTGCATCCTGAGACTGGAGGGGTGCTGCTGCTAAATGCAACAGGGCCTTTTTCTCTTAGGTACCTCTCACAAAGCAGGCACTAGACCTCTCAAAAGCTGCTCCCCTCATCTCTGGTAAAATCAGTCAGTACTTCTCCACTCAGCCAGGAACAAAAAGCTGAGTCACTTTGTTATCTCGAAACTCAACAAGCTCCCCCTCACTACTTCACAGCATTTCCAATGTCCCCAAGACTGGAAAACATCGTTCTGTCAGTGCCAGCAGTAGGAGGTGAACTGACTCTCATTAACCACATTGTTGCAGATCAATGATCACTGGGGCTTTGACTGGCATATGCGAGGGTACGTTTTGTTAAAAAAAAATAGTGTCAGCACAGAGGAGTCTTGCGCGCATTCCTGTGTATTTGTAAATTGTGATGTACTGTTATGTAATGTTATAAGTAGCAATGTATAATGTATTATTCTGCTGCTGCGGCAGAGCTGTACCCTGTCAGGCCGCAAAGGCCAATATTGTTCAGCCAACCCAAGCCTAGATCGAGCAGAGTCGATTTATTGATGGATGAGGGAACTACGCAGAAGTGTCGGTAACTTACAGGCTCCTGCATTGAGTATCTGAAACACGTCAGTGACTGAATAAACATGTCTCCCAAAAAACCTGAGTGGAAATAAGGTGGGGAGAGGCTAACAGAGAGCAGAAGCACTGGTGTAAACAGGTTAACCTGTTACTGTTAACAAAGTGTGGAGCTGGAGGAACACAGCAGGCCAGGCAGCATCAGAGGAGCAGGAACGTTGGCGTTTGAAGTTGCGACCCTTTTTCATCTTCTGAAGAAGAATCCCGACCCAAAACGTCAGCTTTCTTGCTCCTCTGATGCTGCCTGGCCTGCTGTGTTCCTCCAGCTCCACACCTTGTTATCGCTGACTCCAGCATCTGCAGTTCTTGCTATCCCGCTCTCTTAACCTGTTACTGTGCAGTTTTTCAAGGTTGCTTTCCTGCTTTAACAGTGCGACATGTTCCATTGCGCCCTACACAGTGCACTTATTCAAAGTAGTTGCAAAAGTTGTTGGTAAACAGGAAAACGGACTAATCCATGTAGGCTGTTGTTTATGCCCTATCTGGGCAGCCTCCTGTCTTAATTTCACCTTTCAGCATTTTGGCGACATGTTAACAACTGCAAAGCCTGCGTGAAATAAAATACTTTCTCTATGTTGTATTATGGACATGCTTCCCAAAGTTCAGTCACCGGATACACTTCACAAGTAATTCTCGTCAGCAGTGTCCGTGGGAGGGAATTGAATAAGGCGTACGGAGATCATGATCGGGTTTAGGTGTTTCAAGCTCTCTAAATCGGAATCTTTCCTTGCACACAGATCAACGCAGTCAACAGTGTCAGTAGTACAGAGGACATTAAGCCACCACCAGGCCTCAGTGGACTTGGAAACATGAACTGTTACAGCCCAAACTCAATCGCTAAACACATCTGTGCGATATGTGGAGATCGATCCTCAGGTAATGTTGCAAGCTGCCCTCAAAACTCTGCACTGGTGGTAAGTGTCAGTTTCGGCAAAAAAATTCACCTCGAAGATTTCCAGCCATTACTTCCTCAATGACTCTGGTAACTCCTGTCAGTAAGCTCTCTTGTTGGCTGTGTTTTGTACATTATTCATCCAGGAGCCAGATTGGTGTGACCTTGGGTAGTACAAATGATACAGATGTTGCAAAAACTTGGAGCGGGGTGCTCAGCAGTGAGGAGGATAGTCTGAGATTACAGGAGGAGGGAGACGGGACTGGTCAGTGGGAATAGAATTCCCAATCTGGGTAAATGTGAGATGATGCACTTGGGCAGGACAGACAAGGCAAGGGAATACATGATGGACGGTAGGACCCTGGGAAACGCCAAGGATCAGAGAGACCGCGATGTGAATGTGCACTGCTCCGTTAAGGTTATGGGAGGTGGATAACGTGGTTGCGAAGGCATCTGGTAAACTTGCCTTTATTAGCTGAGACACAGTTTCAGAGCAGGGATGTTAAACTGGAACTGTATGAAATGCTGGTTAAGCCACAGCTAGAGTGTGCAGTTCAGGAATCCACTTTATACCACTAGAGAAAGTACAGAGGAGATTTACCGGGATGTTACCTGGGCTGGAGGGTTTCAGTTCTGAAGGGAGATTGGACAGACTGGGGTTGTTTTCCTTAGAGCAGAGGAAATTGAGAGCGGACGTGATTGAGATGTGTAAAATTATGAGGGGCACGGTTGGGGTAGACAGGAAGAAACTTTTTCCGTTGGTGGAGGATTCAGTGACCAGGCAGCAGAGATGTAAGGTAGGGAGCCGGAGGTTTAGAGGAGATGTGAGGAAAACAGTTTTCATGCAGAGGGTGGTGGGAACCTGGAACTCACTGATTGTAAGTGGGGGAGAGACAGAAACCCTCAGAATATTGAAGTATCAGTCTTAAGTATTTAAATGCCGAGGCATACAAGGCTATGGGCCAAGTGCTGGAAAATGGAATTCGAGAAACTGAGTGCTTATTTTTGACTGGTGTGAATGCAGTGGGCTGAAGAGACTTTTTTCCAAGCTGTAGATCTCGATGACTCTACGAGACTGTTGACTCAAGTTTTTAGGGCTGAGAGGATGCCACAGTGACAGAACTGACTTCAGTGAGTGAGCACAGAAGGAGGCCATTCGACTTTTTTATGACTGCATTGCTTCTTACTCATACATCCCTGAGCTTTCACTATTATCCTGCAGCTTTGTTTCCATTCAAGTATTTATTTATTCACGTATTTGTCCTATTTGCCTATTGTCCTATTTGCTGTCGAATCTGCGTCCAGTGCATTTACAGCCTGCTCGTTCCAGGTCATAACCCTTTGCTGGGTAGACATTTCCTCCTCTTCTCCCTAATAAGGACACAGGTTTGGAGCAGAATTAGACCATCTTGGCCCTTTTTAACACAGTGAGAGAAAAGGTTTCTCCTCAAATCTGTTGTAAATGTTTCTGTCTTTACACCTTTCTTTTTAAACAGTGGTGTCTAGTTTTAGATTGCCATACACATCCTTTCTGCACACACCCTGTCAAGGCCCTTGTAGGGTTGTTTTGCCAGTTTCTTGAAATCCGTACCCCAATTGCTCAAGTTCCATCATCACTTTGAATTCCTCTAACTTTTAGCCTTCTCTGCAGAACATGGAGCCTCTTTAAAAGTGCTCTTTGGAAGCTCACTGTGGATATTGGGGAATTCTTTTCACAAGGCTTGCTAGAAATAATTGATAATGACAGCTTACTTTGCTGTAGACCCTCCTGGGGTTTGTTTGTACATCTACCAGATTGGAAAGGTTCTTGGTTTGTCTTGTTCAGTTGATGGGAAGCCCTATGGGCACAAGCCAAGTTGGAGGAAAGCTTGCTGTATGAACAAGCTGCCCAGCTGATCCTTCCAATTCTGAGAAGCAGACCCTCTACACAAGGTCAGAATGAAAGCTTATCTGCTCTTTTGAAAGATTGCATTTTCTGAGTAGCCTGTATCTACAAGACATCAGTGATGACTGTGTCTACTTTGTGACTTAACCACATATGCCAGAATATCCCACATATTGTCCTTTTGCCTTGAAGACTAACCCATTAGTAGGTGTTTTTTTCTCCCACCAAGCCAATCTCTGCAGATAAATCTTTTTATCCTTTTACTTTTTGCCTCTGAGTTTGTGAGTTTGGGGATATTTACAGGGATAAGCATCCCAACCTCTATATTACTATGTACACTGACAAATATAAATCTTCATAGAGGAAATTTTGTTTCAAGAGTATATCTGTAATTTTGTTCGTAAAGGAACTTGCCTGGCAGACCACCTTGTATGAAGCTTGTTGTGGGTAAGGTAGTCAGTTAGTCATATTGGTAACTGGAAAGTTGTTACTGTAAGTTGAGAGTGTTGTGGGCAGCACGGTGGCTAAGTAGTTAGGGCTGCTGCCTCACAGCACCAGGGACCAGGGTTCGATTCCAGCCTTGGGTGACTGTCTGTGTGGAGTTTGCATGTTTTACCCATGTCTGTATGGGCTTGCTGTGGGTGTAGAAGATGTCATGAGGGTAGATCAGGGACTTTTCAGTAGTGTTCTGACCAGAATTCATCCCTCAATCAATGTAATTTAAACAGATTATCTGGTCATCTTTGTGGGATATTGTTGTGTACAAAATTGCTGCTCATTTTTTTTCCAAATTTTGAACACTGACTCCACTTTAACTGTGTTGAATAGCTACAAAGCACTTTGGAACACCTTGAGGTTATAAAGGGCGCTACTGAAATGCAAGTCTCTTTTTAATACGTACAAGAGCACAACAGATTTAAGTGGAGCTTCGAAAACTGCTAAATGATTGATGAGCACAGCAATTACATTCACATCTCTTGCATTATGAATGCTTCAATTAGGGCACTCGACATTTCCATGTAGGCTTGGATCCCGGGCCTAAGCAGGCACTTCAATCAAGGCACAGGAACAACCGATGATTGCAATAATGAATGGCAGTGTTTGCAAACAGTCAGACCTCGATCTTCCATGGCCCCAGCTCAGTCTCCATTCACTGCAACCACCTGAAACCCTTTGATGTGAATGTGGGAGGGTTCCTGCAGAGCAGTGTGGGTGGGTAGGGAGATTGTGAGATGTCTCTTCCTCACCAGACTAAGCGGGTGTAAGGGGATCCTGGGAACACAGGGAAGGTGGCTGTGCCCATCATTGGGAGCTATAGAATGTGGACTTGGTGTCCATCAGCCATCCTTTGCTTTCCGCAGTTGGAATTGTGTGCACTGTGAGTAATGTTCAGTTCAGTGCAAACACCAGCAAAAGGGATGATGCTGATATGCCAGTAATGTTACTGAAGGCCCAGGTTAATGCTCTTTCAAATCCCACCATGGCTGCTGGTGAAGTTTCAATTTATTTGTTAAATCAGGAATATAAAACTAACTTCGGTGATGGTTATCGTGTCTTTGATTGTTGTAGGAACCCATCTGGTTCACCAAAGTCCTTTAGGGAAGGAAATCTGCCATCCTCACCCGGTGTGGCCTACACGTGACTCCACACCCACACCAGTGTGATTGACTCTTAACTGCCCTCTGAAATGGCCGAGCAAGCTGCTCATTTCAAGGGAAATTGGAGATGGCGCTGCCAGCGATGCTCATAGCCGAGGGAAGGGTTAAAACAAGAGAGGTGTTTGAGATTGACATTTGGGTCTAATACAGACTTAAATTTTCACAATAAATGCCTCATCCCATCCTTAGAAATGATTTACATGTAAATAAGCACCAATCAGCCCAGAAATGGAAAATGATCAAATGACCTCTTTCTCAGTTTTCCTTAAATTAACATCACCATCGGCCGGGATAAAGCCCCTCTGTAGGTGGGACAGCACGGAGAACAAGTCATTTGGCCCAACCAAGCTCATTCTAGTCTTCATGCATACATTACACCCACCTTCCTCCTACCTCAGAACAACGTCCACCTGAGAGAGGAGTTGGGACTTAAGTACAACGTGTCATCTGAAAACCAGCATCTCTGACACAGTAGCACTCCTGCAGTGCTGCACTGGAATGCTATTCTGGATCTTGTGGTCAAGACTCAGGAACTGTTTTGAGATGTGTTCTTCTGGTCTTCATACCAATATTCAGACCGGAATTCTTTTAAGCAATGTTTGTTACATTATATACATGGTGATTGTACAGCAAACAGTTCGAGCTCCCAACTCTGGTGCTGATAAGGTCCTTAACAAGTTACAATCCCCCTGAATTGACAGCTGACTGCTGCCTTGTAAGGAACTCACCACAACACCTGGCAGACACGTAAAAGATGCAGCTAGTTGCTGCTAACGCTTTATCGGACTGCCATACATTTCACTCCAGCCCACATCGTTCAGCACCCAACAAGCTTCCACCCGAGGAAAGTATCTTCACACACACAAAGTGTGGTTAGGGATTTGAAATGAACTGCCCGAGAGTGTGAGATAACAAGGTGTAGAGGTGGATGAACACAGCAGGCCAAGCAGCATCAGACGAGCAGGAAGGCTGACGTTTCGGACCTAGACCCTTCTTCAGAAATGGGGAGGGGAAGAGGGTTCTGAAATAAATAGGTAGAGAGTAGGGGAGGCGGATAGAAGATGGATAGAGGAGAGGATAGGTGGAGAGGAGACAGACAGGTCAAAGAGGCGGGGATGGAGCCAGTAAAGGTGAGTGTAGGTGGCGAGTTAGGGAGGAGATAGGTCAGTCCAGGGAGGATGGACAGGTCAAGGGGGTGGGATGAGACTGGTAGGTAGGAGATGGGGGTGGGGCTTGAGGTGGGAGGAAGGACAGGTTAGGGAGGCGGGGACGAGCTGGGCTGGTTTTGGGATGCAGTAGGGGGAGGGGAGATTTTGAAGCTCTACACCTTGTTATCTCAGATTCTCCAGCATCTGCAGTTCCTACTATCTCTGCCCGAGAGTGTGGTGGAGGCAGGTTCAGTCAAGGCTTTCAAAATGAAACATGGCTATTACCTGAAAAAGAGGATTGTTGAGGGTCACCGAGCGTAGTAGCACTGGGAGATTTTCCTGCTCCCCGAAGGCCAGCACAGACACAGGGGGCCAAACGTCCTCCCATTCTGTAATTGTGTGCGGTGGCATCGCTCTGTTGCTCATTCTCAATGCGTGCTCACCCTCATCCTCGTGGAGCTAGCTGTAACTTTCTCCCCATCTCTCTCTCTCTCTCTCTCTCTCTCCAGGAAAGCATTACGGTGTGTATAGCTGTGAGGGCTGTAAAGGCTTCTTCAAACGGACTGTGCGCAAGGACCTTACCTACACTTGTCGTGACACCAAAGACTGCATCATCGACAAACGGCAACGCAATCGCTGCCAGTACTGTCGCTACCAGAAATGCCTGGCCACGGGGATGAAAAGGGAAGGTAGGTGCCAGTAACTTTGTCCCTTCCCAATGTACCGCTGACCCAGGGATGCTTGGATCCCAATTTGGATCCATAGCCATGACCCACGCTTTACTCATGAGTGTCCCCTGTTGGACACTCTGTGTAGGACGGTGGTAGAGGAATTGCTACTCAATCTAACCCCACGCTGGGCAACATAGAGTAGGTTTTATAACAAGTAAATGTTTAGCTAGTGCCTTCAATGTAATAAAGTATCCTAAGGACCTCCAGTGTTATCAAGCATAACCAGACAGCAAGCACAAAAGGTGATGTGAGTGCAGATTGCCAAAAGTTTGGTTCAAGAGGCAACTTCTAAGGAACATCTTAAAGAAGAAAGAATGGAAGGGTAAGAATTTATATTCCAGAGCTTAGGGCCGAGGCAGTGAGAGGCACAGCCAGCAATGACAGAGCAATTAACATCGGGGATTCTTAACTTCCCAAAATCAGATGAGTGCAGCTTTCCCAGAGGATTATGGGACTGTGGGGGGGATATGAAGAGAAGAGTGAGAAATTTTAAATGAAAGCAATAAAATTAGTTTCTCATCAGCATTCCTTCAGCCACAGAGGCTGGCATTGCCAGTCCCCCTCCCCTCACGCTGCCAGTCCCCCTCCCCTCACGCTGACAGTACTCCTCCCTTCACGCTAACAGTCTCCCCACCCCTCACGCTGACAGTCCCCCCCCACTCCCTCACGCTGACTGTCCCCCCCCCCACTCCCTCACGCTGATAGTCCTGTGCCCACTCACACTGACACTACTGCCCAATGCATGCACCCCCCCACCCCTAACGTTGATGGTTAGCCCCGGGCGAACATTGTGTGTGACATGCACATGCTGATCAAGGATGTCTGCATCTCTTCTCAAAATTGATGGCCAGCAAGTTTCATGTTGAATAAGTAATCCATACAATGAGCTTTTGGCAAAAACAAAACTGCTATTTGCTGCAGATACTCTGTGGAATTGTTTTCTTCCTGGCACTCAGTAGGCTCAGTAACAGGTTGGAGAACCCATGGTCTGTGCAAACTCTTAATGAAGTTCCATACGAGAGGTTAGTTGTCATATTGAAAGGGCCTGAAATGAGAAGCAAGCTTCTAATCTTAGTCAGACAGAAGATAGGAAACAGTGACTAGGGCTGTTCCAATTGACTGGATCTGATTAGTGACACCCCCTCGTGTTCTGTACTGGAAGGTTAGCTTTTCACTTCTCAGAATTATAGGTAAACAAGTTCATTGTCCTCCATCCAAGTCTGCAGACAGCACTGTGTCAGGTGCCACTCCAAAGACCTGAAAACTAATCGGGGACCTGCAGCTGCTGGGACAAGACAGGACCTCTGAGGGATTACACTGCCTGGATGAGTGTAGCTCCAATAATACCCAAGAGGCCCAGTACCATCTAAAAAGGACAAAGCAGTCAACTTAATTAGTAGCCTATACACCCACTTCAACATTCACTTCCTTCACAGGCAGTGCTCAGTGGCAGCAGTAGATACCATCTATGAGATGCACTGCAGTAATTCACTGAGGTTCCTTTAGATAGCATTGCCCGAACCCATGAACATTTCCATCTAGACAAACAAGGGCAGCCAACGCATGAGGACACCACCCCTGCAAGTTCCCCTCCAAGACACTCACCATCCTGACTTGGAAATACATCGCCGTTCTTTCACAGTCACTGGGTCCCTTATAAATCTTTCCCTGCTCATCCAAAAAGCTTTGCCCTCCAGTTTTGGACTCCCCCCATCCTGGGGAAAAGACCCTGCCTATTTACCCTATCCGTGCCCCTCATGATTTTATAAACCTTTATAAGGTTACCCCTCAGCCTCTGACGCTCCAGGGAAAATAGCCCCAGCCTATTCAGCCTCTCCCTATAGCTCGAGCCCTCCAACTCTGGCAACATCCTTGTAAATCTTTTCTGAACCCTTTCAAGCTTCACAGCATCCTTCCTACAGCAGGGAGACCAGAATTGCACACAGTATTCCAAAAGTGGCCTAACCAATGTCTTGTACAGCCACAACATGACCTCCCAACTCCTATATTCAACGCACTGACCAATAAAGGCAAGCATAGCTCTCCGCTGAGAATGTGAGAGGGTGGTGGGTGGGGGAGATGGCTCGGTCGAGATAGTGGAAAGCAATTAAAAGCTTTGAAGGGGCAAGTTCACAAGGTCTCTTTCCCTCCCCCCCCTTGCCCCACCCCGCCGCCCGATTCCACTCTCAGGGTAAAGTGAGATGTATTTCTGCAACCTGCTTTTCTGCACAACATCCAATTTGCTTTCAGCCGTTCAAGAGGAAAGGCAGCGGGGGAAGGAGCGAAGTGACAACGAGCTGGAGCCCAGCAGCAGCGTCAATGACGACATGCCAGTGGAGAAAATTCTAGAAGCGGAACTAGCTGTGGAGCCAAAGACAGAGACATACGTGGATGCCAGTGCAGGAAATTCGGTGTGTAATGCAGATTCCCTTCCAACTCCCTTTCTGCTTAACGTAAGGACAAGTACCACGACTAAACTCAAACATGGTTTGAACTAAAGCGTTGTGCACGTTTAAATATGTTGGCAAACACTTGGGTTCCCACTGGGGTTGCTGTCAGTCACAACACTGCCCTGTATCAGCTGTCAGCAGGGAATCTTTTTGAGATGTGGTCTCTCCTGTCTGGCACTCGCACAACTCCCACTTTGCTGGTCTGGTCCACCTAATTCCCCATCAGCACAGGCCTCCTCCCCGATGTGTGGTGTTGAGTGGGGTCACAATGACATATTGTCGTGAGACTCGGTCCCCTTCAGCAACTTTAGAGTTGCCTGGTTAGGTGCTAAGAATCTGATTTTGTGGATAGGTACCGCAGCGACCTTTCACCCTGCCTTTGGGTTGAACAAAGGTAAGACTGATGAGTTGAGGATTTCCACATTCTGCTGACTGTGTTTGATGGCGACAGTGTTGAAGAGGCTTTGCTTCCGGTTTAAAAGCATAGAGGGAGCTTTACTGTGTATCTAAGCCCCATGCTGTCCCTGTCCTGGCGACAGTGAACGGAACTTTACTTTCAGTGGAAAGCGTAGACAGAGTCTTATTCTGTATCTAACTCTGTTCTGTACCTCTCCTGAGAGGGTTTGATAAGAACAGTGTAGAGGGAGCTTTGCTTTGTTCATTCTAAAAGATTGGATAAAGCTTTCCTTTCAGTTTAAAAGCGTAGATGAAGCTTTGCTGTGTATCTAACCACACGCTGTCCCTGTCCTGGGAGTGTCTGATGGGGATAGTGTTGAGGAGACTTTATTTCCATTTCAAAAAAGGTAGCTGTTTGTAATCCTTTGCTGTCCTTGTCCTGGGCATGTTTGCTGGGGACAGTGTATGATGTGGAGGTGCACTTTTTTGCTCATTCTTGGGATGTGGCTCTTGTAGCCACTGTATTTATAGTTTCTAGTCAATGGTAACCCCGAGGATGTTGATAGTGGGTGTTTAAGTGGTGGGAATGGCATTGAACCGCAAGTGGAGATGGTTAGATTCTTCCTTGCTGGAGATAGTCAATGCCTGGCACTTGTGTGGTGAGAATGTAACTTGCTACTTATCAGCTCAAGCCTAGGTATTGCCCAGGTCTTGCTTTGAACATGCTGTGCTTTAGCAGCTGAGGAGTCACAAATGGTGCTGAACATTGTGCAATCATCTGCGAACATCCCCACGTCTGACCTTATGATGGAGGGAAGGTCATTGATGAAACGACTGAAGATGGTTGGGCCTAGGACACTCCCCTGAGGAATTTCAGAGGATGGTTAAGAGTCAACCACATTGCTGTGGGTCTGGAGGCCACATGTAGGCCAGCCCAGAGAAGGACAGCAGATTTCCTTCCTTCAAGGACGTTCGTGAACCCAATGTTTTCACAACAATCAACAATCACCTCATCATAACATAATTCAAAATTGAAAGAAATCTGGAATTAAAATAAGGTGGAATTCACACCTGGGTAGCCAGAACATTATCTGGGTCTCTAGATTACCAGCCAAGTGACAATACAACTATCCACGAGTTCCACAGTCATTAACAGCCCCCTCTTTGAAAACATTCTTCTCAGAGAATCCCTACAGGGTGGAAAGAGCACCAACCTTCTGAAAAACATCCACACAGACAGTTGCCCGAGGCTGGAATTAAACCCAGCTCCCTGACGCCGTGGGGCAGCAGTGCAAACCACTGAGCCTCCATGCCACCTCATCTCTGATTAAATGGGAAAACTCTTCTTTTTAAACAGCCCCCTAATTCTGGACTCCATTACAAGGAGAGATATCTCATAGCATCCACTCTGTCAGGTGCCCTCTGGATCTTTCCACATTTCATTAACATTCACCTGAACTCCAAAAGATATAAGGTCAACCTGTCAAACCTTTCCTCATAAGATCACCCGTTCATCAAATGAGCCTCATCTGATGCATTAGTGTATGCAGGTGTGACTATTTATTTGTAATTGCACGCTGCTGTGTATGTATATCTATGCTACAGAGTCATACAGCCCGGAAACAGACCCTTTAGTCCAACCTGTTGTACTGATCAGACATTCCAAACTGACCAAGTCCCATTTTTCGGCATTTGGCCATATCCCTGTAGACCTTTTCTATTCATCTATCCACCCAGATGCCTTTTAAACGTTGTAATTGTACCAGCCTCCACCACTTCCTGAATATGCAATAATGGGCCCACTTTTTTGCATCTGTATGTGTGCATCAGAGCAGAAGGAAATTATTTTGAGAGCTTTTGAAATTTTCTCAGTGGCTGCTTCTTCATTCTCTTTAATTTGTTTATTGCCTGTGCAATAACGTTAGCTTCTGTGTTGTTTTTTCACGTGGGATATTCGGACTGTCAGTAAGAATTCATCCAATATCTTCAATTATTATCAACACCCCTTCCCCACTCAATTTGAGGCGTTGATCTCCAAAAGATCACAATATTTAAACTGGCGCAAGATCACAGGCAAGTGTTAGCAACAAAATTAGATAACTTTTTCACACAGAGGGTGGTACATGGTGGAACGAGCTGCCAGAGGAATTGGTGGAGGAGGGTACAATTACAACATTTAAGAGGCGTCTGGATGGGCACATGAATAGGAAGGGTATAAAGGGATAAGGGCCAAACACTGACAAATGGGACTAGGTTAGATTGAGATGTCTGGTCGGCACAGGCGAGTTGGACCGAAGGATCCGTTTCTATGCTGTATGAGCTTATTACTGACCTGTACTTCTGCACACAAAAAGCCATCGTCCTGAACCCACCTTCGGTAGATCTGATTGCTCCTTTGTGTTGAAATCGTATCTCATTCCATCTCTGTGAGGAAGCAGAAAGCCATTTAAGCGTGATAAAGCATGCCCTGCAATTTGTCTGAACTGAATTACAGTGAAATAATCACTTAAAACCTGAGCTGAAGTGTCCCTCACTATGACAGCTAATAGGTTAATTTAAACATTGCTTGGCTCACGCCCATGTTGTGCTCGACTCTCAAATTCTCATTTGAAAGGGAAATAAATGATCAAAACTTAAGACAATGCAACGTAGACACCCATAGCTGACTACACACCAGTTGCATGGAAACAAAAAGAGAAATTGCTGGAAAAAATCTGGATGCCATTTGTTCCTGAGTCTTTGCTTATTGGATTTTAATAGGACACAGATTAAGGAAGGTTTAGTTCTGAATCTGTTATTCACGGCTCCATTAACAGCTAATTGTATTTTAATGGTACCCATCGAAAGACCAATCAGATGAATGATGCTGAGCCAAAATCCTGCAGCTGCAGGAAGGCTGCACTTTAAATGGAAGTACTGACGGCATGCAGCCGATGCCATGGAGAGAGAGAAACAGGGGTCTATCGTTGCAACTCAATGACCCTTCGTAATACTGTCGATCATAGCAGGGTTTCAGTCGGGAATCTGTTTGCTGTCACATTTCTCAGCTGGTAGATTTATTCAAATGAAAGGAAAACCAAACGAGAACTCTGTTTTCATGCAGCAAGAACTAAATTGACTTCTCTCAGAAGCAGCTCACATGTCCTTTGAGGTTGCCTAATAGTTCTGGGCATTAGTTAACTGTGGGAGATGGTGTGAAATGTGCAGTATCAAGCGAAGCCCCCATTGTCCATTCCAGTGAAGTCTGTGGCAGGGTAGGTCAGCAGTGGTGTGTGAGAGGTAAGGCCACAGTTTCCATGAACTCTGGGACTGTTCGTTTATCTGTGAGTTCTCTATCCGGAGTGAGTTGCCGTCTTTCAAACCCACACAAGAACAGAATCAAAGCAGAAGGAGAGGCGAGTGAACATCTTGGAGGGGGATTGGGAATGCCAAGGCTGAATATGGAGAGATTTCAGAATGTTGCAACGTCATTACAGGAGTGGGAGATGATGAGCTAAGGAAAGTGATCGCAGGGACTGCTGAATGTTGCTATGCAGAGCGTCCCAGTGGTTTCAGGGAATGTTGGGATGGAGAATTGCAGTTAGAAATCGGACAAGATGGGGAATGCCCAGAAGGAGGTGGCGACTATCGGGATAGCGGTGAGGGATGTCGGGACCAGGATGGTAGATGACAGAATGGGGTGAGTAATGTCACGACAGGGATGGGGATGGGAAATGTCAGATAGGTGTAATGTGGCTCAGGAGGAGGAGTGTTGAGATAGGGCTGGGCAGTGTCAGGATAAGGAATTGGGAATGTTGGGATATGGGTGGGATGATCACTGGGGAGATATAGATTGTGCAGAATGATTAGGAGGGAAAATGTGACCAAGGGAGGTTGAGTGGTGAGGGTCTCTGAAGTGCTCAGTGAGAGAAGGGAGCTGGCCGTGAGAGGGAGGGGTGCATGTTACCAGGGAGAGTTTGACAAGGCCCCATATGTTAAGATGAAGAGTAACAAGTGACGTGATGAGTAGGATACAGCACTTTAAAATAAAATTTAATCTTCAAAATTCTTAAGTGAGAAATTGAGGAAAAAGGTTAAACCAGGCAGGTTTGTGGATTGTTTAATAATTCAGAGTGGTCACAGGGGTCAACCAGTGAGGGCTTGTACTGTCACAGTCTGATGCCACCAACACAGCACATCACTGCCCTCTGATGTCTGCTGTTGGGTTGACACCTCAATTGCCTTTGAAATGTAATCACATGTACAGTTCAGGGTCATGTCAGAACAAAGGTAAACCACATGTCATGAGTGAAAATCAACTTATGCAAAATACTGTGTGTCAGAGCGGTGTTATACTGTGTCCCATGTCAGAGCGGTGTTATACTGTGTCCCGTGTCGGAGCGGTGTTATACTGTGTCCCGTGTCGGAGCGGTGTTATACCGTGTCGCGTGTCAGGGTGGTGCTGTACGGTGTTCGGAGTGGTGTTATACCGTGTTGCGTGTTGGGGCGGTGTTATACGGTGTTCAGAGCGGGGTTATACCGTGTCGGAGCGGTGTTATACCGCGTTGCGTGTCGGAGCGGTGTTATACCGCGTTGCGTGTCGGAGCAGTGTTATACCGCGTTGCGTGTCGGAGCGGTGTTATACCGAGTTGCGTGTCGGGGCGGTATTATACCGTGTGTAACGTGTTGGGGCGGTGTTATACCGTGTCGCATGTCAGGGTGGTTTTATACGGTGTTTGGAGTGGTGTTTTACCGTGTTGCGTGTCGGGGCGGTGTTATACGGTGTTCGGAACGGTGTTATACCATGTGTCGCGTGTCAGGGCGGTGTTATACCGCGTCGCGTGTCGGGGCGGTGTTATACGGTGTTCGGAGCAGAGTTATACCGTGTGTAACGTGTCGGGGCGGTGCTATACGGCGTTATACCGTGTGTAGGAGCGTCACCATGCCGCGTGTCACATGTTGGGATGATGTCATGCCGACCTAGGGAATGCTGTTAAAGTCACGCTGCTGTCACCTGGGTCTCTGTGAAGAAACCAGGCAGAGATTGCTTATGATGGAGGCAGGGTTTTAGAGAGAGTGGATGACACACACTCTAGGGTTGCTGAGAAATCTGTGCTATGTGCCGTGATCACACTTACTATCTGATGTATGTTGTGCAGTGTTCAGCAGTTTGTCTGTTAGCCATTTTTACCTCATGCTATTTCTGAACGTTTGAGTATAAATGTTTTACTCATCTAACCTTGTATAGTAACACTCGTTCGTTCAAAACTATGGAATCTTGAGACTTTATTCTCTCAATAAGCAGCTGAAATTTCAAACCGTGTCCACTTTTAAATAAAAAAAAATCAGACATTAAACAAATCATAACACGAATTTGACAGGCTCACAGGGATTGTAATTAAAGTGGCTCCACCAAGTCACTGCTGAGTAGCCCTTCATGTGTCCAAAGGCAGGTTACTCAGTTTAGAATTATAGAGTGATAGAGCAAAGGAGGAGGCCAGTCGGCCCATTAAGTCTGCACCAATGAGGACTGGGGAATGAAGATATTGTTACCACCCAGACGGGGGCTAGGGGAGCGAGCTAACCCTGAGGAGAGAGGGGGAGTTACAAAGGAGGCAGCAGCTCAAGCCTGGAGGACCCACCCCTCTGGGCTGAAGTGGTTTAGAAAGTGGGATATGTTACTGGGCAATTGTCACATCTTTGAGTGGCACTAGTTTAGACGGGTTAAAGCAAAAATGCAACAACTGACTGAAGTAAAGTGCAGATTTTGTTTTCCCCCTTCTTTTGTTGTTGCACTGTCTAAAACTGAATAAGACTGAATGGTGTCTTCGTTCTCCTCTCCTCCCTGCCAAGTCCAACGACCCAGTCACCAACATTTGCCAAGCCGCAGATAAACAGCTCTTCACACTGGTTGAATGGGCCAAGAGGATCCCGCATTTCTCCGATCTCCCCCTCGACGATCAAGTCATTCTCCTCCGGGCAGGTGAGCTCATGTTCGACAAACCTCAGATAGTAGATCACAGAGAGATCTATTCAGTGGTGGACCCTCTCGTTTGATTACAGCAGATGACACGGTCCCATGGTGCGCAGATTTTACTGTCGTCTTGGCATCAAGCAGGAACATGGATAGACAAAACTGGGCTGGGTGGGGAGGGGGAGAGATAGACAGAGTTCCAAAAACCTGGTCGCACGGGGAGATTTAATAGTGAAAACGGAGTAAGTACACAAAGGTCATGTTTGTTAAACACTGAGAGAACTTAATGGGTAGACTGTGTGATAGAGGAGGGTGTACATGGGGTGGGGAAGGGGATTAAAGGGGTGGGTAGGGTGTGTGTGATAGGGAAGGGTATACATGGGGTGGGGAGGGGGATTAAATGGGTGGGTAGGGTTGGTGTCTGTCAGAGAAATTGGACCTCAATGCCATTAAATGGAAAATAGTCCGATTTGAGTGGAGTGGTGGGAATACTTATTGTGTTTTCTCTCGTGCAGGCTGGAACGAGCTACTCATTGCTTCATTCTCACATCGTTCGATCTCCGTGAAGGATGGCATCCTCCTAGCTACAGGGTTGCACGTCCATCGCAGCAGTGCCCACAGTGCAGGCGTGGGCTCTATATTCGACAGGTACAGAATGACTGCTCACATTCTGGTATGCCCTTCCCTCTGGATCTGCATCCATCTTCCACCGTGTACACTGCCTGCAGTAGTCCCGCTCTGTCCACCTTGTGGGCACCTCTTGGGGCTGAGGCAGACCACAGACTCCAGAGGAGCCCCTTCTCTGTGTGAGACTCAGCAAGCAATGCAACTGTGAAAGGTCTTACAGCCAACGCCATACCCTGAGGTTACCATCAACCAGTCAGGAGGAGGTCAATGGAACGCTCTTTATTCTTTCACAGGATGCGGCTGGGCCGGCATCTGTTGCATATTTTAATAAGATTGATGAGCAATGTTAAATGTGGCTGATGATCCCTCTCTTGTCCAAGAGGACGGAGGGAATTCCAGAGCTTTAGAGCAGAGATTCCCAGACTGTGGGCCACAGTGGGGTCATGAGACAGGATGGCAAGCTGTAAGTGCTGCAGTGAAATCTGCCTCAGCACCAAGAGGTCCCCACAAGGTGGACAGAGTGGGGGTACCGCTGGCAGTGTACGTGCTGGAAGATGGATGCAGATCCAGAAGTCTGCATGCTCACGGCCGTGAGGCCTTTTGAAATCCTTCTGGCCTGTTTTCTATCGGTGGGCACGGAAAATCGCTGCTGCTGGTGGTGTCCGAGGACATTAGAATGGGGGTCACATTGGAATCAAAGCAGCTGAAGGCAACACTGCAGTGGTGAAATGAGACACTAACTGCTTTACCTTCCTGTCTGTCCTGGCAGAGTTCTGACGGAATTAGTTTCAAAAATGAAAGATATGCAGATGGACAAGACTGAGTTGGGGTGTCTGAGGGCCATCGTTCTCTTCAATCCAGGT
Organism: Ginglymostoma cirratum; assembly: GCA_024137785.1. NCBI lineage: Eukaryota > Metazoa > Chordata > Chondrichthyes > Orectolobiformes > Ginglymostomatidae > Ginglymostoma > Ginglymostoma cirratum. Next base: position 4,323,596 of record JAHRHZ010000124.1, on the reverse strand, counting down.
ACTTCTTGCACCGTGGCTATGCTGTGGCGAGTGGGCTTGGGGTGTACGTGCCAAGAGTCGGAGGGAGCGGGGGGAATAGCGAGAGAGCGAAAGGGAAATCTGGATTGCTCTGGACTTGCCTGAAACTAACACAGTGCGATTGAAACTCTGTGTCGGGGATTCAGTACCTGTTACTGATAGGAACCAGCTTCCACATCGTGCTCTCACCGGGGATCTCATTGAAGCAGCACTCTCCACAGGCAATACAGGCACCTCATTAACACTCAGCATGTCATTCCCACCTCAGCAACAGGATTAGGAAGCTGGAACAGGCCCCCATCAACAGCTCAAGCTGGACGATGAACTGAGTGAATTTAGTATACTTCCACAAATATCCTAGTGTAGAGTTTAACAGGAAATATTTCATCTTAATATGAGTACTGGGCAGTATTCACTGAGACTCTGCCTGCTGTAAATAAATGGCAAGTTAGTTATTTATTGGCATTTTATACAATAGGAATAAATTGAAAGAGGTTTGGCTGATTGGAATTCATTATAATGGCAGTGAAAAGTAAAGGTTTTATTCCTTAGAGTGTACAACATAATGGGATTGCATTTTACGAGAGTTATTCACCAGATTTCTGTTCTGTTCTGTTCTGTAGATTTGATTTTAACAATAAAACGAGTTTATTACTCAAGATGAATGAAGGTCAAACAAAATAAACCAAACCATTTACAGTTTAAAGGTTTAGGAACACCCAGTGAAATAAACTCCCACTAATCACAAAGGTAATCTTTTACAGTGTTCACACCAGAAAGAATTCCCTCTGTTTCATGTTTATTGGGAATAATTCAGCTGGTGGCTTCAATTCTCCCTATGTCTCGTGTGAATCTGTTAGCCTTTTCCTGGACTGTTGTATAATGGAGTTTAGTCTTCCTCAGCTTGTGAAATAACTTCTTCAGGACAATAACCCAACACTTCTGGTCTGGGACTTTCAAACTAACTTGAAATCTTAATCTAGCTTAATGGACGTAACTTATTTCGTAACAATTCTAAACCACCACCTTTCATCACAAGCGGCTGTTTTACACGTCAAACGTCTGCCAGAACTGCTGCAAAACTGACCGAGATGCAGAAACTTTTATCCAAGCTGTGGGTGGTAACCCCTAAATTCCAGAATCTTCTATCTGAAAATCTAATGCACTGCACTGTTTACTTCTCTCCCAATGTCAACAAATTCTCACAAACCTCCATAAACTATCTCCCTCAGTCTTTACATAAATAAATCGCCATGAATACAGAACTACTTACGTTACTTGTTTAACCCGGATGGACAGGCACGCCAAAGCCCACATGTTACTAGATTAAAATCTAAACTGTCAAATAAACGATACTAAAATGTATATAAATCACCCACCTTGCATCACCATATGAAGATTTTGGGGTTTTTTTTCAGGCACCAGTATTTTGACGATATTCTTAATGCTCCTAAACTGAATATCTTTAATATGCCGTTTAGATGCGAAAGGTTTATCAAACCCAGGAGAAGTCGAATCTCTGAGAGAAAAAGTATATGCATCACTAGAAGCTTTTACAAAACACAAATACCCTGACCAGCCTGGCAGGTAAGGAACCCTGTGTGTGTCTGTCTGTACGTAAGTGAGGGTGTTGTGTGTGTGGACCTGTCTGTGTTTCCAGATGTGTGTATGTATTCCTATTAGTTTGTAGATGTGTGTGTGTCTGTCTGTCTGCAGTGGTGTGTGCTTGTCTGTCAGGAGGTGTGTGTGTGTGTGTGTGTGTGTGTGTCTGCCTGCCTGTGTCTGGAGGGGTGTGTGTGCCTGTGTCTGTGGGGGTGGGGGTGAGGGGAATGCGGGGGTGTGCCTGTGTCTGTAGGGGTGTGTCTGTCTGTCTGTAGGTCTGTAGGGGTGTGGGTGTGTGTGTCTGTCTGTAGGGGTGTGTGTGTCTGTCTGTAGGGGTGTGTGTGTGTGTCTGTCTGTCTGTAGGGGTGTGTGTGTCTGTCTGTCTGTCTGTAGGGGTGTGTGTGTGTGTCTGTGTGTGTGTGTAGGGTGTGTGTGTGTGTGTGTGTGTCTGGAGGGTGTGTGTGTGTCTGGAGGGTGTGTGTGTGTCTGT
>JAHRHZ010000124.1:1984465-2031585 GCA_024137785.1 Ginglymostoma cirratum | reverse complement strand
GCTCTCAGATAAAGTTCTCTCGATCTGTGATTGATCAGAGGTTTGTTAAAGAGATACTGTGCTGGCAGCACAGTGGCTCAATGGTTAGCCCTGCTGCCTCACAGCACATAGGGATCTGGGTTCGAATCCACTCTCAGGTGACCGACTGTGTGAAATATGCACATCTTCCCTGTGCCTGAATAGGTTTCTGCCCACAGTCCAAAGAGGTGCAGCTTGGAGTGTTGGCCAGGCTAAATTACCCCTAGTGTCCTGCGCTCTGCAGGCTGGGTGGGTTAGCCATGGGGTGACAGGGATAGGATAGGGGGGTGGGTCTGAGTGGGATACACTTCAGAGGGTTGGTGTGGACTCAATGGGCCGAATGACCTGCTTCCACATTGTAGGGGTTTGACACTATCGAGCTCCATCCCACTTTACTCCTACTCTGGAGGGTTTGGTGTTTCAAGTGAATATTCAAGTGTCTTTTCAATGTGATGAGGGTTTCTGCCTCTCCCACGATTTCAGACAGTGAGTCCCAGATCCTTTCACCCTCTGGGTGAAGAACTTACTCCTCAAACCCTGCCCCCCATTCATTTCCATCTCTCCCCATGGTTATTGCCCACTCTGCTGGTGGAAATCAGTCCTTCCTATCCACTCTACCCAGGCCCCTTTTATGCACCTCGCTCTAATCTCCCCTCAGCCCCCTCTGTTCCACAGAAATCAGTCCCAGCTAATCCAACATGCCTCATAGCTAAAACTCCCCATTCCTGACTAAATTCTCATAAATCTCCTCTGTTCCCTTTCTAATGGGATCACATCCTTCCTGTAATACGGTGACCAGAACTGTACACAGTTCTCTCTCTGTGCTCCAACTGGGGTTTTACACAGTTCCAGAATAACCTGTTCACCAGAATTGTATAGAGGATTGAACATCACTTTCCCTGTCTGTTCTTCCCTACTGTGGCTGCTTTTTCATATCCCGGGCTGAGAGTCTGGATTTGGGAATCCCACTCTTACTCTTTATGGGAACAGATTCTGAACGATCTCTGTCTTGTCCTTGGAAGCCTCCCACTGCCCTGACACTGATTTCCCATCAAGTCGCTGGTTCCAGTCCCCTTTTACCAAATCACCGCACAGTTTCATAAAATTGTTCATTCCCAAATGAAAACATTGACACGTGCTCCATGATTCTCCATTTCCATCCCTACTGTCAAGCTTGCTGAGCTCTGATCATTGTCACTGAAATGCTCCCCCATTGATAGCCCTTCCAGCTGCTGCCCACATTCATTCCCTAAACAATGGTACAAAACTGTCCCTTTCCTTTCTGCTGCTTCACCATCACCTTCTCGGGGCAATTAGGGATGGGCAATAAATTCAGGCCCTGCCAGTGATGCTCATCTCAAGAATTTAAACAATGTCCATTCTTTTGTTGGGTTTGTTTGGTTTTGCCTACAAATGTTCAAATGGATTATTTTGCCAGTTAATGTTTGGAGAGTTGAAATCCATTCCAATGGCAGGGATTAAAGTTGCTTCTCTTGTCTTTCAGGCCGTGACAGGTCTCAGCCAAGCTGACTCTGCTGCCCCCCTCCCCTGACCAGGACCAGACCAAGGGCACTGCCACCCTGGTGTGCCTTGCCAATCACTTCTATCCCGATGAGCTGCAGGTGCAGTGGAAGAAGGATGGTGCAGTCATTTCGGACGGGGTTCAGACCAGCAACTACCTGCGAGCTTCGGACAGCACCTACAGTGTCAGCAGCCTGCTGACCCTCTCTGGCTCTGACTGGGAGTCCAACGCTCGCTTCTCCTGTGCCCTCACCCACGTCACCCTCTCCTCTCCCCTCAGCAAGAGCATCAGGAGATACAGAACAGGGGCTGAGCTGGCAGGACAGAAGTCATTGTCAGCACAGAATTTCAACTCTCTTCCTTCTCGGGACTGGCTCAGAGACACTTCTGAGGTTCAGGGGTTAAGACAGGTCATTGGGACAGTGTAGGGGGAGCTTTATTCTGTATCTAACCCCATCCTGTCCCTGTCCTGGGAGTGTTTGATGGGGATCGTGTTGACTTGAGATAACAAGTAAAATCTCTCGAAGATGCTGATGACTGTCAGCTGTACAAATGCAATGTGAACCTCAGAAGTCTCTGCTTCAGTAAACCAGATCTCCTTCCTGCTCAGCCGCCAGTTCCAATTTAAGGTTTTGTCACTGTTTAAAGGGACAGGATTCTCATGTTATTGAGAAAATCTTCGCAAGTATTTTCCTCAAGCTCCATTGTGGCTGTGAATTTGTGCAGCTTCCTCTGTCTGGGCTGTTAATTGCAGTGTTTTTTCTGTCAAAGTCAATCTGGAAAAGGGAATAAAGATGAAGAAGATTCAGTCTCTGTTTCTGGGTGCGCTTTGGAAATTGACCATCCCCCTGTCAGCTGATTGACAGGTCACCGAGCCAATCAATGACATTTCTACCGCAGATTAGATTAAGAGTCATTTATTTTCAAAAGATCCATTTGATCTGGAATCTGGTGATTGTACAAGATTCCAAACAGAACAGAAACTGAAACTGCTGGGCCTCAAATCATTACAATCTGAGGTATTCACTCTTCACACTGTTGGTACAGACTCAGCTGGTGGGATCGCACTGTACACTCTCTGCTGCTGCTGGGTAACACCTGAAATTGACTTTGGCCAATCACAGATGCTGGAAGCGACAGTCCTGACATTCATTTCTCCCACCTTCACCTGTTCCTCACAGTGACAGCTCAAAACTGAACTTAGTGAGGTCTTAGTGTAGGGGGATGGGCTTAGATTAGTTCACAGGGCGGCGCAACATCGAGGGCCGAAGGGCCTGTTCTGCGCTGTATTGTTCTATGTTCTTAGTTCAGAGAGAGGATCAGTCAGGATCCCACAGCAGACATGACGCTGTGAGTGTGACTGTCATCCAATGTTGTCTGTAGACGTCTCTGTCAGTCTAGATATGACTGTTACCCAGTTAATGTCTGTGAGCGTGTATCTCAGCTTTGCAGCATGCAATCCCTCCTTGAGTTTGATCTCAGTGTAAAACTCAGTTAGTTATTTCTGATTTGATTTGAGGAGGGGAAGGGAGGGGGTGTGCTGTGTCAGGACAAGTTATGATCATATCCTGGCCCCCATTCCCATGTTCCAATTAAACCTGGATGTTGTGATCGGTGCGTCTATAACTGAGATTTACAGGACAGAGTGCAGTCACTTACTGACGATCCCACTTCTGGCCAGAATGTGCTCACATTGACGCCAATCAAATAGTTTGAAGTGAATGGAAAAGCATTGGGATCTTCCTGTACAACTACCTGAAGGGCCAGTGGTGTGGAGTGATTAGAGAACACAGGCAGACCAACAACAGAGAGTTAGTTTATTGTTGAAAATACAACTGCTACAAATATAAGCTGCCCCCAGAGATGGCTGCACCAGGGTGAGCAACTGGGGGCAGCTGGCATTACAGATAAACACACCAACAACAGGAACCTGTTCCCTGGGACAATAGAATGCTGCGTGTTAAACATAAAATTTCCCCAAATTTTAACTACATTGAATATTGAACCTGTCCGAAAATTAAAGGAACAAGATAGATTATTTGTTCTTTGTACATTGTGCAAAACGAGTCCTTTAGCTGTTCCTCTGTCACATCCACACACATCGCTTTGTAAAGGCTGAAAGGGAAGAATGTAGGACAGACCTGTGTATAGATCCAAGCAGAACATTTAGTGTGTAAGACAGGACGAGCAGAGTGCGACAGTGAATCGTGGGAACTGACCTGAGCAAAACATCATGATCTCTGTGGGTCAATGAATAGGAGCAGCTCTCAGTCCAGAGAGAGAGAGAGAGAGAGAGGGAGAGAGAGAGAGAGTGAGAGAGAGGGAGAGAGCAAGAGAGCAGGAGTTCCTGATAGCAAGAAGCTCAGAAAGAGGGAGCACGCAGGACAGTGAGAGAAGAAAGGAGAGGAAAGAGGGAGCACGCAGGACAGTGAGAGAAGAAAGGAGAGGAAAGAGAGACAGTAGAGAGTGAAGATGATTCTCAGTTCGCCTGGTCAAAGTGACGAATCAGCAAACACTAGTATTTCTGACAGCCCCTCATCCTTCCCAGTGCCTGTAGGATTAACCCACTCACTGTATTAAACCAATGAGATTCCCGAACAACAATGGCTGCCAACGAAAACGACAAGAAGGTGCTGATTATAAAATACAACATTTCTTGTGAGACAAGATACAAACCAACAATCGGTCAGATTGGATTCCAAGATTGAGGAAGGACTTAAATGTACAAAGAACTGGGCAGCTGGCCCTGAGCAGGGCAATTTCTTGAGCTTGAGGACAGTGCCAGTGGTGAGGGACTTGCTGTTGAGTTCAGGAGGTAATCCTCAGTCTGCTGTTCCTTCACCATCAGGGGCTGAGAAGAGGGGGAGGACGAGGTGTATGGCACTATGTGCTTTCCTTGGGAGCAGGGGGAGGCGGAGGCTGAGGGGGTTGAGTGCCAGTTGCAGTTTTGATCGAGTTTAGGGTCTTGCTGAGCCAGGAGTTTTTGGCAGCTTGGATCTCATTGAGGAGAGCTCCCCGATGGTGCTCCAGCTCCTGGGAAAGGCAGAGAAAAGAAACAATGATTTTACCGGGAAATAATCCATCAGGACAACCCAGAGACAGAGTATCTACAGGGAGCCACAGCCTCGGGCACAGATCTCCTGTCAGAAAGTTGCTCAGAGCCAGACCATGTAGGAATACTGGTCCGGTGCCACCTAAGCCTATCTCGCTCTCACCCTTCCTCCCCCAGTAGAGCTTCCATTTCGAGGCTGTACCTGGATTTTACACTTGGCTTCCACGAGCTGCAGTTTGGTCTGTGCTAACTCCAGCTCCATCTCCCGCAGCTGCTTCTTCAGAATTTCCTTCTCTTCATCGATGTGCTGCTTTGTGTAATCCTGGCCAGGCTCTGGGAGCTGCAGCTCACCGTCCTCCCTGAAGAGTTCACAGCAGCGGTCACAGGACAGCACTTTACCCTGGGGATTGAACAGAGAGAGAGCAGGCCTGAAGCAACAACCCTACACTTGCATCTTTTCATCTCACCACTGAAACATTTTAATTTATTAGCAGGAGACAGGTGCTCTGGGCTGGGCCAACATTTACTGCCCGTTCCTAATTGCCCTTGAGGTGGTGGTGGTGGGCTGCCTTCTTGAAACATTGCAATCCAGTGTAGGGACAACCACTATGGTGCTTGGAACAGCAATATCTTTCCTATGTTTGGATGGTGGGTCCTTGCCTGGTGAGATCTCATCATCACCATTGACCACAACTACTGTTTGAGCTCAGAGTGAGTTCATCCCTAGTTGCCCTGGAGAAAGTGGGTGAGCTGCAACTGGGGATGGCCAATAAATGCTGGCCCAGGCAGCAACACCCACATCCAATTTGTGAATAGAAGATGCTGATTGCTGGGTATTTAGCTCATTGTGAACAGACTTTCCACAATCAGGAGGCTGTAGGGGAAGGAACCCTGAAGACATTTCAGAAGCATTTAGCTGAGTCCTTGAAATCCCTCAGCAAACAAGGCTGTGGGCCAAGTGCTTGGAAATGGGATTGGAGCGTGTTTGATGGTCGGTTTGGACACAATGGGCCTAAGCACCTCTTTCCGTGCTGTAAAGACTCTGTGACCACACAACATACAACAGCTGACCCAGTACAAAGACAAAACAAGGACAAGTGCAGGAGTGGGATCATCAGAGGCTGATCACCAGCTGAATCCTACCTTCACTAGCTCCAGCTCCTCCTTACCCGCCGCCTGCTGTCTCTCCAACCGTGTACTCAGCTGTGAACAAATCTGAACAGAACAAGAGGGAGGCATATTATTGCTCCTGTCTCCTCACTGATGCATGTGCACAATTATTAAGGCTCAAGTTATCAGACTGCACTGTCTATAAGTTTAGTGGGAAGGCCTTAATTGTTACGGATTAATGGGGCTTTGTTGTTCTGAAGTAAAATGTCTCTCGCAAACTGTGTCCCTGCTTCTGGATCCCCCCCATCAAGAGGAAAGATTCCCTTGGTATCCATCTGTCACATCCACACACCCACACACACACCCCCACACACACACAGTAGAATAGACATGAAATAGTTGACTGAAAATGCTTAAGCAAGGCTTATTCGGGTGGAACAACGTGGTCTACTGACTATATTGAAATGGCCGACACCTCTGACATTTTAGTTAGACCACAGGACCATGCATCCTAACTATTAGATAGCTGGTTGACAAGATTAGACAGGACGAGAGAATAGTGACAAAGTAGGTAGCTGACTAGACTATCAAAAATTCTGACTAAATTATCAAACTAAAATGAGAGCACATGATGTGCCCTAGGGAGTGACCACACGAGGGAGGGGGAATGGAGATAAACTGATGATTGCTGCACAAATTGTTTATTTCTGTGTATAAAAAGCTGTAACTCGTGCTCATGAATCAGAGTGAGTTCGGAATTCCTGTGTGTCTACTGAGAACTCCTCTCCCCGCATTTACCAGTAACTGCTTATAATAAATCACTTGATTCACTTAAACAAACTCCTCCGCCTCAGAGTTGTTACTGCCACCAAAATGGTCGCTCTTACACATCTGTCTCTGAGCTGCTCTCCGACACACACACACATATTAAGATTTAGGAGTTGAAATAGGCCATGTAGCCAATCAAGTCTATTTCATGATTCAATGAGATTATGGCTGATCTGATAAGGGTCTGATCTGAGGAAGGGTCCCCGGACCTGAAACATTAATTCTGTTTTCTCCTCCACAGATGCTGCCAGACCTGCTGAGCTTTTCCAGCAACTCTGTTTTTGTTCCTGATAATCTTCAACTCCACTTTCCTGTCTTTTCCCCACAATCCTCAATATTCCTTTCTTAAATGAAATCAAAATGGTACACAGCTTTCCAGATGAAGTAACATCAACATTCCTTTGCAATAAGCACCAATACGCTATCCATCATTCCCAGGCAGCACAGTGGCTCAGCAGTTAACACTGCCGCCTCACAGTGCCAGGGACCCAGGTTCAATTCCTTCTTTGGGGTGACTGTGTGGAGTTTGCACATTCTCCTGGTGTCAGGGTGGGTTTCCTCCAGGTGCTCCAGTTTCCTCCTACAGTTCAAAGATCTGCACGTTAGGTGGATTGAATGGTCATGTTAAGCTGTCCATAATGTCCAGGGATGTGCAGGCTAGATGGATGAGTGGTGGGAAATGCAGGGGTACAGGGATTGGGGTATGGGTCTGAGTGGAATGCTCTTCAGAAGGTCAGTGTAGACTTGACAACGAAATGGCCTGCTTCCACACTGTAGGGATTCCTAATCATTTACATTGAGACTTTGTGATTCATGTACCAGGACACCCAGAACCGTCTGTGCCTGTCTGCAGAAAGGGGATAAAACCAGAACACTTGCCCAGGGTCTGTGTGTTAGTCAGGGGGTAGGACTTGACAAGAGGACACTTGCTAAAGGGAGCTCTGGCTGGGAGAGAAGCTTAGGAGAAAGCAGCTGATACTTTCCAGTGAGCCACTGGTCAACAAGTCATTGTGATAAGTGAGGGATTTGTGCTATGCAACAGGTACAGGCATCAAGAGGAAGTGACAGTAAAACGTCTTTGCTTAGAAGCGGCTTTTAGCAGTGAGCAGTCCGCAGGGACTGCGGTCACAGCAGCTAAGGTAGGCTGGGAATTTTCAACTCCAATGTCTTAAAGCTCCACATGAAGATTAAACTGAAGATGAAACCTCAGAGTGTGTCATCAGTCAAAGGACTGAGATCAGAAGTCCCAGGAGCCACAGTGAGACAGACTGACCCACAGCAAACTAGTTTAACAGGCCACGTCAACAGGAAAGAGAGATATCTATCTTCGCTGCCCCATAAATCTCATTCATTTACATTCGAAATTGCTGCTTGCCCTGGCTGCAAGGAAGGTTATTCCCCCATTAAGAATCTTCTTCCTCTTGGCTTCAGTTTAGAGTTTAAATCCCAATGTATCCAGCATGGTGAGGGAACAGGTAGGAAGAGACAGGGAGGAATTCTCAGGACCACCAGAAATTAAGCTGCATTACTTATTCCCCCGTACCATCCACTCAGGGCTGGCAGATGGACTGCGGTACATCGGTCCACAGCACGGGTTCTCCAGCTTTCCTTGTCAGAATCTACCAGGAAGCCGTGCCCCAGCAGAGTGCAGCTGCTCTAGGATGGTCACCCCCCACTGACATTAGGAAAGGAATGAGAGACAAACCCCACACTCAGACCCTGAAACACCCAGCCACCCGATACAGCATTCAGTTCAACACAATCTGCTCAGTGTCCACCTCCCAGGAAATATGCAGCAGGTCACGGTGTCCGTACCTGTTTGTATTCCAAAATGATGGCACTTGTCTTGCGGACTTCACATTCAGCTTTCTCTAACTCCCTGCGAAAAACCTCCTTAATCTGCAACAGCAGGAACGCAATGGTCAGAATGAGAGTCTCAATCAGCATTAAGCAATAACCACACGGACGAGGGGGGGAATCAGGGGACTTCCTCACCCACTATCCCTCCCACCGTCCTCTCAGTACCTGTGCTGACTCTTCCTCCTGTCTCCTTTTCTCATCTTCAGTCTCCACCAGCTTCTGTTTGGTTTGGAGGAGCTCCTTGTTGAGGACATCAGCCTTGTCTTCAACCTGAATGGGGAAGATGGACACGGTGTGAGGGACCGAGTAGAGAATTCTCTCCAAGCTTCTGGACAGTATGATCGGACACTTGGACACTTTTCCCCAATCTCAGGGGCTGGGGGAGGGGGAGCACATCTTGCTCTTGAGATAGAACTGCATTGAATTGCACAGTGCCTGGCCACCCAGTCAGTGAGCACACTATGCAGTATAACTGACCAAACACAGGCCTTTCTGTTGGGGGATACAGCATGACCAGCCTGGGCTCTCTGCTCCCAACCACAATGTTGTAGGTTCAAGTCCCATGCCAGAGTTTTGAGAATGGTGTTGAGCTCTGACACTGCAGTGCACGCAGTGAGGGGATTGCTGCACAGTCATCACACGGACTATCTTTTGCATGAGCCATTAACCCTGTAGCCCCACCCGCCCTCACAGATGTATGGAAATCTTGTCCTAGGACAAATTTTGAAGAGCAGGGAAGATATCCACTTGCTGAGTGTCACTTGCTTCCCACACCTCACACTCCACACCTTTCCCATGTTACGATCGTGGCGACATTTCAAAAAGACCAAATTGGCTGACAACCAGGTTGAAACACCCGGAGGGTGTGAAAGGTGCTACACAAACTCAAGGTTCTGTTTCAATTTGGGATCTTGGATCAGAGAGCGAAGAGCAGCTATGTCCCTTACCTGATCCAGGTCACTCCTCAGGGCGATCTTGCTGGTCACAAGCTCATGAGCCAAGTCATCGTTCTCCTGCTCCAGGCGCAAGCTGGTCTCCTGCAGTCTCCGATTCTCCCGCTGCACAGATCAAACCCACACAGATCCACTCACTCAACCAGTGGGCAATAGATTAACCTGCTGAACGCTGCAAAGTCTCCAGTCACAGGCTCAGAGCCAGGGTGTCCTCACTCACCCCATCCACCATCATCCAGGGGTCTCCCCCTCACTCCCCAGTCACGGAGCTGGAGCCTGGGCCTGGGTCTCCCCCTCACTCCCCAGTCACAGAGCCTGGGCCTGAGCCTCCCCCTCACTTCCCAGTCATGGAGCCTGGATCTCCCTCTGTTTCCACCCCGCTCTCCATGTAACAAGGTCTGTGAGCAAGTCATGAAGTAACTCTCTGAGCCTCAAATGTGCCAAACCAGGACGACAAAGAAGGTCCTGGTTGTAGGAGGGCGGTGACATGCTGCGTTACATTGTCTCAAGGAAGCAGTTCAATATTGAATGGAACCAGCAGGAAAGGCCTGGACAATAAAGGCTCTGGGCTAGAAGCAAATAGGAATGGGACACAATACAGGCAGATGCACAGAGACAGACAATTACAAAGAGAAGACCAAACTATAAATGAAACACTGATACACAACAGATGAAGTTTAATGTAGGAAAGTGTGAGTGGTAGGAATAATAAAAAGGTAGACTATTATTTAAATAGGGAGAGATTCCAACAAAATATAGTGCAGAAGGATCCGGGTGTTCTTGTGCATGAAACTCAAAAAGTTAGTGCAGGTGCAGCAAGTAAGTTAGAAAGCAAATGGAATTTTAGCGCTAATTGCCAGGAGCTGGAATTTAAAAATAGAGAAGTCTTGTTCTAACTGTACAGGGTGTTAGTGAGCCTGCACTGGGAGTACTGTGTACAATTTTGGTCCCTGTATTTAAGAAAGGATGGACTGACATTGGGGGCCTCCTCCTGCTCCTATTTCTCATGTCCTCCTTCAGTGTCATTCCCTCACAGCAGAACTGGTTTGGAGCCTGCCTGCAGTAACAGCCTTCAGTCTCTGGGTGGTGCTGCTGCCAAATGATCTGCCTTGTCCAGGCTGTCACAGTTCTTACATTACAACAATGCATAGACTTCAGAAGTATTTCATTGACTGTAAAACATCTTCAAACATCCTCAGCTCATGAATGGTGTAACAGAAATACAGTTGTCTGATTTTTTTTCCCTCTCCATACCTTCCCGCCTGTTTCCTCGCAACATCTCTCCCTTGTTTAAAATCCAGAATGAATTGTGAATCTCTGGGAGAACTGACTCTATGGTAACGTGGAGACAAATGATCAGCTCCTCGGTGGGCTTTGTGTGTGAAGGTCAATAACAGTCTCACTGTGACTTGATCTGGGTTGTCTCCAGTCAGTCAGTGTTATTGTTCTGGGTCCAGACAGTACTGACCAACCTTAGACTCTGTGATCTGATTGAGATGAAGGGTGAGCTATGCCAGGCATTAATACACAACTCAGTATAGGGAAGCAGGGAATGGAACTAACAAACCAGCTGGGTGTGACACCCCCATCCCCACCCAGAGAGAGCGGGGGGACAGGAACCATAACATCCTCAGACAACGGATGCTAAAAATGGTAACTCACAGAAAGGGGGAACGAGTAACAGTGAAATTCCCAAAAAGAGAGAAAGGGGTCAGTTACTGTCTGTTCCCCACTTTCTTGCTGTGTTGTAATGTATGTCCTCGGGAAATTGGTTTGGTTTATATTTTCTCAGTTGCATTTGGGTTTGATGAGGTGATTCAGTAACAAGTATTCCAATTCCATGCTTCCCGTAGCAGCAGATCCACTGAAGGTCAGGCTTTTGTTTGGAGTTTCCCTAGGTTTCTATCCAGTCTGATACAGCATGACCGACCAGTGCTGCTCCTACTGGGCTAAACCATCACACACCAGGGAATCTGACGCACACTTTCTCTTTGTGCTGGCAAAGGGACAGATTTGCTTTCATTGCGCTGATGGCCAAAGAAATGGGTCAGTGGGGGTAGTTCTGGCTGAGCATAACGTTCTGATGTTCATGAAGGGATTAACCTCGACAGTTCCCAGTTGCCTTTACACTGACAGTGGAACAGGAAGTCACCGTGCAGCGGTCTCCTCGCTCACACTGAGAAACCAAGTTGATGGTATAACTGCAGAGAGCAAGACAATGGCTTGGAGTCACCGAACAACAAGAAACTTCAGCCAGCAACTGGATTCCAGGCAAATGGTGTGTTGTGTAAACTCTCACTATCTCAGGGAACATTCATTGACAAACACAATGACTGAGCTACAAAGCAGAGCAGGATATTTTTATTACAAATTAGCATTCCAAAAATAAACTCCAAAACACAATATTTACAAAGCCTGGGTGCAATCTAATTTCAAATGTAGCTACAAAGACTACAGCATTTTCTTTGAAAGCTACACGACAGTGGAATGAGAATTCAAACACCCACCCAATCCGTCACATGATGTTGAAGATGCACTATCCTCACCAAAACACGTTTGCAAACCTCTTCATAACACATAAGGAGAGAAAAACATTGAAAACTGTATTATCACAAGTGGTGGTCCATGAAAAACTAGGACCATGATTTTAAATGATCCTGGCCATATACAACACTGATGTATTTACATCATTAGCTTGTCAAACAATTTTAAAAAGTCTGATCAGAAAGAAAAATGTGCAGATTGGAGAACAGACACCTACATCTGGTCCTGAAGCTGGAGCCCAAGCTACAACACACCAGCCTCACTTCACACAAACCTTCCCCCAGTGTAGGGTTATGATGACTGGCCATCAATTCCTCTGGGACTGGGACAGAGCGAGGAAAAAGGGGCAATTGTAGAAAAGTCAATAAGGAGTAAAGCCAAATGGAGAGAGTTTCAGGTTTAGAGGTTTACTTTGTGCCTCTCAACACTGGCATAATCTACATGTATCACAGAATGGACAAAACAGCACACTGTGAAGACAATTAAAGGTCAAAAGAACTTTTTTTCAGAAATATTGAGTTATCATAGGGAACATTTTCATTGCAATAGGAAAAATAAAACTGTACTCTCTCTCTCTCTGCATCTCTACAGATCGAGCACGTTAGACGCTAGCAGAGTCACAGTTTATTTGTGCTGTTCCGGGACAGTGAAACAGCTGCCCTCTAGTGATCGACAGCATTCACTGCTGCCGAGGTCGATGGGTAAAGTCCCCTGCCATTAGCACCCAAAAGACCAGTAGCCAATTCAGTGGGTTCCAGTGGGAATGAGCTATCAGCTGCTTTGACTTGGTTCCCCAGTCAGGCAATCAGGTTATGGTTGACCTTGAACACATTCCGCAGTAGTTCTGTAACCCTTTACTGTCCTGAGCAAATGAAAAGTGAACTCCAGCCTTGATAGTGTTTTCGGGTTGAGAGTCCCAGATTTCTATCATACTTTGTCAGAAGGAGTTCTTCATGAAATCATTTCCGATTCTAATTTTATCCACCCTCTTGTTCTGGAGTCTAGCACTGCAGAAAACGGTTTCATCAACGCTGTTAATCATTTCCAGGGGAAAAGCCTCACTTATGCAGCCGGTTCTCTCTCATTAACAGTTTCTGATCTTAAGGTGACATGACAGGCTGGATACTGAGAGGATGGCTCCTGTTATAGGGCAGACAGGAACTAGAGGGCCAGTTTAACACTAAGCAGTCTCCCGGTTAAAACAAGGACATGTTCTCTTGTAGAGTGTTCACAGTCTGTGGAATTCTCTTAACATGGGAATGGAGGTTGGGTCATTGAGTTTACTCAAGGTTGAGTTGGACAGATTGTTGATGAACAAGGCAGTTAAGGATAATGGGAGGGGGGGGGGGGGGGAAGCAGGAAGTGCAGCTGAGACCACAACCAGATTAGCAGCGATCTTCTTCATTGGCACAGCAGGTTCCAAAAGGCCTGCTCCTGCTCCTGGCTCCAATGTCTGGCAGAGACTGCAGCAATCCTGGGCCCCCATCTTTCCTTTGTCACTTACTGACAAAAATATAATTTCAAAATAACATTATTTTCTTTAACAAGACCAACTCAACTCTGGTTACATTATTGTTCTCAGCTCCCTTTTTATCTCAGCAGGGTTTAGAAACATGTGTTTTGTCTAATGTTGGAGAGGGGACAGACACAAGACAGAGTGAGGCCTCAGAGAACACAGAGAGCTTTCACTCTGCACAGCAAGGCTGTCACAGGAAGCATCTGGTGAAGGAGATGGGATGAAGGAGAGAGAGTCACGGGGAAAAGAGACCTTATGGTTCAAAATCAAAGCTCTTGCCACTGTCAAATAAATTAACGTGAGAGGATTAGAGAGCCGTAACAGCGAGAGTGTGGTGGCTCAGAGACTAAAAGGCAGGCAGCAAAGAGCTGCATTATTCCTCCTCAGGGCGGGAATGCCATTGACAAGCCTCAAATTTATTGTCCATCTCCAGCTGCTCGGACTTAGTTCTGTGCTGAGCCAAATCATGGGGCCGTTAAAAATGAATCATGTCACTGTGGGACTGGAGTCAAAGACTGGGTGATGACTGGGTTCCCTGGTCCAAAGAACATTAGTGATGTGACATTGAGTTTCATGGTTTGTTTGCACAGATCCCAGCGCCTTCCTTCCCAGATATTACGTGGCTCAACACCACCCTCTCCAGGAAAATTAGGGAAGAACAACAAATAGCAGACACATCAATGCCCGCCCCATCCCAGCAGAAATCAAAATAAATGAGGTACAATTCAAATGATCAAACTGGTGAAATTGAATTCATCTCTTTGAAAGGCTGAAGCCTAGGCCAGAACTAGAAGGGTCCTGAGTTGAAATGTCAGCTTTCCTGCTCCTCTGATGCTGCCTGGCCTGCTGTGTTCCTCCAGCTCCACACTGTGTTATCTATGACATGGGTGAACCGAGTTTGTCAGACTGCAAGGTGTAGTGCCCTTCAGATTGACACCGGGATCAGGCACGAAATGAATTACACCCAAAGACCTAACAAACAGCAATCAAAGTGTGTCACCAAACTGCAAAGAATAGCATTTGAGGCTCTGTGCCCTCAATTCCCTTCCCCCTTCTCAGATAGATCTGTAAGATCCCATTCAGAAGGGATTCCCCTGGGTGTCCTGCTCAATATTCAGCTAGTGCCATCAAAACTGGTTTGTCCAGTCATTCGTTTGCTGTTTGTGGGACCTCACCATCTTGTCCATGTGAATGTGACTGCACTGTGCACACAGCTTTCAATATCCTGAGACGATAAAGGATGTACAAACAAGAGTTCTTTCTTCATTAGCATGGAAAAGGGGAGCAATGAGCAAAGTGAAAATGCACATTGAGCACAAACACTGAAGCTACAGCTGAAAGGCTTTTTGCACCATGTTAACCTGTGCCCTGGGCATTTCCTTCCAATATCCGAGGTGGTTATCAGGCTGGGATGGAGGCTGGCAGATCACATGGAATCCTTCGTACAAGGTACACAAGGGCACAGTGCAGGCTTGCTGCAAACATTGGCCTCCCTTCCATTGAAGTGCTGGGAGCTTCTCTGTGGCGGTTTCACATACACACCCTCCGTGGAAATATCACAGACTTTACTGAAATGAAATGAACTGAAAGAAGAGAAGGAAATGGGAAGAATTAACCAGACAGGTGAAGAGCATCAAGAGAGGTGGGGAGTGTGCGGAAGATCCAGTGCCACTAAAAAAAATCCAACTGGATTTCACAAGGAAAGCTCAAATATTTACAAGGATATAACAGAGACAGTACTGTGCCCATTGCTCCCTCAATACATTTGGAAATTACAAATGGAATTGTACGAATATCATCAGGTATAGAAATGAAATGTCACCTTCTCAAGGTTAATGCAGGATAGGCGATGAAAGTTGGTCTCGTCAGCAACACTCATCCCAAGAACTAATGAAAATCTATTCACTCCCTCCTATTTCTAACCATTTAAAGGGAGATGCAGTAGTGTCAGCCTTGGTTTTGGGGGAGATGGTGGCACAGCAGTAACATCACCAAACTAGTCATCGCGAGCACCAGACAAATGCTCTGGGGACACACATTCAAATCCAACCACGGCAGCTGGGGAATTTGTAGTCCATGAATAAATCTGGAATTGAGTGCTCCCCATAGTATTGGTCAGCATGATGGTAACATCATCAATGGGCATAAAACATATTTGGTTTACTAATGTCCTTCAGTGAAGGATATCCAGAGAAGATTTTACCAGGATGTTGTCTGGGCTGGAGAGTTTCACGTATGAAGAGACTGGGCAGTCTGGAGCTGTTTTCCTTGGAGCAGAGGAGATTAAGACAGGACATGATTGAGATGCATAAAATTATGAAGGGTGTGGAAAAGGGTGACGGGAATCTGGCACTCACTGTCTTTAAGTGTGGTGGAGGCACAAACCATCATAACATCAAAGAAGTATTTAGATGTGCACTTGTGATGCCAAGGCATACAAGGCTATGGGCCAAGAGCTGGAACTTGGGATTAGAATAGTGAGTGGTTATTTTTAAAAACCAAAAGAAATGCAGATGCTGTAAATCAGGAACAAAAACAGAAGTTGCTGGAAAAGCTCAGAGGGTCTGGCAGCATGTGAAGAAAAATCAGAGTTAATATTTTGGGTCCATTCATCCTCCCTCATTGTGAGAGTGGTTATTTTTGACTGGGTCAGTCTCGTTGGGCTGAAGGGCCTTGTTCTTGTAGACTTGTTGCAGACTTCTGACTCTGCCAGGACTCAGACCCACAGCAATGTGGCTGACCCTTACCTACCATTTGCAAAGGCCCAGCAAGGCGCTCAGTTCCAGGGCAGTTAGGGATGGAGAGCAAATGCTGGTCTTACCAGTGACACCCACATCTCAGGAAAGAATAGAGGGGCTTAGTGGGTAGCACCTTCACCTGAACTTGCAGGTTTCAAGCCCCAGTCCAGACCCTGGAGCACTATCCTGAGGCTGGCAAAGGGGAAGATGCCACCTGCTGGATGATCGGTGAAACCACTGCCCTCTCAGATCGATATAAATATGAGGGCTTTGTGATCGTCTCAGGGACAATCTCCCCAGCGTGCTGGCCAATGTTTCTTTCAATACCAATCGCATTAAAACAGATACAAAAGCAAAATACCACAGATCTGAAGTAAAAACAAGATGCAGCAGAAAGGCAGCAGGTGCAGCCTCTGTGGGACAGGGGAGTGAATGTTTTGGGTTCAATGTTTTATCAAAAAGGCAACACCTTGAAACCATAAATCTCTTTCTCTCTCTCCAAACATTCTGGCAAACCTGCTGATTCTTACTGCCCTAAAATAGCTTGCCTGTCAAATTAGTGGCTGTTTCCAACATTACAGCCACCACACAAGAAATCAAAATTAGTTGTAACAAGCTTCAGGACTTTGCAAGGTTCTGAAAGTTGTTACAGAAATAGGGTCCTTTCTCTTTTACATTATGCAAGTAAGTTGTCTTTTTCTTTAAAAAGAAATACAAACCAAAATCTGGGTTTCTGGGTGGTTAATATCTTCCTAACCAGACTCAGTACCTTTGGAGAAACCTGGCATCAGGTTTCTGTGGAAGTTACAGAGGCCAGCCAGAAAGTTGCTGGTACAGGCCTATGTTAACTATACATTTTCCTCCCACTACACAGAGAGGTCTTTTCCTTGTAATTCCCTAAGGGTGGCACCGAGATGAGTCCAATCTCGATTCTCTACTGGCTTCACTCATCCACAATACAATGACACTGATATGTTCGACTAAATACAGGAAGCAAATCTCTCATTGTTTAGTCTATAACAGACCAAGACAGGAGGTGAGAAAATCTGAGTGGTGGACAGCTTTGGAAACCACAGGCCCCAAATTTACTATCTCCCCACTCCAGCATTTAAGGTCTCTCGTGGCACGGTGGTAGTGTTCCTACCTCCTGGACCAGAAGGGCTGAATTCAAGTCCCACCTGCTCCAGAGGTATGGAACAACATCTCTGAACAGGTTAATTGGAAAATATCCTTTACCGTGTCAAGTTTCAAGATATGGCTGAAATGTCTCTCTTCTGAATGAAATCTCATCAGTTTTTGAATTTAACGAATACCAATTGCTTCACCCAGGAAGTGGGCCTCCTTGGACTGACCACTCATTGATGTTACACTTCTGAAGATTTAAATTTAAAAATGCCTGGTTCTGCTGTTCTGGAGCAGCATGCTCAGCTATTTTCTAGCCCTTGGGATTTCCATATGCAGTGTCGTGGTGCTAGGAAAAAGTGATTAGCCTAGACTGTAGCATAGAAATGGCAAGTGAAAACTAATCTTGCTAACCTCCTGGACATCAAAAGACCAGATGCATGAATTTGCAATGAAAGGTGCCTAGTGAATTACTGGACTGTGAGATTGCCTGGACGAGGTGAAAAGCCCATTTTGAAGGGGAAAAGGAATTTGGAAAATGCCTCTCCGACCTGCTCGTGGTAATTGAAACTAGTCCTGTGTGATGCATGGTCAAGGCCTGTAGGCTCCACCTAGCGCAGAGACTGATCCCAAACATGGCTGACTGGTCCACCCTTCACTGTAGTCCCATGCAGATCCTTTCCCACAGCCTCACCAAGCCCAGCCCGAATGGCTAATCTGTCTTACAGCCCCCAGATGCGCAAACTTTGACACCGTAGTCAGTCACTGGAATGTAGTAGCAACCCCCACCCCCTGCAATCAGTGCACTCCCAACACCACTCCTCATCACAAGACAGCTTCAAGAAATCTCGCTCTGATGGCACGCTTCCCCTACCTTATATCTGTCAATTGGGTCTTCCTGCTGCGCCTGCTGCTCTCTCAGGGTTTGGTACTCCTTCTCGTACTTCTTCAGCTTTTTCGTTGGCACCTGGAGAGATTGAAGGAGAAAGACATATTAGGAGAAACTGCAGACAACTCTCTACAAGTGTTGATGTTGGGTAAGTCAACTCCAAGCTCAGCCTGCAGGTGGCAGTGTTACTTCTGATGTTAAGAGCCCAACAGTCAGCCGAGACTTAAGACAGGTACATAAATGCTGGCAATTAAGCAGTGATGACCAGAGGTGGGGAAGCTGCTTTAGTCGGTGAGGCAGGGGGGTGTGGGGAGGGGGCTGCAAGTCTGTAAGTTGCAGCAAAACAAACAACGCAGAAAACAGTGCAGGTCCGTTAGCCCATCAAGCCTGTTCCAATATTAATGGAGATCATGGATTATCCAGGTCTTAATTCCACCTCGTCCTGGTTTCACTCTAACATCACCCGCAAATGGGCTTTCTCTCATTTGAATGTCATGCCCCACTGGATGCAATCAATCCCCTCAATCTATTCCCAGCAACTCCTTTTAGTTATCTTGAACATCAACCAGAAACGGTGAAGAATATTAGGAGAATACAAAGACAAATGATCCAAATATCATAAATCTAAATTTAAAAAACACGAAAAACAAAAACACATGAAATGGCAGAAGCTGGAAATCTAGAAGACAAACAGAAAGCTGTGGAGAAACTTGGCATCTAGGCAAACACAGGTGGAGATGTTGTCCTAGTGATATTATCACTGGGTTAGTACACAGTTGCCTGACCTAATATTTTGGGGACTTGGGTTCAAATGCCACTATGGAAGCTCATTGAATTAAAATTCAATCTGGAATTGAAAACTGGTCTCATATCATCACTGTTGCAAAAACCCTACCTGGTTTCCTTTAGGTGAGGAAACCTGGCATCCTTACCTGGTCCGGTCTACGTATGACTCCATGCCGATGATATGGGCACACAAGCCAATCACTTTGAGGGCAATAACTGATTGGCAACAAATGCTGTTCACATCCCAGGAATAATCAAAGAAAAACAGAAGTGAGTGCTTCAAAAGTGATCCGTAGGTATCCATATTCTCTCCTGCTTGAAGCATCAGCCATGCAGCTTCAGCAGAAAGCACCTTGAAGTCTCGACATGTTAACTGTCCAAAGATGAGCTCAGGCACCATGTGATTCCAGGGCTTTTGATTTTAATGTTACAACTTGTCGACATTGGGATAAGCCAGGTAAAAATCTTCTGCCCAGCACAGCATGGTATTGTGAACTGAATTATCTGGGAAGTGGTCTGTGGAAAACTGTGAAAAGACAGAGACTTAAAAGAGGTGCCCTCCACAACTGCTGGATGTCACATTATTAAGTCCTTTTTGAAAAGTACGCACTGCCGCAATGCAGGAAACCAGAGAAGCGGTCTGTTTTCACTGGAGCATAGGAGATTGATGAGGGGGTGATCTTATAGAGGTTTATAAAATCATGAAGGGCATAGACAAGAGGAGTGGCAGGCGTCTTTTCTCTAGGGTGGTGGATTTCAAGACTAGAGGGCATATTTTTTAAGTTGAGAGGAGAAAGATTTAACAAAGACAAAGGGCCTTTTTTTTTTAAACCACAGTGTCGTTCATCTGTGGAATGAACTTCCAGAAAATGCAGTGGATATGGGTAGTTACAACATTTAAAAGACAATTACATAAGTTTATGAACAAGAAATGTCTGGAGGGATACTAGCCAAGCAAAGGCAGGTGGAACTAGGTTAGTTTGGGATTCTGGTCGGCATGGGCTGGTTGGACCAAAGGGTTTGTTTCCATGCTGTATGACAATGACAGCTGTGGACAGAAAGATCTCACAAAGTACAATGCGTTAATGAACAGATTGTCTCATTTTCTTGATATTGCTCATGACACCAGGGAGAACTACCCTCCCTCAGTGTTGGATCTCTCACACCCATCAAAGATGGCATGGTTTAAATGGCTCATCCAAAAGCTAGCATCTCCAGAAGTGCAGCTTTTCCTAAGAACGATGTGTTCAGGTTTGTGCTCAAATTTGTAGAGTGGAACTCAATCTCTCAGCCTTTGATTGAGACAAGAATGATATCAACAGAGGTACAGTTAACATCTGACAAGGTGAGACTAAGGGCTGCATGATAGGAACCAGGTAAGTATGGCTAATCTCTTATTAAAAGAAGTAAACCTATTTTCATTCAATAGCCTTGCTGTGTTCTGCAAGTCTGTGTGTACTTAAAAGATGACATTCAAACATTTCAGACTGTTCCAATCATTACTCCAGTCTCTAGGCTCTATTCCCCAACTACAGTGTTGAGAAAACACACAGGGGTGACCGGTTTCTGAAAAAAAGAACAATGTGTGAACTTTGTACCTCATAGGCTTAGTCTGTAACATTCAACCGTAAGAGAAGTTCACAAGAATGTTTAAAATCAACAGCTTTCTCTTTGAATTCAGGAGCAGGCTACAATGCATTGAAAGCGAAAATTGTGATTGTGATGAACAACTGAAATGGCTTCTGATCGAGATAGAAACTTGGGTTGTCAACGAACCAACATGAGCTGCTCGTTTCCTCATTATTTACCTTAGCTCCACCCTGTAAATACTTGGATAAAAAGAATTCCTTAACCTAATAAGGTGATAATCGATCAAGCACAATCACAGGAACCAGGTCCACTGGGGTTAACTTCAAACACTGAAGGCCTCACAGAATAGGAAGAATTTGTGGGCCCACACCCCTGGCTGCAGGGTGGGTGACCAGATTCTCAGACTGCAAGTCCAGCTTTGATTCCCCAGGCTGAGAGGGCTCAATGGACCACACCTGGTTTCACAACTTTATAGCCTTCTTTGTTGCATGATCCACATGGAGGTGATGGATCAGGACATGATACTCTAAGTCTGATTTTCATCTTTGTCCTGATCACATGGGGGTTGGGGGAGGGGGTTGGGGTAGTGGTAACCTCACTGAATGAGTATGCTGAAGGCCCAGGCAAATGCTCTGGGGAAATGGGTTTAAATCCCAGCACAGCAGATGGTGAAACTTCAATGTCAAGAATCAATGTGAAATTGGAAGCTCTTCTCAGTAATGATGGCCATGACAGCGAGCATTAATTAACAAACCTATCAGGATTGCTTCTCGTCATTTATGGAATGAAATCTGCCATCACCACCTGGTCTGGTCTACACATGACTTGACACCCACATTTTTTTTTTTTAACTGCCCCCTGAAACAAACGGCAATTAGGGATGGGCAATAAGAAGTGGCCTTTCCTGTGATATTTCATGGAAGAAAGAAAAAGTGGTCTAAGCAATCCAGTGTGTCATAGGGGAGATAAAAGATATTCAAAAGGTCAAGAAGGCAAACACAGGAAACCAGGGCTCCTTGCCGAGTCTGGCTCCCAAAGTTCAGTAATGCTGTCTTCATTGTACAGAAACTTATTCATAGGGACACCTGTTCGGAGGGTTAAGATCCTCTTGGAGCTAGGCTCCCATCATGAAACTTCCTAATACAAAATAGGGAGTCTCTGCAAGCGCTTTTCCAGCTCAAAAAGCAGTTAGCAACTTTGGGGATCAGTGTTGAGGGGATTAAGTAGTTGAACAGAGATAGGATGTAAGGAAGGATGATGATGCAGGGAAAGGAAAGCAGACAGTGTTGGCAATAAGTCAGATGAATTGTCAGGAGCTCAGCTCAGAGTCACGCAAATGTGAAGATTGCAGATGGTCAGATTCCTCCACAGACAGCATCCTGGTACAGGAATGGGGTTTGGTTATTAGGGAATAGCTGTGATGTGTACCAAGTGCTCAGTCTTCCCAGTATTTGGTTGGAGGATATTTCTCCTCATTCAGGACTAGATGCTAGCCCAACAGAAAGGGAAGAAAATGGTATAGTAAGGATTTGGGAAAGGTGGCAACATGTTAGAGCTAGGTGCTGTCAGCATCCATGCAGAACTGGGTATATTTTCAGATGATACCATTGAGAAGCAGCACATAGATGAGAAATAAGAGGGCAAAAGGAAAAGAATATAACTTGAAGGGTACAAACATAGAAGATAGGAGCAGGAGTAGGCCATTTGACACCTCAAGCCTGCTCTGCAATTCAATATGATAGCGGCTGATCAGGATAGAAGAGGGTGAACCAGAACACATTCTATGCGTGGGATTTTGAAAGGTGCCAATCAAAGGCTCATACAAAAAGTAATGGAATGTGGGGTGAGAAATTAGCATGGTCAAAGGATTGCTTAGCAGGAAGCAGAGAGTCTAGATTAAACAAATTATTCTCAAATTGAAAGACTGAATAACAGGACTGCTAAAGGGGAGGGGGGGCGCTTTTAGCTATTCATGATCTACATTAATGGCTGAGATGAAGGAACCGAGAAATGCAAGTTTACTGACAATACAAAGTACAGAGGAAATGTGAGCTGTGAGGACAACAGAACATAACAAAGCTGCAGTAAATAACAGATGGGCTTTATGAATGGTCATGGATATATACAATGTGGGAAAGTGATATCATTCACTTTCGTAGCAGGATTAGAAAAGTGGGACTTTTTTCAAAAAAAGTGAGAAACTTGGAAATGATCATTGACTTCAGAAAGAAAGGAAGAGAACACGCCCCCATCTACATCAACAGAGCGGAGGTTGAGAGGGTGGACAGCATCAAGTTCCTTGGAGTGATGATAACCGACAATCAGTCCTGGACTTACCACGTAGATGCAACGGTCAAGAAGGCAAAACATCACCTCTCCTTCCTCAGGCAGTTCAGGAAATTTGGCACGTCCATAAAGACCTTCACCAACCTTTAGGAGCACCACAGAAAGCATACTGTCCCGGGTGCATGATGGCCTGTTACGGCTACTGCTCTGCCCAGGACCTTGAGAAAGTACAGAAGGTTGTGTGCACAGCCCAGACCATCACAGAAGCCGACCTCCCATCCATAGACTCCATTTACACAGCTCACTGCTGCAGAAAGGCTGCCAACATCATCAAAGACCCATCCCACCCCAGTAATGATCTCCTACAGCCTCTTGCATCAGGCAGAAAATGCAAAAGCTCAAACGCATGCACCAGCAGGTTCAAGAATAGCTTCTTCCCTGCTGTTACTGGACTGATGAATAGACTCTCTATCTTCAAACAATGCTGATCTTGTTAATGTTGATCTTGTCTAGCGCACATCCTGTGCAGCATAACCTGTGTGCATTACTCTATCTAAGTTTTTTTCACCCTATGATCTGTGTCCTCTTGCTTACTAATGATTTGTCTGTACTGCTTGTAAACAAAACCTTTCACTGTACTTAGGCAGACGTGACAATAAACCAAATCAAATTATGTGACGAAGATGAATCGTTAGACATGAAACATTAACTTTTCTCTCCCTCCACAGATGCTCTCAGACCTGCTGTGTTTCTGCTGCAGAGATAGCGAGATAACAAGGTGTAGAGCTGGATGAACACAGCAGGCCAAGCAGCATCAGAGGAGCAGGAAGGCTGACGTTTCGGGCCTAGACCCTGCTGTGTTGTGTTTGTTCCAGATTTCCAGCATCTGCAGCATTTTGCTATTTTCGATATAGTAAATCTCCTGTGAACCACCTCTAAAGTAATAGAGGCAGAGAGTCATATAGCACCGAAACAGACCCTTTGGTCCAATAAGTTCTTGCTGAACGCATTTCTAAACTAAATTAACCGCACCTGCCTGTACTTGGACCATATCCCTCCAAACCTATCCTATTCATGAATTTATCCAAATGTTTTTTCCATGTTGTAACTGTACCTGAATCTACCATTTCCTCTGGAATTTCATTCCACACACAAGCCATGGTGTGTAAAAACAGGTTCCCCTCATGTCCTTTTTAAAAGGTTCTCCTCTCACCTTAAAAATATGTCCCCTAATTTTGAATTCCCCCACCGTAAGGAAAAGACTCTTGCTATTCACTTTATCCATGTTCCTAATGATTTTACAAACCTCTATAAGGTCACTCCTCGACCTCCTACATCCCAGTGAAAAAAGTCCCAGCCTATCAAGGCTATTTTTATAACTCAAGCCCTCCATTCCTGCAACATCCTGGTAAATGTCTTCTGAACCCTCTCCAGTTTAATGATATCCTTCCTATGAAAGGGTGACCAGGCCTACACACAGTAGTCCGGAAAAGGCCTCACCAACCTCCAGAACAACCTCAACATCACGTCCAACTCCTATACTCAATGTCTGAGCAAGGAAGCCAAGCCTTCTTAACCACCCTGTCTACCTGTGACGCAAATTTCAAAGAACTATGTATTTGAACCCCTAAGTTTGTCTGTTCTACAACACTACCCAGGCCCTAATTAACTATTCTGTTCTGAGGAAGGGTCACCGGACCCAAAACGTTAACTGTTTTTTACCTTCACAGATGCTGCCAGACCTGCTGGGCTTTTCTAGCAACTTTGTTTTTGTCCCGAATTAACTATACAAGTCCTGCCCTTGTTTATTTCACCAAATGCAATATCTCCCATTTATCCAAATTAAACTCCATCTGCCATTCCTCAGCTCATTGACCCAACTAGGCATGATCTCTCTGTACTCTTAGAAAACCTTCTTCACTGTCCACTATACCAACAATTTTGGTGTCATCTGCAAACTTACTAATCACACCTCTTACATTTTCATCCAACTTGCTTATATAAATGACAAACAAAAGTGACACATTACCGATCCTTGTGGAACACCACTGGTCATAGGCCTCTAGTCTAAAAGAGGACCTACATTACCCTTTGTCTCTTACCGTTAAGTTAATTTTGTAGTCAATTGGCAAGCTCACCCTGAATCCCATGACATGTACCGTTACTAATTAGTCTACAATGCAGAACCTTGTTAAAGGCTTTACTAAAGTCCACGTAAATGTCTACTGCTCTGCCCTCATCAATCCTCTTGGTTATTTCCTCAAAAAAATTCAAATCAAGTTTGTGAGACACCATTTCCATCGTACAAAACCAGGATGACTATCCCTAATCAGTCCATGCCTCTCCCAATGCACATAAAGCCTACCTTTCAGAGTCATGTACATCCTTCCTTATATAGAAAGACCAGAACTACTGACAACATTCGAGAAGTGGTCTCAATGTCCTGTGCAACTGAAACAGAACATCCTTACTTTTATATTCAATTCCTATCTTATAAAGGACAGCATCCAATAGCCTGCCTGATTATATGCTGTATCTGTAAACCAACCTATTATATCTTGTACCAGAACACCCAAATCCGTACCCACTTCTCAATTCCGTTAATTTTCCAATTAAGTAATGCTCTGCGCCTTTTCAGAATGACTTCACCCGACAAAGGAGCAGTGCTTCAAAAGCTTGGTGATTTCGAGTAAACCTGTTGGACTATTACCTGGTGTCATGTGACTTCTGACTCTGAACTATGCAGGCATTGCAGAGTCAATAGAGAAAATAGGTAAAGTTCAACAGAAACTAAATTCTTTAGTGCAAAAAGTCTGATTTTCAACGAAAAGAAAACTGAATGGCTAGACAGGAATCTTTCCAGAGAGTGGTGAGAATCCCATTTGAATTCACCTGCAAGCTTTACCGAGTCCTTACCACCTAATCTCACTTACTGATACTCAGTTTCTCATATTCCCACTCACCAGATAGAAAGTAGACAGTGACGAGGCCCGACATGAAAGTTGGGATAGTAACCTGGTGATTCCAGCTTGCTGCTTGCTCCTTGCTCCTTCAGGAAACAGAAGCAGGTGTAGACCATTCAGCCCTTTGGGCCTGCTCCACCATTCAATATGATCATGGCTGATCAATCAATTTAGTAGATTGTTTCCTGTTTCTTCCCCTTTAGCCCCAAGTGTTACATACAACTCCTCCTTGGAGCCAAACGATTGCGGCTGCTTTCTGGGGGAGTGAATTCCACAGGTTGACCATTCTCTGGGCGAAGAAATGTCTCATCTCAGTCCTAAATGGTTTACCTTGAATCCTTAAACTGTGACCCTGGGTTCTGGATTCCCCAGTCAGAGGAAACATCCTTCCTGAGTTAATCTGGCTTCATGTCTTGTCCCGTCAGAATTTTATAGCATTTTTGGGAGGGTCCCCCCTCATGCTTTGGAGTCCCAGTGAATATAATCCTCACCGATTCAAACTCTCCTTTTATGTCAGTCCTGCATCCAGGTATCAGTCTGGTAAACCTTCACTGCATAGCCAGAACATCTTTCCTCAGATAAGGAGACCAAAACTGCACACAGTCCTCCAGATGTCATCTCACCAAGTCCCCATATAATTGCAGCAAGACATCCCTCCTCCTGTACTCCAATCCTCTCATTTTGAAGGCCAACATACCATTTACCTTCTTCATTGCCTGCTGCACCTGCATGCTTACTTTCAGTGACTGCCTTCCTGTTTTGGTTACAGAGGAAAAAAAAAATTGAATAACCTCACATTTATTGACATTATACTGCATCTGACATGCATGTGGCCACTCACTCAGCCTGTCCAAATTGCACTGAAGTATCTCTGCATCTTCCTCACAGGTCACCCTCTGACCCCTGCTGTACTCTATTAGTCACGGCCTACCATTTGGAAAATTGCCTGTTTATTTCTATTCTGCCTCCTGTCTGCCAACCAGATCTCTATCCATGTCAATACACTGCCCTGAATCCTATGGCTTTAATTTTACACATTTGTATCTTATCTGGGACTTATCAAAAGTCCAAATAAACCATATTCAATAGTACCCATCCCCCATCAACTCCACTAGTTATGTTCTCAAAGAATTCCAGTAGATTTGTTTAGCATGATTTCCCTTTTGACAATCCATGCTGACTGTCTAAACTTGTCACTGCTTTCCAAGTGCTCAGCTATTAAATCTTTCATGATGGACTCTAGTATTTTGTCTGTGACCGATGTCAGACTAACTGGTCTATAATTCCCATTTTCCTCTCTACCTCCCTTTTTAAATAGTGGAGTTACATTAGCTATCCTCCACGCCATAGAAATTCCAGAGTCCGTAGAATCTTGAAAGATGACAAATGTGACCACTATTTCTACAGCCACTTCTTTAAGTATTATGTGATGTATGTCACCAGGCCTGAGGATTTATCAGCCTCCTGTCCCATTTTCTTTTCCCTACACCAATTCCCACTAACACAGACAGTCCTCAGTTTATAAATGCTCGATTTGTAAAGGAGATCCTGTGCAGGGGTGCATTAATATTAACGATGGGAACATTTGCTCACATGTACAATAGGCTCCTTTATATTGTACGGTGTTGTGTTCTGATTTACATACAAATGGACACGAGAATGGAACCCATTCGTAACCTGGCGATTGCTGGAACTGATTTTCTTTAGTCCAGCCCTCTCACTAAAGGTCATGCTCCTCAATATGATATCCAATACGTATCCCTCCTTTGTGAGCACAGAACCAGAGTATGTATTTAGTTGGTCAGCCATTTCTTTGTTTCTGACTGTAAAGGAGTCTAATTTGTCTTCATAACCTATAGAGATTTTGACTTCAGATTTTGTTCCCCATAAGTTTACTCTTCAACTCTATTTTCCCTCTCATAATCAATTCCTTTCTGCACCTTTGTTGAATTCTGGACTGTTCCCACTCCTCAGGTCTGTTGCTTATTTCTGGCCATTTCCATGTGTCTTCCTTGGATGTAATACTACCCCTATTCTCCCTTGTAAGCCAGGGTTTGGTCATTTTTCCCTTCTTACTTTTGCATCTTACAGGATGTCAGGCCAATTGGCTCATAATTGTTTTAGTTTAGCCATGCTTTTGCACTGTCAACCCTTTAAATAAAAGCTCCCAATCCAACACAGCCTCATATTGTGCCTCACATCATCACTATTTCCTCCATTTAGATCGAGACCCTAATCTCAGGATCAACTACATCACTCTCTACCTTGATGAGGAATGCTATCATATTATGGCCACTCATCCCCAATGGGCCTTGCATAATTAGATTACCAATTATTTCTTTCTCATTAAATAATGACCAGTCTAAAATGGCCTATTGTCTAGTCAGTTCCTCAATGTATTGGTCCAAAAAAAACACTTCAGGATTTCATCCCATACAATATTGTTACTAATTTGTTTTGTCCGATCACCCATAATTTTATCAGAGATAATAAGTACTGCAGATGCTGAAGAATCCGAGATAACAAGGTGTGGAGCTGGATGAACACAGCAGGCCAAGCAGCGTCATAGGAGCAGGAAAGCTTGATGTTTCGGGCCTAGTTATTTCTTCATTGCATGTGTCTCTAATTTCCTGAATAATACCATTCCCAACAACACTACTACAGTTTGGGTGTCTATATACAGCCCCTACTAATGTTTTTTACCCCTGGGTGTCTCTCAGTTCTGCCCATACAGATTCCACTTTGTCAGAACTAATATTTTTCTTCAATGTTATTTATATTGTTTAAGCAGCAAAGCAATTCCACCACCTTTTCCTTTTCATCTGTCCTTCCTGGGTATTGAGTACCGCTGGATATTCAACTCCCATCCCTGGTCACCCTGCAGCCATGTCTCTGTAATTCTGATTACATCATATCTATTTACATCTATGTGCACGATTAATTCACTCACATTATTGTGAACACTCTACATGAAAGGCATAAAACCTCAAGGCTTGTCTTTCTAACAGTAATGGGAACAGGACAAGTAGTTTTCACTGTGGCCCTATTTGATCCTGGTCCTTGATTCCTCTATCACTTTTCTTAGTGCCCTCTCTGGTTTTTGTTCTAATCCTTGATTCTCCTTCCACTGACTCCTTGCATAGGTTCCCATCTCCTACCATTTTGGTTTCAAACCTCCTCAATCTAGCAAACACTTACCCTCGGACATCAGTCCTGGTCCTGACCAAATGTACCTTGTCCAGGTCGTACTGGTTGTACCTTTTCCAGAGCCAGTTCCATTAGCTTGGGAATCTGAAACACCACTGTCCCACCCCAACACCAGCCACATCTTCATCGGATATATCCTGCTGTTTCTACTCTTGACTAGCACGTGGCACTGGTAGTAATCCTGAAATCACCACCTTTAAGGTCCTAATTTTAAACTTACTTCCTACCTCCTTATGTTCTGCTTTTAGGATCTTGTCTTTTTTTTCCACCCATGTGCACCATAACCTCTGGCTGTTCAACCCCCACACCATGTAACCATTCCAAGACTCCAGGGAGGCAACGTAATATCCTGGACTCTTGTTTGTAACCACAGAAATGCCTGTCTATTCCCCTCACAATTGATTCCCTGGAGCTACTCCTACTCCCTACTCCTCCCTTATACAGCACAGCCACCTGTGGTACAACAAATTTGGCTGTTGCTGCCTTCCAAGTTTATTTTCCTTTATTCATTCACAGGATGATTGCGTCATTGGTTTGGTAGCATCTATTTCCATCCCTAATTGCATAGAGGACAGTTAAGAGTCAACGACATTGCTGTGGATCTGGAGTCACATGTAGGCCAGACCAGGTAAGGATGGCAGTTTCCTTCCCTGAAGGACATTAGTGAACCAGATGGGTTCTTCCTGACAATCGACAATGGATTCATGGTCATCATTAGATTCTTAATCCCAGATATTTATTGAATTCAAATTCCATCACCTGCCATGGCAGGAATCGAGCCTGGGTCCCCAGAACATTATCTGAGTCTCTGGATTAACAATCCAGCGATAATACCACATGGCCGTCGCTTCCCTGATGTTCTTCTACAGGCTCCCCTTTATCCACAGCACTGTTACTCCTTCAAAGAGGTCCAATAAATTGGTTAAACATGATTTCTCTTTGACAAGAGCATGCTGACTCTTCCCAATTGCCTTAAGATTTTTTAAGTGTAGGCTTATAATCTCTACTGATCAATTTTAACACTTTTCACATGTCAAATGCAAAGCCAACTGACTTTTAGCTTTGTGATTTTTTTGCCTCCTTCCCCCCTTGATTAGAGGGCATTTCTATTTTCCAGTCTGATATCTGCTTTCCTGAATCTTGGGAAATTTTGAAAAAAAAAACACCAACATATCGACAACCTCCTTACCAATC
This sequence comes from Ginglymostoma cirratum, assembly GCA_024137785.1. Lineage (NCBI taxonomy): Eukaryota > Metazoa > Chordata > Chondrichthyes > Orectolobiformes > Ginglymostomatidae > Ginglymostoma > Ginglymostoma cirratum. Next base: position 2,001,408 of record JAHRHZ010000124.1, on the reverse strand, counting down.
CTAGGATGAAGCCCAGCTGGACCCAGAAACTTGTTAGCTCTAGTTTCCAAAGTGACACTTACCTTGTCGTTGTAATTTTGCTAATTTTCTGTCTCTCTTCCACCTCCTGACTTACAGCTATTTCTGGAATGTGTTTCATATCCTCCATGGTAAAGACAAAGTAAAATACTTGCTCATTTCATCAGCCATTTCCTTCTCATTCACTATTAACTCACCATTCTCATAAAATAATGTTGGTCTTTTAGTGTATTTCCCCTATCCCCTTTTACAGACCCCTAGAAAGGCTTGCTATTTTTTACATTTCTAGCTAGCTTCTTCTCATACACTAATATCTTCCTGATTAACCTTTAGTCATTCTCTGCAATTTTTAAAAAAATATTCTGACCAAATCACCTTTGTACAATTATGGTTTTTCCCTCAGGTTTGATACTTTCCTTAACTTCTTTATTTAGCCATGGATTGTGGGTCCTTCCCTTTAGAATTTTTTTTTCTGCTAGGAATATAATTATTCTGAAATCTCTCTTTAAATGTCTGCCAGGCTCTCTCTGGTTAACCTGAATTAGACAATTAGGTAGAAAAAGGGAATTCAGTGATTTAATCAAATTGGCCTGTCATTGAGCTTACTATGCCAGTTTAATTCAGTCTGAAACATTAGTCTTAGACCAGGCATCGCCCTTTCAAAATGGATATAAAATTCAATGACATCGTGGTCAATGCTAGCTACCTATGCTCTGAGATCTTCAGTTATTCCTGGCACTTTGAATCTTTCATCTTTGCCTTACAGGATCAGTGAGCTTTTGTGAAGAGATAAGCAGCTTGTGGCCCAGCCAGATTTGGCGATGAATGGCTAAGTCACACATGGCTTGTCTGCTATGCAGGCTTCAGCCCACTTCCATGGATGTAAGGGAGCAGAGGTGGGGCCATTCTTGGGGGAAATGATCAAGGCGAGGCAAGAGGAAAGGCTTTCAGAGGTTTGGGGGCAACAAAGGTGGAGACAAGGCTGTGATGAGCAAACTAGTGGCTGTGAAACAGCATGGCAAGCTCAGAATTTTATACTTGGTGGCTTTAAAGAAGAATTTTACAGTGAACTAGGAGAGATTGGATGGAGAACAGCAATATCAAGTACGGATATAGATTGAATTTTAATCGGAATAGAGAAGTCAAGTGAGAAGACAAGTGTATCTAAATAGATATCAGAAGGGCAGTGAACTCGGGGACAGGGGGTACTGTCTGAAAATTTGAGACGGAGGTTGAAGCCACCTGGGATTAAGGAGTCAGTCACCTTAGTAACCAAGAGAGGGAAGCCAGGAGGATCTCTCTCTTTCAGAAAACAAGCAATCATTTCTATCCCATTGCAGAATTCTTAATTGGGAGCCAGCCCTGGGGCGAAGCTCTTACCCTGGTTATTACAGACTGCCATTTGTGGGATCTTACTCTGTGCAAATTGCTTTTATTGGTCAGTGGATTGAGTATAGGAGTTGGGAGGCCATGTTGTGACATTGATTAGGCCACTTTTGGAATACTGCGTGCAGTTCTGGTCTCCCTGCTATAGGAAGGATGTTGTGAAACTTGAAAGCGTTCAGAAAGATTTACAGTGATGTTGCCAGGGTTGGAGGGTTTGAGCTATAGGGAGAGGTTCAACAAGATGGGGCTATTTTCCCTGAGCATCGGAGGCTGAGGGGCGACCTTATGGAGGTTTATAAAATCATGAGGGGCATGGATAGAGTAAACAGATAAGATCTTTTCCCCAGGGTGGGGGAATCCAAAGCTACAGGGCATAGGTTTAAGGTGGGAGGGGAAAGATTTAAAAGGGACCTAAGCGACAACTTTTTCACACAGAGGGTGGTGCGTGTATGAAATGAGCTGCCAGAGGAAGTTGTGGAGGCTGGTACAATTACAACATTTAAAAGGCATCTGGATGGATATATGAATAGGAAGGGTTTAGAGGTTATGGGCCAAATGCAAGTAATTGGGACTAGATTAATTTAGGATATCTAGTCAGCATGAACGAGTTGGACCGAAGGGTCTGTCTGTGCTGTATATCTCTATGACTATGACTCTAAATGGGCCATATTGGCCTACAAAAAAGTGACGACACTTACAAAAATATTTCATTGGTCCAAAATACCTTTGGGTCTTCATGAAAGACTAACATTCATAGTGCACATTTTTTCCAATTTTTTTTGTTCTAACAGGGAATTTAACAAATCTTAACAGATTTCTAACAGGGAATACCCAACCTGCCATTCAGTGCCATTATCATTAATCTCAAACCTAATCTTATTGATTTAGCACAGTGTCCAATTAGACTTCTTCTTTACACCACTAAGGGAAAAGCACTACAGGCCGGATTAGACACTCAGCTGAACCCAATAAGACACTACAATTACATCAACACTGAACTCACAATCCAAATGATCAGGGGTTGAAAGGGGTCACCTCTTCTCAACTGAGCCCATTTTTCTTTAGGTCCATCATACTTAAAGGTCTAGCAAACTCAAATCCTTGGAGCTGATCAAGATCTTTTCCTCTACCTAATCTCAAAACAGAGCACCAATTGAAAAGATTCCAGAAGCTGTTTGCTGCAGGTCAATTCACACTTTCAGCTGCAGTCACTGACCAGAGAAAGCTGTGTAACTGTCAACTATTCCTTCCCCTGACTAAACCCCTCAGCATCTCTGGGCTTTGGTCTCACTAGATTTCAGCTATATAGTTCTCAGATTGACAGGCTCACCTTCCTGATTCTGTCCCTGTTCAGTGTTAAATGAGCTCATTGCAGCTGGGAAAGACAGCTCAGCTCCTGTCCATTACCAAGTCAATCTTGATGCAAGGTGTCAGCATGAATAGCTTCAGGGAGGGGAGCAATGTACACAGCTGTCATGGTGAATTGGATCTTCTATCTTTCTCCAGTTGAGACTGCACTTATATAGCGTCCTTACCATGATACAACATATCAAAACATTATGGCATTGAGCTACTTGAGGAACTATTAGAACTAGAAACAGGAAACTTGATCAAGGCAGATAGGTTCTAAGAAGCAACTTAATGGAGAAAAATCAAAGACATACAGGTGTAGGAAGGAAGTCCGACAACTTCTTTTTCCCTGACCCCCAGCACAGCCTCAACCCTCTTTTGCTTCTCCTTGTATTTACACAATTCCCACTGTTTGCCTTTCCTCCAGATACATGGCCTACTCTTCCCTGAGCACTCAAGTACCTTGACTCAGCCCAGTGTTTATCAATGCCGTTTTCATTACTTCAGACTTTAACTTCCTTCGAACCACAGTCACTGGTCACATTTGTTTTAGTTTTGAACAATAAGGATCATAGAACTGCGGATACTGGGAATCTAAAACTAAAACAGAAATTGCTGGCAAAACTCAGCAGGTCTAGCAGCATGTTAACATTGAGTCCAGCAACTCATCAGACCTCTTCTCAAAGTCTTCTCTACTTTTCCTCTTGAAAATCCTCAGTGACCAGCATTTTCCACATGAAACCTTTTGAACTGCCTGTCAGTGATGACAGCACTGAGACTGGTCCCAAAGGCAACAAATTCCCATCTGATGAGTCAGCCTCATCTCTTCTGAGCAGCCCTGACTTGATGCCATCCCAACACAATAGGCTTGCCTCCTGTAGGTGGCGAGGTTGTGCAAGTCACTGTAAGTGCAACTTCGAAGTACATTTTTAGCGTTAAATATTTGAAGAATACAGGGTGCATCAATCTGGAGCGAAGAATTTTCACACAGTAAAACTGCTTGCTGTCTTCATGGGAGCGAATTAAAGCAAGACTACGTCCCACTTGGCCCTTCAAGTGTGCTCCACAATTCAGGAAGGTCCACGGATGACTGTTACCACTGGGGCTTTATTTTTCTTCTTGATTTCCTGCATGGATGACGTTTCCTTGATCTTTAAGCTCAAACGGCCATTAGACTTTCCCAGAGATGGGAGATGGTAGGGCAGGTGGCTTGCTAAGCCTTGCTTTTCTTTGACTGGTCCAACGTCCATGCTCTACTACTTGCTCCCCTAGACACCCACCCCAAACCCTCCCAAAGCAGGGTTTGTAAGAGCTAAACTGGGTCGAAAAACATTCAGCAATTTTTCTGTTCTTTAGCCGTAGGGCACTGAAGCTTACTACAGCTCGGCTCAGTCAACATACAATAGTATGCATGACTCAGCAACTCTTCACAGAGAGTCACTTACCAAAGTTTGTTAGATTGAACCTTTTACTATTTCTCACAGGGTTAGAACATAGAACAGTACAGCACAGTACAGGCCCTCCCGCCCACGATGCTGTGCCGACCTATTATCCTACTAAGATCAATCTACCCTGCATACCCTACATTTTACTATCCTCCATGTGCCTATCCAAGAGTCGCTTAAAAGTATCTGAGGCCACTACCACTGCCAGCAGCGCATTCCACACACCCATCATTCTGTGTGAAGAACCTACCTCTGACATCTCCCCTATACCTTCCTCCAATCACCTTAAAATTATGCCTCCTTGTAATAGTCATTTCCGCCCTGGGAAAAAGTCTCTGACTATCCACTCTATCTATGCCTCTCATTATCTTATAAACCTCTATCAAGTCACCCCTCATCCTTCTTCACGCCGATGAACAAAAGCCCTAGCTCCCTCAACCTTTCCTCATAAGAACTGCCCTCCAGTCCAGGCAGCATCCTGGTAAATCTCCTCTGCACCCTCTCTAAAGCTTCCACATCTTTTCTATAATGAGGTGACCAGAACTGAACACAATATTCCAAGTCTAACCAGAGTTTCATAGAGCTGCAGCATAACCTCATGGCTCTTAAACTCAATTCTCCTGCCAATGAAAGCCAACACATCATACGCCTTCTCTAATCATCTCAGTCCTAAATAGTCTGTCTCTTATTCCTAGACCGGTTCCCCAGTTCAGAGTAATTATTATAAAGTAATAATAAAATGACAATATTCTTGTGTTATGCTGGCTCGGGATACATCTTCGCCAGGGCACAAGGAGATAGCTCCCCTGCTCTTCTTTGAAATACTGCCACCTGAGAAGGCAGATAGGGTCTTGGTTTCGGTCTCATCTGAAAGACAGTGTAGCACTCCTTCGGAATTCTATATATGGCTTCTAATTTATGAAATACAATAAGAAAACTAACAAATGAACACTTGGAGTTTGTTTTGTGCTGATACATTCTCTTGAATTAATTCGAACACATTGATGTCTTATCCTTCTTACCTTGTCATTCATCCTTACTGTGTTCTGGGCTTGTATTCAGCCCTTCACTCATATTTCAATGCTGACTTTCCTCTGATGTTTCCCTTGTAGAAAAGACTGGTCTGGCCTGTTAGGATCTTTAAATTCACCACTGCACTTCACTGCATTATATTCCATCTCAGTTGTACAGAGGAATCAGTGCACATGCAAAATGTCTGTAGTAGTATGCTGTATTTATCCCAGGTCTTATCACAACATGCAAGAACAAACTTGCAACACGACCACTTCCACTGAGGTGGACAAGGGCAGCAGATACATGAGAACACCAAGCCCTGAAAGTTCCCCTCCAAACACTCACTATCCTGACATGGAAACATATCGCTATTCATTCACTGTCGCTGGGTCAAAATCCTGGAATTCCTTCTCTAACGGCATTCTGGGTCAATCTAGGGCATGTAGACTGCAATGGTTCAAGATGGCAACTCAGCACCACCTTTTCCAGGGCAACTAGGTACAAGCATAAGTGACTCCGATGTCCCATGAATGAATAAAAAAAAAAAAAAATCCTTTCAACAAGCTCAATGTCCCAAACTGTTTATAGCCAACTAAAGTACATTACAACGCTTCAGAAGAAAGAAATGTGGCAGCCAAATTGCACACTGCAAGGTCCCACAAACTGCAACATCAGAATGGCCAGGTATTGATTTCAACAGCATTATCGAAGGGATAAATAATGGCCAGGGCTTGCAGGAGAACATTTCTTCTCCTCTTTAAGTACTGCCGTGACGTTCCTTACACCTGCAGTTGAGGAGTTGAAGGTGAGCCGTGAGACGAAAGCACAGCCTAAGTGTGCCAGTCTGGATAATGTGCTCAGGTTTCTGAAATGTACCCGCCAGCTTCTGTCTCAAAGTTAAGAGAGTTAGAAGACCCAAGGAGATCACTGCACAAACAACAATGGTGAACAATGGATTTAACAAGCTGAGATCCAGTAGACTGAGGTGTATTAAGGCTATCCAAAGACCTTGAACTAGGCCAACATCCCTTCAATTACTTTTCACAGCAGTGAGGCAACCTCAACTAATATTATGAGTATGTGCATCATTGCCCCTCATTCCCTCTGTTGTTATCAATGCAGTTAGCTACATTACCCTCTCTTTTGCTTCTCAGTTCCGTGTGTCTGCCCTCGCTAGGGATCCCCTGTCACGTTTTGCGCTTCTCTGGCAATGGCTCATCCTTCCCTGCAAAGTCCACCCTTAGAGGCACTTCTATTTCTTGGTTACATCAGAAACATTGGTAAATGTCACACTGATTGAGAAGTTTCAAAGCAATATCTGGCGATCATTTAAATTTGCACAGGTTCCAGAAGTCAGGGCACTGGGAAGTTAGCAATATGTGGAAATGCGTTACAATTCTGTAACTATTACAAATTGATAGAATGAGGCGTCGTTATTTTGTTACAGAATGGCTGTGGGCCCATCCAGAAGAATACTAGAAACAGGAATAGGCCATTCAGCCTCTTGAAACTTTTCGCCATTCGATAAGAGTGAAGATGATCTTTCCTGCAACTACATGTCCCTGTCCTGTCACTTGATTCCCGCAGATGTCAAAAATCTATTGATCACAGGCTTTAATATACGAAATGGCAGAGAAAGAATTCAATAGATTCACGACCTCAGATGAAGGCAGTTTTCTTCTTAGTCCTAAATAGCTGTCCTGATCCCGAAATTATGAATCTTAGTTCCGAATACTCCAGCTACAGGAAACAGCCTCCCTCCCTGTCAAGCCCTCTTAAGGGTTTCAAATAACATCACATCTCATTCTTCTTGAAACTTGAGTGTACAGGCCCATTCCCTTTACTCAATCTGTCCCTACAAGATAACTGTCTTATCCCAGGAATACCAAGACCAAACTGTACATTGTAATGCAGGTGTGATCCCACCAAGGCCCTGTACAATTGCAGCTGGATTCCTTTACTGTATTACTTCAACACCCTGATCAACAACCCATTTGTCTTCTTAATTCTCTCTTGTACGTTCAAGGTAAACTTTTTGCACTGTGAGCAAAGACACCCAAATCCCTCTAAAGGGTCTGCCTATCAGAAGTGAAAAACTTTGCATTTTTCCACATTATGGTGTCATCTTCATGCTCACTCACAATACCGACATAGTCACATTCGCAGAGACTGTCCTTCCCCATCTTACAGCTTCTTTCCTAACTAGTTTTGTAGACACAATGAGAGTGACCAATCAGATTATTATTTGAAACCTGCTTTCTAAGAGTAAGTTTCAGTTCCCACACCACCACCAAACAGCCTCTCTCTCAATTATCACATATCACCCCCATCCTCTGAGCTGTTTGTATGACGGAAACCCTCATGCAAACCTACATCAGCTCGATTCCTGACCTTAAATAGTTTGCCTCCCACTCTCGACTAGCTGTACGCTTTCAGCTTTCTGAGTCATTGCTGCCTCGGTGTTCACCATCACCTCTGTCTTTAATAAGGTCTCAGATAACTTCACTCATGAGGCGACACGGTGGCTCAGTGGTCAGCACTGCTGCCTCACAGCGCCAGGGACCCAGGTTTGATTCCACCCACGGGCAACTGTCTGCGAGCACGTTCTCCCAGTGTCTGCGTGAGTTTCCTCCGACAGTTCAATGATGTGCAGGCTACATAGATTGGCCAGGCTAAATTGCCCATAGTTTTCAGGGATGTGTCGATTAGGGGAATGGGTCTGGATGGGATGCTTGGAGTGTTGGCGTGGACTTGTTGGGCCATAGGGGCTGTTTCCACACTGTAGGGATTCTAAGATAATCATACCTTTCGCTATTTCCAATGTGGCCCAGACCCACAGTCCTCTGGGTAAACTTGTTCCTTTAATTCTGACATCTTGAGCATCCTCAATTTGAACGGATCTAGCAACTGGTGGCCATGCACTCAGCAGCTTTGTGTTCTAAATCCCTGGAACATCCTCACTAAACATTGTCTCTTCCGGCAGGACTGTTGGTAACATTTACATTATCTTCGCTAATATCTCCCCACATTGCTCAGTGTCAAATTTCACTGGAATTTTTTTATTACATTTAAAGGCATTATAATCAAAGCAACGTTGTTGCTGTAGACTCCAGAGGCACATTCAACTCTCCACTATCTTCAGCTCCTTTGAAATCTCTACTCCTTGCATTTTTCTCTGCACCTGGTCATTACCCCATCCTCACTGACCTGCACTGAGGCCCAGTCTCAGTATTTTAAGATTATTGCCTGTATGTGGGTGTAAATCCTTTCCTAGCCTCAACCACCATTTCTCCAACTTTCCCAGGTGTCCCCTATTCCTGCAGCTACAGCACCTGGAGCCTTTACTCACTCATAGCTCTTGAATTTCCTCCCCAAACACCTCTGCTCTTCACCTGTCTCACCGTTCCCTCAGAACAGATGTCACTCACTCAAACGTTTGCCCCCACCTCTCCCCTTCGACATGGGAGTATCCATTTCTCACTTCTCTGTGGGGTCCATTCAGGCATGCTCCAAAATCAACCACAGCTCAGCCAAACGAGGAAGCCTCAGAACTTGGTGTGTTTTCTACACTGCGCCCATTTCAAATGCGTTAAACACAAGTTGGCTACGGATGGTGTCTGAAACTCTGCGAGGACCCAGGAGCATGATGCATTACAATGGGATTACCTTGTTACCTTTTACTCCAAAGCATTAATTAATGTAGAATGGTCATTCGGTGAAACCATTTCACGGGGGTCAGCACCATCATGACAACAACTTGAATTTATATTGAACCTTAAAACATCCCTAATGTCACCTTCAGGAGCTCTACGAAACAAAACCTGTCACCAAGCTATATACTGAAAAATCAGCATAGGTGGAAACTCAACTTGGTTAAAGGACAAGGAGGTCGTGTCCTCCAGTGAGGGTCAGCACCTTCAGGAAGGACGTGGGGTCTGTGGTACCTCAACCACATGCCCCGTCAGAGTCCACCACCTTCAGGTTAAGGAGGGAGTGTGAAACATTTAAAAAAAAAAACCTCAATGTATTTTATTATTATTCTTTACAACCCCAAACAAGACGCGGCAGATGGGGCTACTGGGAACAAGAGTCAGAGTGTGACAGAAGTTAAGTCAACTGTTTAGTAAGTAACTACCATCATTTTAATTTCAAATGGGAAAAGAAAACTGCTTTAAATCAAGGGAAAGAGATGCTGAGTTTTGAAACAAGTTACTGGGACTCATTATGAGTTTCAGTTACGCAGTTGCTTTGTTCATGCAGTGGAGGGTTGGGGTTGGGGGGGTAGATGGGGAGGATAAGATTGTTGGACTCAGCACCATAAGTTTGTGTGTTCAGGGCAGCTTTGCTCAGAGACAGCCTGGTTGATTGAAAGACCTAATTAAGACCAGTTGTCTGGATCAGGAGTGCTCTGCAAATGACAACTCTCTGATTGGCTCCTAGGCTGGTGAACAGCCTGTGTTAGCGGTGCATGGCAGAAAGACTCCAAAACACCAAAGAGATGGCCCCTTGTTCCTTGCAGAGAAATGAAGAATTGAAACATAGCTCACTATTCTCACTTGCCATTTGCCTATAAGTTGCTGCCCATGACCAGTGACTGAGAGACTGAACAATTAGTGTACCAACCACCCTGTATCTTCAATAAAGAACTGAAAGGACTTGGAAAGAAGATTGGGGGAGGACTCGGAAGCAGCAAAAAGACACCTTGCTGAATCTTCTGGACCGGTGCTATTGAACTGTGTTCCCCTAATAATTTTCTCTATATATTTTCTCCTTGTTTGTCTGTCTGTGTGTATATTTAGGGATTTAAGAGGTAGAGTTTGTCAGAGAATTATAAATTGATTTTTCTTGGCCTGTGATAAGAGTTGATTTATTTGTAATCATAGTAGTTTCTCCCAAATACAGAAACCTGATCAGTATTTTCTGTTAACCTCAGTTCAGCAGACAGGAACATTGAGGATTTTGAGTAACTTGATTAAATCTTTAACTTTCATGACAATCTCAGGAGTGGTGGGGCGAGAGTATCAGTGTGATTTTCCAAGAGGATTATGACATCTACTTGACTAATTCAGCTGACCGATGTGTATACTGTTATAATTAGACTTTGTACTATACATTGTAAGAGGGGAAAAATAAACAGAGCTCTTTCACAAGAGCTAGTAATCTCAGGGCTTCACTCCTTCCACTTAATTAAAGGTAAAACTTTGTAATACTTCAGGGAGATCCCATTTTGACAGAGACAATGAGGGTTTAACTTTAACAATTCATCTCTGTGGCACATCATTTGCAAGGTTGGTATTTATTGTCCAAACTAAACAAATTAACTCAAGGGGCATTCCAAGTCACTCCATAGGGCATGTCAAAGTCAGGTTCAATCACATTTGGAGTCAGGTAGAGGCCATACTGAATAAAGACAGCAAATTTCTTTAAAAAGGGCAATGTTTGAGTTTTCCATAACAATCTGGCAATTTCAATGGTTGCTCTTAAAATGCCACTTTCTTCATCTTGAATATAAAAGCTGAAACAGCCAAGGGAGGATTTTAATTCTCGGTTTCTGGATTGTAAGTCCCAGTAACATCATCATCACGTGGTGAAAGGGGAACATTGGCAAGGGAGGGAAATGGGGACCCAGCTGAGTTAGGGAACAAAAAAAAACACCTCACCAACAAGGTATCTCTGGAGCATTGCTGCTGTTGCAATGTAGGAAATGTGGCAGTCAATTTGTGCACAGGGAGATCCTAGAAACATTCATGTTTTAACAACTTGAAAGTCTTTTTTAAAACAGAGATGTAGGCGGAGGGATAAATACAGGTAAGGACACTGGTGAAAATTCTATTGCTTGCCTTTAAAATAAAAAATACATGGACTTTTTCACATCTGGCCAGGGGACAAATTGGACCTTAGTTCAATGGCTCATCTGAAAAGCAACACTAGATAATTGCACTTCTTATGTCTACTTTAACTGGATCTTACCCTGCACCGTTGACTAAACTGCATTTGCAATGACCTACCAGTGACTTGGGCTTTGTGGTTGCCACCATATTGGCCAAAGTGTCCTCCTCATCTACTTGACCGAAAACGTGTGCATCATAGGCGACGGTTATTGAAACCTCTTCCATCATTTTGGCAGAAAGGCGTTGAATAAAAAATAAATTAAATAAATAAAGAAAACCTCCTGAAATGGAGGGAAAAGTGTCAAGAGACTGAACAGTCTGCACTGCATCCACTTGGAGCGCTAAAACGGACCGTGGTGAAGGAAAGATTAAGATCTGTCTTTTCTACTCGCAACATGGGTTACGCACCACAGACTCCATCGTCAATCGAACGCACAGTGGCTCCCATTGATAGAAACCAAAGAGAGGGTGTTGAAGAGTCAGAGTTTTATTTAACTGTCTGCTTTCTCTCTTCACATCTGTGCTGAATCCCAATTCTCAAGCTGCAGTTCCAAATTCAGGAGGTAAGGAGGTCAAGAGGCCAGGGGTAGATGCGGATGAAACACTGCCTCATCTCTTGTCGGAGGGGAGGGAGATTCTCAACTGCTGACCACTTCCTGCCAGTTGTCTGCCAGAATTCAGAGCAGGGATTGAAGAGGTCGTTGGCCGGTTAGTACCGGCTGCTCTGAGTGCACTTTTCTTTGGAGGGGAGGGCTCAACAAGCAGTTTAGACGGTCATAAGCAACATCCTGTGCATCTGCGTACAGCGAGAGCAGCAGCCGCGGAGGCTGAGTTTCTGACAGCACACGTTCACGTTCACTCTCGCACACCAATTCTCTGAGGCTCTTCGCATACACACACACACAAAAAAACAGCACAACCACAGGGGAATCGTGGCACAGGGCCACCTCAAAACTGACTTAACTATTTCCTGCTTCAGATCACTCCGTCCGCAGGTGTCTCAAGAGAGTCCAGGATCAAATCAACTGGATGGTATCTCGTAATCTCGAGAGAGAGAGAGAGAGAGAGAGAGAGTACCCCTGCAGTAGGGGAGTAACAGGTTCTTCAGGTAAGCCAAGCCATCAGGAGTTTCTGCAGCGGTCGCCTGCCATTTTTCACGACAAGAACTACCTGTTCCACAGGATGTGAAAACAGCTGGAGCCAATGACTTTTCCCACAATCTGCTCTCTCTGTCTAAGGCGGCCACAGTTTTTCTTAATACTGTGCAAAACCAGGAAGCAGCAGCGATCAAAAATAAGTTTTCAGATGCTCCACATTCCTCCCTAATTCACGTGCTCTCTTTCAAGGAGTGGCTTGTTTCAGTCCATTGGTTCCTAAGGGCAGGTTAATCAGCTACAGAGGAGAAAGAGAGAGAGACAGAAAGATGGGAGTGGTCCTGTGAGACTCAGTGCAAGCAGTCACAGTCAAGAGAAATACTGTTCCTCAATGTAACTTACAGAGAGAGAGAGACGGAAAGTAAGAGAGAGAGAGAGACGGAAAGTAAGAGAGAGAGAGAGGAGAGAGAGTGAGAGAGAGAGAGAGAGGGGAGAGAGAGAGAGAGAGAGAGAGAGAAAGCGCAAGCAAGAGAGTGAAACTCAGAGGGAAATACAATCCGTTAATTAGGCAACACTTACTTGAAGATTAACACATGAAGATTAAGTCCACTTTACAGATCATCTGGGTGGAGGGGGGGCAGGATATTTGCTAATTTGCTGTTCTTTAAACAGTCCAGCACTTTTCAAATGAACGGAGAGAAAAGTATTTTCATTTATATAGAACCTTTCAGAACTTCGGGAATGCCCCAAAGCTCTTTAGTAAATGAAGTAATTCTAAAGTGTACTCATCGTTGCAACGTAGGAAATTTATCTGTCAGAAAACAAAGAACTGTGGATGCTGGAGATCCAAAATAAACAAAAACAGAACATATTGGAGAAACTCAGTGGGTCTGTCAGCATTTGCAGAGAGAAAGCAGTTAACGATTCGAGTCCTTTGACCCATGATTCTGTAGAAGGGTCACCAAAATAGTTTTCTGTGCACAGATGCTGTTGGACCTGCTGAACTTCTCCAACATTTTCTGCTTATGTTTTGAAACTAACATCTGTCAGTTTGCACACAGGATGATCCCACAACCAGCACTGTGATAAATTGCCAAGTGGTATTTTAGTGATGTTAGTCGACAAACGCCAAGACAGGACACCAGAAATCCGTTGCTCTTCTTCACGCAGTGAAGATTTTGCACATTCTTGAGCTTCACCTTCATCTCACTCCCCCCTTCCCCCAGCATCTCTACCCAAGGAGACAGCTGTGGCCTTGATTTAAAGTTTCATTCAAAGGATGGCACCCACTGACAGTTGAGCACAGCCTCAGGAGGGGGTGGGGGGGGGGGAGGTGAGACAGAGACAGAGAGACAGCACGGGAAAGGGAGTTTCTGACATTCTGCAAATGGACACATCTCCTGTCACAGTTCCACATATCGGTGCACGGTGGCCCACGAGGAAGAAGCCAAAGGGAAGACACCGCAGCTCAAAAGAAGCCAAGTCACGACGTACAAATTTCCACAGCACCTCCTCCTCAGCACACATGCTGCTTCCACTGTGGCTGTGACCACCAGTGCACACTGCTGCAGAGGACGAGCTGAAAGGTTTCTTCCTGCGATGGAAGGTTCTATATCTCGCTTTCTTCCAGACATTACTTTTCAGGATTTTTGTTAAAATGTCCAAACAGCCTTTAGATTAACAACATAAGGTCTCCAGGGCAATGACAGCTACAGAATGTATAAAATTAGAACATGGCTGTGACATCATCTGTGACTCAGAATGTGGAGTATCACTTCATATATAAACTGGTGAACCAGTTTCTGTGCTAATCGCGGTAAGGCTATACAAGGCCACAGTACATATTTAGCAACTCCATGTTACTAAAATGCCAGTCAGAAACATAGTAAAGCCTCCTCTACTCTTTTAAACAGAAGGTAAAGCTTCCTCTACACTGTCCCCATCACACATCCCTCCCTCATGGCATCGTGGGTCAATCACAGAAGGAGGACTGCGCTGGTTCAAGAAGGCAGCTGACCACCAACTTCTCAAAGACAACTAGGGACGGACAATAAATGCTGGCCGGTCAGTGACACCTGCATCCCACAAATGAATAAAAAAAAAGACTCTTAGGACAAGGACAGCACAGGGTTAGATACAGAGTAAAGCTCCCTCGATGCTGTATTGACCAGACACTCCCAGGACAAAGGCAAAGTTCAAAAGGCTGGGTTAGAAACAGGCAACAAAATCTGTCTTTACTGAAGAAGACTTGGCCTCAGCAGAGCCTAAAATCCTTTGTGCCAACTGATTACTATAGAAATGGTATCAGTACCTTTGTAAGTAAATGAGGAGTTCAGACTGCTCCCAAAAATAGCACCAGTGGCCAAGCGGTCAACATTAGCAAGGACATGAAGTGTGCACCTGTGTAATACAGAGAAATTCCTCCTGCTCTTCACCTACTGCTTAAGCCTTTCACATTCAGCCCGGCAAGAAAGAGCCATGGTCTAAGGCCCCGTTTGAACAGGAGTCCTCCAAGTGTGCAGCACTTCTTTTTTACTGCACTGAGATATCAGCCAGGGTTATGTGGTCAACTCTCAAACTCATGACCTTCTGACTCGAAGGCTGGTGAGGAAATAACTCCACAGAAGCTGGTATCACATCATCAAGTCACCCTTCATATGTAGCGAGTATTCCAAACTGATCCAGCTCCCTCAGAGCCAACTCTGAGAGAACAGAACCTGGTCTTATCTGTTGGCCAGGGTACCCTGGCTGGACCAGGTTAACAGCCCCAAACAGGGAAGGTATTCTATTATTTCAGAGGTAGTAGGAACTGCAGATGCTGCAGAATCTGAGATAACAAGGCGTAGAGCTGGACGAACACCGCAGGCCAAGCAGCATCAGAAGAGCAAGAAAACTGACGTTTCGGGCCTAGACCCTTCTTCAGAACCAGTCTAGGCCCGAAATGTCAGCTTTCCTGCTCCTCTGATGCTGCTTGGCCTGCTGTGTTCATCCAGCTCTACACCTTGTTATCTCAGGTATTCTATTATGTCCGGCTGGCTGATCTCGTTACAATTTATCCAATGAACCAAGGCTGGCATTTAAGCATAAATCATGTAGTTCGAGAGAGTATAGAGTTTGCTCATGTACTCTTAGGCTTGGATTAGCACAAGTTAGAACCAAGAACAGTGGTAAAGTAAACAACTTGGAATACTACCTCAATTCCATCAGAAATTCCAAACCACATACTAGGAGCTGGTGTGGGACTAGGTCTGATGATCTGATCTGGCATATCACCAGACACAATGATAGCTTAAAATTCAGTGCATCATGCTCTGATGCAACACTGCATCTGGATGAAAAATGACAGGAAATGAATAGTGGTTGATATATAACGGCAGTGCACCAAATTGTATTGGGGAATAGATGGACATCCTGTGCATATTGAAGACCAGATATTCTGTGGCATGGAATCACAGTCAGACTGCAAAAAACAAAGGCACAAAGTGCTGGAGAAGATCAGCAGGTCTGGCAGTACCTACGCAGAGAGAAAAAAAAACAAGAGGTCAGGCTCAGAGTCTGGTATGACTCTTTCTCAGAATGGTGTAATTGCCACTCCACTCAGTCCTTCAGAAATGTGGAGTGTACCGTAGCGCAGGATAGTGGAGGGATGTCACACCACACAGCTCTTTCACAGAAATCAGTCTGAGAATTAAATATCCAGCAGCGCAGCCAGATACTAACAGCTGCTTGTGAAAGGGCAACTTTGTAAGTGTGTCATTTCATGAGAGCAGGTGGGGTTCAGAGGTTGGGGGCAGGGAGAGGGAAACTTAACACTAACACTTGCAGAATTCACACTGAATTCGCAGACATTAAAAGGGTTGCCAGATTTCAGAAACTGTCTATCAGAATCTTCAATTTCCCAGGGAATCTCCACGGCAATAGCTGTGTCCAGGGTTGTGCAGGGTCCTGAAATGCAACTCCATTCTACGTTGCTTGGAGCTATATGTGCGCCACAGGTTGTCATTCAAGTAGCTGGGTAACCACCTCTGCTCCAACCCTGCAGCATCAGTCCAGAAGGGGATAGTATTCACTTGTGACAAACCCTTAACAAACTGCATCACATTCAGCACTCAGTGCCAGGTCATTAAGTCAATAAGCTTGGGGACGGACCACTGTATGAAATACCAATCACAAGGGAGTAAGAATGGTCATCATCAATCAGGGTATTATCATTAGGCCTTCTGCTGTTTTCTGAGAGACTACCTGAATGAGAAAACAAGGGAGAAAGGGGCAGAGAGGGAGAATGCAGTTGATAATTTTTATTTCCCTCAGTAATGTCTAAAAGTCAGCCCAACCTCCAAACAGCAAAATAACCTGTTGGGATGCCAAGAATGTGTCACAGGAGGAGTTTTGTGCCAGCGTTTATCTGGCTTAACGGCATTACTAACATACCCAGGCTTTTCCAACTGCTCTATGTATCTGTGCCATTTCTGGGCTGCACCCAATGCTGCAAGGCCAGCCTTAGTGCGCACAGTGAACAGTAGCAACACTCACTTAGGCCCAATTCAATGTCACTTTAGATTAGGAAGCAGCTGGTCAACAGACAGCAGGCTCAAGAATCTAAGATAAGAGATAAAAGGTACTGCAGATGCTGGAGAATCCGAGATAACAAGCGTGGGGCTGGATGAACACAGCAGGTCAAGCAGCATCATAGGAGCAGGAAAACTTGACGTTTCGGGCCTAGACCCTTCATCAGAAAATCATCT
>JAHRHZ010000124.1:1970235-1984065 GCA_024137785.1 Ginglymostoma cirratum | reverse complement strand
TAGGCCCGAAACGTCAAGTTTTCCTGCTCCTACGATGCTGCTTGACCTGCTGTGTTCATCCAGCCCCACGTTTGTTAGGCTCAAGAATCTATTCCTCTTTCATGTAAAGTCACCTCAATTTTGTGTTCTTTGTTTCTCCATTGTGAAGACTTCACACTGGGAAATGTGATGGAAAAAGGGCTCAACTTGTGCAGAATGCTGTTGGTCATCATAGCTACAGTACAGGAGTAAACTTCCACACCATCCTGAAATGTTTTAGAGCTAATGAAGTACTGTTTAAAGTACAGTCACTGCTGTAAAAGGAGGAAATTTATTTCATGTTTTTTGTTGATACTACATAGAGGAGTGTTTTTCAGAATCTAAAAGTTATCAGTCCCTCCCAGACCAATCTCTCCAGTTCCATTTCTTTTTCTCCCACATACAAACTTCCTGTATTCATGTGTGTGCTTTTCCTTTCAGATATTGGCAAGTCCAGGGTTTCCACAAACTCTTGTTCCACTATTCCCACGCCTCCAACCTTGTCTTCAGCATATATACCACTTTTTCCAAGCTATTAGTTCTGATATGAATCACTGAACTCGAAGTATTAACTCTAATTCCCCACCATCCAACCCCCCTCCCAACAGATGGTAACAAACCTGCCGAGTTTCACCAGCAATGTTTTTTGTTTCCACACTACATATACTCCTCTGGTTCAGCAAACACAGACTATTGAGTCCACAGGCTTTAAAGCTGGAAGTGAATTTATTCAACTATCTTGGAAATGTGTCAAGCCCAGAGGCTGATCCAAGAACCCATATTATTTTTGTTTCAGCTTATAGCTATGTGGTGTCCCATGTCATCCCTTTAATCCTTTCACCTTTTGACGCTGGAGGTGTTATGTTATGTTATGTTATGTTCTCCAGTAAAGTGAAGGCTAAGGCAAGACCCAACAGAAAGGAGAAGTGGTTTAAACCAGGATGGAAGGATATGCCACCAAGATGAGATGAAATTCTGCAGAAGGATATACTCTTGCAGAGACGAGTTGGGTGCAAAGGCCTGTTTCCTATAAGATCTTACATAACTCTCATCGTATTGCAGGTCAGGCTAGAGACTATAGGTCAGGTTTATGAAACGGTACATAGGTAAAGTGGCTAAACAGTGCAGACGATTGATAGTAAAAGGTAAATTTCCTGCACTTGCAGGATAAAACTGAACCTGGCTGCATATTAACCTGAAGTTACTGTTCGTGATCAGAGTTTCTGGCCTGCCCACACAGCCAGAGAGGATCAGAGTGTTCACATCGACCTGTACAGTTCCCTCTACATGAGACGGAAGTTCCCATCTTTCTCTACTTCCTGCCCTTTTCCCCTTTGCTAATCTGGGCTTGACCATAAGAGCCACCACCAGCACTTAGCCCTATTTGAACTGAATTGCTGACCACCCAGTCTTCCTGCTGGCCCGCAACTTGTTTACTAAATGTACTTACTTCAGTCACTGTCCACTCCTCTTCAAAAAAATTCAGACATCATCTCTCAACAGGAACAATAACAACCCTTAAATTCTCCTCTGGATTACCACACCATAATGAAAACACTTCAAAAAACAAAAAAAAAAAATGATTTCTCAGGATATTAATGCTGCTGGCTGGGATAAATTTGTGGCCTGGGATAAATTTGTGGCCTGTCATCATTTGGGCAGCACGGTGGCTCAGTGGTTAGCACTGCTGCCTCACAGCACCAGGGACCCAGGTTCAATTCCAGCCTCGGGCATCTGTCTGTGTGGAGTTTGCACATTCTCCCCGTGTCTGCGTGGGTGTCCTCCAGGTGCTCTGGTTTCCTCCCACAGTCCAAAAGATGTGCAGGTCAGGTGGATTGGCCATGCTAAATTGCCCGTAGTGTTCAGGGAGGTGTGGGTTAGGTGGGTTGTTAGGGAGGTGTGTCTGGGTGGGATGCTCTGAGGTTTGGTGTGGACTTGTTGGGCCGAAGGGCCTGTTTCCACACTGTAGGGATTCTATGATCTGTCTATAACTGCCCTGGAGAACACAGTGGTGAGCTGCTTTCCTCTCCAATTCCTTGACTGTGCCGTCATCTCCCTAAGCTCTTTTTCTTTCTTCTCTCATCTTTCTTGGATCTCCGCGTCTGAGTTTCTGATCCTGAGACAGGATCAAAACAGATCTTCTCAAAAATCCCCACAGTCATCCACCCTCTCGTCCTGTCTGCAATGTTTGATGTGGTTGAGCACATCATCTTCCCAAAATACTCTTCGCTGCTGCCCAGCAAGCTGCGGCTACATTCCCTAGTTCTACTCTTATTTACTCAGAGCCAGTGGATTAACAATATTGGTTCATAACTGGCCTTCGAAGATGTATGCTTAACCCCCACATCTACACATGACCCTCAGCAACAGACAAACACAAAACAATAGTTTTCAGATACGGCAGCCAGTTCTGCTTCAACTCATCGTCACCATCAACACTCCTGGCAACTTCACCAGTGAGGGGGGACCAACAGCCTTTGACATCAAGATCCCATCTGAGCAAAATGCATATCAATGGGAATCAGGCAGAAAACTCTCTGCTGGTTGGAGTCACACTGGGCACATAGGAAGATGATCATGGTTTTTGGCAGTCATCTCAGTTCCAGGACATCTCTTCCTCACTGTAGTATGCTAGACCAAATCATCTTCAGCTACTTCACTAATGACCTTCGCTCCATCATAAAGTCAGAAGCGAGATGTTTGCTGACGATTGCACAATGTTCAGCACCATTTGCGGCTCCTCAGATACCGAAGCAATCCATATCCAAAAACAGCAAGACTTGAGCCATATCCCGGCCTGGGATGACAAGTGGCAAGTAACATTTACACCACACGAATGCCAAGCAATTACCATCTAACCACCGCCCTTCAACATTCAGTGGTGATACCATCACTGAATCCCCTACTATCAACATCCTTGTGTTACCACTGACCAGGAACTCAACTGAGCTCACCACATAAACACTGTGGCTATGGGAGCAGGTCAGAGGCTAGGAATACTGCAGCAACTAACTCCTCAAGCCTTTCCACCATCTTCAAGGTACAAAGGCTGCTTTGTCTGGGTGTCATACAGTCAGATTTACAGCACGGAAACAGACCCTTTGGTCCAACTCGTCCATGCTGACCAGATTTCCTAAATAAATGTAGTCCCATTTGCCAGCATTTGACCCATATCCCTCTAAAGCCTTTCTATTCATGTACCGATCCAGATGCCTTTTAAATGTTGTAATTGTACCAGCCTCCACCATATTCCCTGGCAGTTCACTCCATACATGCACCACGCTCTGCGTGAAAATGTTTGTCCCTTAGGTCCCTTTTAAATCTATGCCCTCTAGTTATAGACACCCCCACCCCAGGGAAAAGACCTGTCTGTTCACCTTATCCATGCCCCTCATGACTTTATAAACCTCGATAAGGTCACCACACAGCCTCCACAGGAAACAGCCCCAGCCTATTCAGCCTCTCCCTACATCTCAAACCCTCCAGCCCTCGTAACATCCTTGTAAATCTTTTCTGAACCCTTTCAAGTTTCACAACACCCTTCCCATGGCAGGGAGACCAGAACTGCACACAGTATTCCAAAAGCGGCCTAGCCATTGTACTGTACAGCCACAACATGACCTCCCAACTCCTATACTCAATGCGCTGACCAATAAAGGCAAGCTTACCAAACATCATCTTCATTATCTTATCTACCTGCAACTCCACTTCCAAAGAACTACGAACCTGCACTCCAAGGTCTCTGCTCAGCAGCACTCCCCAGGTCCTTACCATTAAGAGTATAAATCATGCCCTGTTTTGCCTTTCCAAAATGCAGCATCTCACGTTTATCAAAATTAAACTCCATCTGCCACTCCTTGGCCAATTAGCCTATCTGACCAAGATCCCATTGTACTCTGAGGTAACCTTCTTCTCTATCCACTGCACCTCCAATGTTGGTGTCATCTGCAAACGTACTAACCATACCTCCTATGCTAGTGTCAAGTTTCAAGTGTTACTGGAGTGGCACTCACCCAGGCAAGTGGAGAGTATTCCATCACACTCCTGACTTGTGCCATGTACATGGTGGTCAGGCTTTGGAGGAGTCAGGAAGTGGGTTCACTTGCTGCAGTATTCCTCATCTCTGACCTGCTCTGTAGCTACTGTATTTATATGGCAAGTCCAGCTGAGTTCCTGGTCAATTGCAACTCCAAAGATGTTGCTAATGGGGGATTCAGCGATGGTAATGCCATTCAATGTCATGGAGTGATGAGTAGATTCTTTTTATAGGAGATGATCATTGCCTGACATGTGAGGGGCACAAATACTTATTAGGCCAACATGAATGTTGTTCAGACTGTGTTAAATCGGAGTTCAAATGTGACCGGTTTCATGTCAAGTGTCTCCCGCCCTGAACTAATACGGACCATTAAGGATTCGTCTGGTTTCTGAAGGACTGGTAACAAACACTGCTGCTAACATGCTTATGTCTCTATTAAAATCATCAGGACTTTTAATCAAAAAGGAGACTCATAACATTGCACTGAATATCTTGATCACAAAGATACTGCAGAACCTCAAAGCATAAAACATGTATCCTGCCAGAATAATATGCCCTGTTCACCCACACCAACCTCTACCTGCATGAACTGTAGAAATAAAAATGCAAAAACACAGAATACGCCTGACTGCACCTGATGACATATGGATAAGTTTGAAACAAGCACACTTAGGTGCCAGCATTTTCAAGTTTGACCTTGTGGCTCAGCACCCTTAGATTTAGCTGAGAGATTAATGTTCAAAATGTTGGCTATTACGCTTACAACGTCTGTACTTCCTCAGTGCTCAGCTCCTTCTGTCTTCGGACTAGTTTTCATGAGGGACCAATTACCGGTTGCTAGGATACAAGAAGGTGCCTTAGGAACAGCGAAAACAAGAGAATGCAGCCCACGGGATTAAATTCACGTTGTGGTGTACAGTTTGTACATTTTTAACTCATTATGACTCAGCCTCTTGCTCTTCCATAGAAGTTCTCTCGGGGTTGAACAGTGTTAAAACAAGCAATTTCTTGCATTTAATGTCAGTCTACAAAACATCCGAAGGCCAAGCTGTTGTCCCAAAATAGGTCAAAAGGTTTCCAATCGCACCATCAGAGTTGCAGACCATTAGTGACACACTGAATGCTGAGACAATTCAAAACACAAACCTTTATCATCCATTCTCGCCAACATAGAAAGAAACAGGATCAGGCAGTGAATATAGTTCTAGATAACAAGCATGGGGCTGGATGAACACAGCAGGTCAAGCAGCATCATAGGAGCAGGAAAACTTGACGTTTCGGGCCTAAACCCTTCATCAGAAATGGGGGAGGGGAAGAGGGTTCTGAAATAAATAGGGAGAGAGGGGGAGGCGGATACAGGATGGATAGAGGAGAGGATAGGTGGAGAGGAGGCAGACAAGTCAAAGAGGCGGGGATGGAGCCAGTAAAGGTGAGTGAAGGTAGGGGGGTAGGGAGGAGATAGGTCAGTCCAGGGAGGACAGACAGGTCAAGGGGGCGGGATGATGTTAGTAGATAGGGGATGGGGGTGTGGCTTGAGGTGGGAGGAGGGGATAGGTGAGAGGAAAAACAGGTTCGGGAGGTGGAGATGAGCTGGGCTGGTTTTGGGATGCGGTTGGGGGAGGGGAGATTTTGAAGCTTGTGAAATCCACATTGATGCCATTGGGCTGCAGGGTTCCCAGGCTGAATATAGTTCTGCTCTGGATGCCTTAGCCTGAGACTCTTGCACTGCAAGAACCCAGAGACTTGTATTATCTCCAGATTGTGGAACAGAAAATGATACAAGTACCATACCACATTTAACTAGCACCTAGAAATTCATAAAATGTAACATTTACATAACCAAATGTAGAACTGTACAGCACAGAAACAGGTCTTTGGCCCATGATGATGTGCCGAATATGACACCAAATGAAACTAATCCCTTCTGCCTGCCCTTGGTCCATTTCCCTTCATTCCTTGCATATTCATGTGCTTACCTAAAAGTCCTTAAAATTCCCCTATTGCATCTGCTCCCACCACCACTCCTGGCAGTGTGTTCCAGGCTCCTATTGCTCTTTGTGTAAAAAAAGAAAAATGCCCCTCACGTTTCCTTTGAACTTTCCCCCTTTAAACTTAAATACATGCCTCCTGGTTTTAGGCATTTCAACTCTGGGAAAAAGATTCTGACCATTAACCCTATCTATGCATCTCATAACTTTATAGACTTCCATCAAGTCTCCCCTCAACATCCACTGCTCCAGAGAAAACAACTCGAGTTTCTCCAGCCTCTCCTTATAGCTCATGCCCTCTAATCCAGGCAACATCCTGGTAAACCTCTTCTGCACCCTCACCAAAGCCTTCACATCCTTCCTGTAATGTGGTGACCAGAATTGAACACAATACTATAAGTGTTGCCTAATCAAAGTCTTATAAAGCTGCTACATGACATCCTAAATCATGTACTCAAGTCCCCGACCAATAAAGGCAGGCATGTCATATACCTTCTTTATCATCCTACTTGTGTGGCCACTTTCAGGGAACTATGGACTTGAACCCCAAGATCCTTCTGTATATCAACGCTGTTCAGTATCTTGTCATTAACTGTATACTTTTATTTAACATTTGATCTCCCAAAGCACAGCACCTCACACTTACCCAGATTAAACTCCATCTGCCATTTCTCCGCCCATATCTGCAACTGATCTATAACCCGATGTATCCTTTGACAACAGTCTACACTATCCACAACTTTACTGATCTTTGTATCGTCTGCAAACTTAATAATCCACGCATCTACATTTTCATCTAAGTCATTCATATATACCCTAACCAGCAGAGGTCCCAGTACAGATCCCTGCGGAACATCACTAGTCATGGACCTCGAGCCTGAAAAACACCATTTCACAGTACCCTCCACCTTCTACGAGCAAACCAGCTCTGGGTCCCATGCATCTTAATCTTCTGGGTGAGCCTACAATGAGAGACATTGTCGAAAGCCTTACTAAAATCCAACCAGACAACATCTACTACTCAAACCACATCAATCACCGCTGTCACCTCCTCGAAAAATTCCATCAGCTGAGGAAGACAGGACCTGCCCCACACAAAGTCATGCTGACTGTCCCTAATTAGGCCATGCTTTTCCAAATGTGCTTAAATCCTATCCCTAAGAATTCTTTCCAATAGCTTCCCAACCACCAACGTCAGACTCCCTGGTCTATAGTTTCCTAGATTATCCTATTTCCCTTCTTGAACAGAGGAACAACATTAGCTAATCGCTAGTCCTCTGGAACATCTCCAGTAGCTAGTGAGATACAAAGACCTTGGTCAAGGCCCCAGCTATCTCCTCTCTTGCCTCTCTCAATAACCTGGGGTGGATAGCATTTGGCCCTGGGGACTTATTCACCTTAATGCTCTTAAAAAGATCCGACACCACTTCTTTCTTGACCTCAAAGTGCCCTAGCATATTTGCATGCTCCACATTAATCTCACCATCCTCCATATCCTATTCCTGGGAGAATACCATTGCAAAATTCTTATTTCGGATCTCAAACCACATTCTTTGCCTCCTTTCCCTCCTTTATCTTTGAGCAGTCCTACCTTCTCCCGACATAGCCTTTTGTTTTTAAAGTATCTATAGAATGCCTTGAGATTCTCTTTAACCCTACTTGCCAAGGGCTTTTCATGGCCCCTTTTACTCTCCTAATTCCCTGCTTTCCTTATTTTCCTCTCAGACCCTATCCAATTTTAGCTTCCCTAAACATTACATCTGATTCTTTTCCCCTTTTGAATAAATGCACAACCTCCCTTGTTATCCAAGGATCCCTGACCTTGCCATCCTTATTCTCCCTCCCTAGGGAACATGCTGGTCCTGAACACTTGTCAGCAGACCTTTAACAGTGCCCACATGTCTAATGTGGACTTGCCTCATAACAGCTCCTCCCAATTATTAACACTCCCTGGTTCCTGCCTAATACTGACATAATGTGTCCTCCCCTAATTTAGTATCTTCCCACGAGGTCCTGACTTATCCTTGCTCATAGCTATATTAAAACAGAAGAAGTTTTGATCAGTGTTACCAAAATGCTTTCCCGCTGAAAGGTCAGTCACCTGGCCAGGCTCATTAGTCAATATAAGGTCCAGTATGGTCCCTCCTCTAGTTGGACTATCCACATGCTGTTTTAAGAAACCCTCTTGGATGTACTTATAAATTGCGCCCGTCAAGCCTCTTGCTGTAAGGGAGTCCCAGTCAATATCCAGGGAAGTTAAAGCCACTGACTATGACAACTGTTTTTGTTGCACCTTTCTGTAATCCACCTACATATTTGTTCCTCAATGTCTTGGCGGCTGTTGGGAGGCCTATAGTATAATCCAATGAGAGTGATTGCACTCATCTTATTTCTGAGCCCCACCCATTTGGGTCAGTGGATGAGCCCTCCAGCCTCTCCGAGTGCAGATGTGACATTCTTCCTGATTAGTAATGCGACTCCTCCACCTCTTTTACCTTTCTCTCCATCTCGTCGAAAACAACGAAATGTTGAGCTCCCAGCCCTGTCCCTCTCTCAACCAAGTCCCTGAAATAGCCACAATATCACAGTCCCATGTACTGATCCAGGTTCTAAGCTCTGCCTTACCCTTATTACTCCTTGCATTGAAATAAACACTTCAGCCCATCAGTATCATCATGTTCATTCAGAGATAGCAAGAACTGCCGATGCTGGAGTCAGAGTTATTTTTTCTATTCATTCACAGGATGAGGGTGTCGCTGGCTGGGCCAACATTTATTGCCCAGAGGGCAGCTATTAGTCAACTACATTGCTGTGGGTCTGGAGTCACATGTAGGCCCAGACCAGGTAAGGATAGCAGTTTCCTTCCCTAAAGGACATTAGTGAACCAGATGGGTATTTTTTCCTGACAACCGGCAATGGATTCATGGTCATCATTAGACTCTGAATTCCAGATATTTATTGAATTTAAATTCCACCAGCTGCCCTGGTGGGATTTGAACCCAGGACCCCAGAACATTACCTGGATTAACAGTCCAGCGATAATACCACTGGGCCATTGCCTTCCCAACGGAGTCAATACAGTTTGGAGTTGGAGGAACACAGCAGGTCAGTTAGGATCAGAGGGGCAGGAAAGTCAACGTTTCGGATTGGGATCCTTCATCAGGGCTGAAGAGGGGGAAGGGAGCTGGAAAATAAATAAAGGGAGTGGGTGGGGCTGGGGGAAGGTAGGTGGGATGGTGATTGCTGGATGCAGGTAGGAGGTGGTGGGGATTGGTCAGTAGGAAGGGTGGGTGAATAGGTGGGTGATCTGACAGGTTTTGTCAGATCAAGGACGTGGGGATGAGAGCGAGGTTTGGACATGGGATGAGACAGGGGCTGGGGAGATTTTAAAACTAATGAATTCCACGTTTTGGCCATTAGGCTGTAGGCTCCCGAGGTGGAAAAGGAGGTGTTGCTCAGAGATAAAAGGTACTGCAGATGCTGAAGAATCCGAGACAACAAGCATGGGGCTGGATGAACACAGCAGGACAAGCAGCACCATAGGAGCAGGAAAACTTGATGTTTCGGGCCTAAACCCTTCATCAGAAAAGGAGGTGTTGCTCCTCCAGTTTGCGTGTAGCATCATTGTGGCACTGGAAGAGGCCCAGCATGGACATGTCACCCAGGGAGTGGGAGGGGGAGTTAAAACGGTTGGGAACTGGAAGATGCTGTTGATTATAGGGTACAGACCACAGATGCTCTTGTGAATCAGTCACCGAGTCTGTGCTTGATCTCACCGATATAGAGGCGGCCACATCAGAAGCAATGGATACAGCAGACCAGGTTGGAGGATGTAGAGATAAACTCCTGTTGGATTTGGAAAGTTAGTCTTGGGCCTTGAATGGAGGTGAGAGGGGAGGTGTCTAGGCAGGTGTAGCACCCCCTGCGGTAGCAGAGAAAGGTGCCGGGTGTGGTGGGGTTAGTGGGGTTAGTGGGGAGTGTGGAACGGATGAGGGAGTCGCAGAGTGAGCAGTCCCTATGGAAGGCAGATGCGGGTGGGGTGGAAAATATCTCTTTGGTTGTGGGTTCAGACTGTAGGTGGCGGAAGATGATGCGCTGGATGCGGAGGTTGGTAGGGTAGTATGTGAGGACCAGGGGACTCTGTTTTTATTTTTGTTGGGTTGGGGGGGGTGGTGTTTGAGGATAGAAATGCAGGAAATGCAAGAGATGCAGCTGAAGGTATTTTTGATCACCGGAGGGGGGGTGGGGTGGCGGGTGGCGGGTGGCGGGTGGGAGTTGCGGTCCTCACAGTAGGAGGACGTCTGGATTGTCCAGGAGTGGAATACTCCATCTTGGGAGCGGATTCGTCAGAGCGGAGGAATTGGGATTAAGCGATCGTATTCTTGCAGGAGGGTAGGGGAGAGGAGGTGTAGTCAAGGTAGCTACAGGAGTCAGTGGGTTTGAAATAGATGTTGGTATTAAGACGGTCACTGGAGATGGAGACGGGGTGGACAAGGAAGGGGAGGGAGGTATCGGAGATGATCCAGGTGAATTTGAGATTGGAGTGAAAGAAGTTGGTGAAGTTGATGAAGTGTTCAAGCTCCTCATGGGAGTGGGAGGCAGCGCCGATACAGTTGTCAAGGTAGCAGAGGAAGAGCTGAGGGGTGCTGCCAGTGTAACAGCTGAAGAGGCTCTGTTTCATGTGTCCTAAGAAGAGACAGGCATAGCTCAAAGACCCATACTGGTGCCCATAGCCACCCCTTTTGTTTGTAGGAAGTGGGAGGAGTTACAGGAAAAGTTGTTCAGGGTAAGGCCCAGTTCCATTAAGCAGATGCGGGTGTTGGTGGAGGGAGGCTGGTTGGGCCTGCAGGACGGGAAGAAGCAGAGGGCTTTTAGGCCATCTGTACAGGGGTTATAATTGTACAGGGTCTGGATGTCCATGGTGAAGATGAGGTTTTGGAGGCTGGGGAATTGGAAGTCTTGGAGGTGGTGGAGGGCGTGGGTAGTGTTCATTTACGTGTGTCCGCCTGTCCTTTCTTCATGATTTACAGGTCCTAGCATCTACCGCCTCCTCAATTCCTCCATTTGCTGAGCTGCTGCTTTGTTTCCCAACTCCCCACACTCTAGTTCAAACCCTCCTGAGTAAGCACTAATGAACCTCCCTACAAGGATATTGGTTCCCCTCCAGTTTGGGTGCAACCCATCCCTCTTATACATGTCACTCTGCCCCCAGAATAGGACCCAATGATCCAGGAACTTGAAACCCTGCACCAGTTCCTTAGCCATGCATTCATCTGTCTTATTGTTCTATTCCTTGCCTCACTAGCATGTGGCACTGGTAGTAACCCACAGATTATTACCCATGAGGTCCTGCTTTTCACTCTCTTTCCTGACAATGAGCCACATAAGGTGATGAAAGGAGGAATGGTTTTAAGATGGCAATTTAAGAGGAGGACTAGGACTACAGGCACTCAAGAGCAAACTAGATGGGGGAGGATGAATGAAAAGAAATCGGACTCCCCCCACAAGACAGCCTGGAGTGTGGATGTTAAACCAGGAGTGGACAAGAATGCAGTCACTCCAAAAATGCTGGTACCATCCAATAGAAAAACAAACTGCGGGCAATATAAAAAGAGAATTCTGTCGTAAGCTCTGCAGAAATGATAAACAAATTCAGCGAGTGATTCGGTGCAAGGCTTGAGAAACAGGAACATCTGAAGCAGAAGACAGAAATGAATTCATTGTCCAAGTGTATACAGGCAAGTTATGATAGACAGACAAAAAAAAGAGTTGCTTTTGAAAGCTAACCTGAAAGATTAGGGAGAAACAAATGATGCTGACTGGAAGCTTTTCAGAGGGTGGAAAGCAGAGGGAGCAGCAAATGCATGTTAAAGAACATCCACTCAGCCTTGGAGACATAACTCGAGAGTCCAGGTGAACAGCAAGGAGATTTTATTCTTTATTCTTTTCATGACTGTGTTGCCCATCCCAAATTACCAGTGAACTGAAAGGCTTGCTAAGCCATTTCAGAGGGCAGTTAACCACACCGCTGTAGCTCTGGAGTCAGTCACAGGCCAGGCTAGGCAGCAGATTTTCCTCCCTAAAAGGGCATTAGTGAGGTAGATGGGATCTTACCAGAGTCGATGACAGTGTTTTTAATTCCAGATTGATTAATAGATTTTAAATTCCACCAGCTTCCAATAGTGGGATTTGAACCCATGTCCCCAGCTCAGACTTCTGGATTACTCATCCAGAGACATTACTATGACATTATTCTCCCCCAAATGTCAAATACAGGTTAAATATGACATGGGATTATTTCATGATTGTGTTGGCAGAAGTACAAGAGGTAGAATGCCTGTTGACAGTAGAGAGAGAGGTTTGTTCCTTTCTGCCTTGACCAGGAATATTTACCACAAGGTGGCGACTCTTACTAGGATTTGGAGATCAGCAATGTTGAGGGCCAGCAGTGGAGGCAAGTCTGTTCCAGCCACGTTGGAGGACACACTCTCCGCAGCCAGTGCACTATGGGAGCTACACCAGGAAAATGGTCAAGATGGGAGGGACTCAAGGTTCCAGGCAACAAGATCACTGGAGTGGCTGAACAAAATCAATGGCTGCAGAGGCATCAAGACACATGGATGCGAATGGGGTGGGTGGGGTTTGAAGTGAATTCGTTGAGGGAGCGTTTTACGTACAGGCAAGAAGTGAAGGAACATAATTTACATGTACGCGCTAACAGGAAGTAGATGGAGACAGCCTCACAGGACAATCTGAAGAACTTAGATGCTGCCGGACATGTTGAGTTTTTCTAGAAATTTCTCATTCCATTTCAGGGCTGTGCAGTTCTCGGAAGGAGCTGAGAGAGGGGACTCCTGACAGGGGTACGTGGGATTCAGCAGCACGCACACAATACTACCTTTAGACAAGCCTTGATGACAAGGGACAGAGATACATAGTGACTGAGCAAACTACAGACCCATGTCAGCAGCTGAACCCCTGGTGGAGTAACTGGAATCATTTGAAATGCAAAAATACAAAATTCTGGAAAGTACACAGGAATTGCAAGGTAAAAATAAGTGAAAAAGAGATGCACTAAGGTTCAGTAGTTCTCCTATTACTTGGGCAGTTCCATGGTACAATTACGGAAGTGTGGCAAATCATAACAACAACTCTATTCATAAGTCCCCAACTTTAAAAAGGAAATTGAATGCAGTGGAAAGGGAGTCCTGGGCTTTTATTTAGTAATGAAAGAACAGCAGCAAAAGAGAGACATGGAAACAGTCAGCAGGTCTGGCAGCAGCTGTGGAAAGAGAATGTTTCAGCTCAATGACCTTTTAGCAGAACTGGCAGTAAGTTGAAGTGTAAGCATTTGAGTCAGTGGGAGAGGGCTGGAGGCAGGAAGAACTAAGGATCTATGAATAATAGGGTGTACGCCAGGAGGAAATTAAAATCATTTAAAAAAGGGCTTAACAACAAAATATTTTTTTTCTTCATGAATACAACAAGATGAAGAAATGGCCTTTCTCATTTATCTCAGACAACATGACCTGGACTATTATGTATAAGGCAGACACACATAGCTACTTCCTCAGTATCTGCACTGTACTGAGTACAACTTAAGTTGTTTCCTGGATCGAAATCTGACGGCTCTTCTCTGATTAACAGTCACTGCACTTTGCTCATTAAAACCAATGAAAGCACAAACTTTAGAGATAACAAGGTGTGGGGCTGGATGAACACAGCAGGCCAAGCAGCGTCATAGGAGCAGGAAAGCTTGACGTTTCGGGCCTAGACGCTTCATCA
>JAHRHZ010000124.1:1958430-1969835 GCA_024137785.1 Ginglymostoma cirratum | reverse complement strand
CTTTTCTCCATGACTCCCACCTATCCATTAGTTTACCTTTATGTTACAGGCTTGCTCCATTAGTCTCCTGGCATTCTCCTCAGCTCTGTAGCGTTTTGGCAGCTGGACACGGAAGAACTTCAGTGCCCCTTCAAAGTCAGCCTGCAGCAAGTCCTCCTTCGAAGTCTGGGAAGAGAAAACCCAATATGAGCTGCAACCTGAAGATGTAGTGATTTAGACATTTATCAGAAAATTCAGCAGTGAATTAGCTATCAATTTGCAGCACTCAGTGAAAGAGAAAGAAATGGCACTTCTGAAATTACAGCTCTTCAGTTTGCAAACACCGCTGACAGTACTATCAAGCTAGTCAAGGTCTGCCATAACCACACAAAAAAAATGGCTGAAGGCTCTTCTACAACATGTTGACAGGTCTTAGTGCAAGTTAGGTCATTGTAAACTTGAGATAGCCAAAATTTTCGACGTGTAGAGTGTGGGAGGTTGGTCAGGGGTGCACGGGATAGTTGAGCCTTGTGGCAGCCAAAACATGGACGAAGGTTTCGGGACCAAATGAGCCAAGATGCAGCATTGTTGCAGGATATTACAGGGGTAGATAGAAATAGGCAGCCTTATTGGCATGGTGGATGTACAGTTGGATGCATGCTTCAGAGTCAATTACAAATACCAACGATACAAGTAGTCTGGTTTCACCTCAAACTGTTGTCCGGGAGAGGGATGGAAAGAGCAGCTAGGGAGAAGACTTTGTGGTGGGAGTAATCAGGTTTTGTTGCATCTGCAAACTTTGAAATTGCGCCTGTCTATCAAGGCAAGTGGATTCATACATTTGGAAAGGAGCAGTGGCTCCAGTACAAATCCTGGTGGTGGGGGGAAAACAATCCAACCATGCAGTGTCATTCTATGCTTTCCATGCCTTAGCCAATTTCATACCCGTTTTACCTCCATCCCTTAATCACATGAGCTTCAAATATGCAGTGACTTCTCAAAAGCCTCAAAGTCAGTCAGTGAATACATCAGCAACTGTTTCCCTCTCAATCAAGTTGATCAGACACAGTTCGCCTTCAGTCAATTCCTGATGGCTGGCATTTATTAACTCAGAAATTTCCAAATGACAATAAACTGTGTCTAGAATTATAGTAAGGTATGGTGCCTCCCTGCTTGAAGTTATGCTGACCAATGGATAGGTTTTTTTTCTACTTCTCTTTGTTGAATGGCCATGTAACACTTGCCGCTTCCAATCCTCTGGCATTTCTGCCCACGCTCGTGACAATGGGAAGATTACGGCCAGAAGCTTTAGTTTCCATCTTGACTTCTTTTGGTGGCCTGAATGCACTGTATCATTTCTACATTGGAAGCTGCTCTTTGACCATTTTAACCTCTCAAATTTCACAAAGACCTCCTTCCTTCATAACGTTCACATCTTTAACAAAGCCAGATGCAAAGTATTGATTATTTCAGCCATGTCATCTGCCTCTACAAGGATTTTTAAAATCAGCCTTATGTACCCTCTGATTACATTTCTCTCTATATATTTATAGAGAGCATTATCATCAATAATGACGTTACCAGCTAATCTCTGTCACTCTTTTACCCTCATTTCCTATTTTGATTTTCCTCTGCACTCTTCTGTTTAAATTTGTGACTATAAGCCCTTTTTTTTTTTTTACTAAGTCTCTCTTTATCATTTGCAGTATTGCCAAACTGGGAAGAGCAGGGAAACCATGCCCCAAAAGGCAGTAGAGGGAATCCCTAGAGGCTGCAATTCAATATTAACTACATGGATTCAGAAGTTGAATACTAACAGCATGGAAAATGAACCCAATAGAGTGCAAACCTGTTGAGCTAAATGTGTAAATGCACAGCAGAATGGCAGGAGAGATTTGATATGGGATAAATCAGAAATTTACATGGCTGAAGGCTGTTATTCAGTCCCTGGGAGCAGTGCTGGCTAATAAGATGCTGGTCATCTAATCCCATTTCACAGTTCTTGACATGTAGCCCCTACAGGTCGGAGCACATTAAGCACTTAATATACGTGAGGAGGATTTCTGCCTCTTGACCATATAAAATGGAGTTCATTCTTCACCAGCCGTTGGGTGAAATGGCCTCCTCCAACTCCAAAGGAATCCTTCCAGCAATTATTAATTACTTTAAAGAAGTGATGTACCCTGGTTATTGTCCTGATGGAAATCAGTCCTTCCTATCCAAATGAACTTTTGGCTCATTTCTTTATTTTTCTACATTTTAACTCAAGATTTTGTATACGAGTACCCTGTACCTAAGATGGCACAGCGAATGGTGATATTGTAAACTTTTCACTGTACTCCTTTATCCCTGTATGTGAGAACACGTGACAATACGTGAGAACACGTGACAATAAAATCTAATTCTAATGATCCTGGAAGTCTGCTTAACCTGCACTTTATCCATCCATGCATGAGCTCTAGGGTGAATCTGTTCCTTTAGAGGACTCAATATCCCGTGAGTTAGCATGTGCTCCCTTGCTGGTCTGCTCTCATAAACACATTATCACCACAGTTGAATTGTTGAATGGATCCTGTATAGGTAGAGGTCATTTGGCCCATCCAGCGCATGACAGCTCTCTGCACGAACAATTTATCTGGTCTCACTACCCTGCCATTTTCCCTGCAGTTCGACAATTCCAATCCAACGCTCCTGACTAGTTCCTTTTTCAAAGCCATGATATAGACTCTGGAAGGGATCTGGAATGGGCTGCCTGAAAGTAATCAAGGCAGAGTTTGCTTAAGAATGTTCCTTCTTGCATCTTCTCATATCCTTAAATGGTGCCATCTTGTTCTGCACCGTTGCACCAGAGGTGACTATTTCTCTCTCACAGATTGTGTCTGGATCCCCTAATGATTTGGAATTCCAGTTGCTACCTTTCTTCCAGTTCCAATTACCTTCCTGCAGCCAACAGCTTTCTTCACCATCAACAACATAGTTACAATTCTTGTATCATCTTTCCAAATTCTTAATCTTGCCTTTTTTTAAAAATTCACTTCTGGGATGTGGGTGTCAGTGTCTGGGCCGGTATTTATTGCCCATCCTTAGTTGCCCTTGAGAAGGTGGGGGTGAGCTGCCTTCTTGAACCACTGCAGTCTATGTGCTGTATGTTGACCCACAATGCCCTAGGGGAAGGAATTCCAAGATTTTGACCCAGCAACAGTGAAGGAATGCAATATATTTCCAAGTCAGGATGGCGAGTGGCTTGGAGGGGAACTTGCAGGGGGTGGTGTTCCCATGTATCTGCTCCTCTTGTCCTTCAAGATGGAAGTGGCCATCAGTTTGGAAGGTGTTGTCTGAGGATCTTTGGTGAATTTCTGCAGGGCATCTTGTAGATGCTGCTGCTGCTACTGTGCGTCAGTGGTGGAGGGAGTGGATATAAGTGGATGTAGTGCCAATCAAGCGGACTGCTTTGTTCTGGATCGTGTCAAGCTTCTCAAATGTTGCTGGGGCAGCACCCATACAGGCAAGTGGGGAGTATTCCATCACACTGCTCACTTGTGCCTTGTAGATGATTGACAGGCTCTGGGGAGTCAAGACAGGAATTACTCACTGTAGTATTCCTAGCCTCTGACCTGCTCTTGTACACATTGTTTATGTGAGGAGTCCTGTTGTGTTTCTGGTCAATGGCAGCCCCAAGGATACTGATAGTAGGGAATTCAGTGATGGTAACACCATTGAATGTCCAGGGCCAGTGGTTAGATTGTCTCTTACTGGAGATGGTCATTTCCTGCCTTTTGGGTGGTGCAAACATTACTTGCCACTTGTCAGCCTGAGCCTAGATATTATCCAGATCTTGTTGCATTTGAACACGGACTGCTTCAGTATCTGAGAAATCAAGAATAGTGCTGAACATTGCGCAATCAGTGAATATCCCCACTTCTGACTTTAGGGTAGAGTGATGTTCATTGATAAAGCAGCTGCAGATGGTTGGGTCTAGGACACTACCCTGAGGAACTCCTGCAGACATGTCCTGGAGCTGAGGTAACTGACCTATAGTAATCACAATCATCTTCCATTGTGCCAGGTATAATTCCAACTGGCAGAGAGTTTACCCCGATACCCACTGATTCCAGTTTTGCTCGGACTCCTTGATGCCACGCTTGGTCAAACGCAGCCTCGATATCAAGGCATTAAGTCTAAGTTGCTGATATATTGCTGAAACAAGAGATAGGTTGCTGTGGCTTCTAATCTCATACTCATCAGGACAAATGCAAGAATGCCAACTTTGAAACTAACAAAAATTGATAACTACAGGAGAAAAGCTGCTGATTGGTTGTCAAGTTGACTCCAATTGGCTGAAGTGTTGGTCGGAGAGCTGCGAGTTCCCCAAACTTCCAGAGAATTCAAAAAAAGGCACAAGGCTGACAGCCATCCCTTGTTCACTGGTAGGACTGGACAGACTACATGCAGGAAAGATGTTTCCCCAAGTTGGGGAGTCTAGGATCATAGTCTCAGGATGCAGAGTATGCAATTTAGGACAGAGATGAGGTTGCTCAACCTGTGGAATTCTGTACAAGAGAAGGCTGTGGAGGCCAAGACATTGAATATATTCAAGAAAGAGGTTGATAATATTTAGATATTAAAGAGAGAAAGCAGGAATATAGTGTTGAGATAGGGAATCAACTATATCATAACTGAATAGAAGGGTAGTTTCAAAGGGCCAAATGGCCTATGCCTGCTTGTGGTTTCTATGATATTTACCACAAAAAGCACAGACCCACTATTGAACTCTATGGAGCACCAATGGAGACAGGCTTCTGCTTGTTAAAACACCTGTCAACCATTCTGCCCTGCTTCCTAGGCCAGGTTAGATCTTTGACCTAGGCTGCTATTTGCCCTTGGATCCCATGGGATTTCATTTTCTTAGCTAGTGTGCCATATGGAAAATCGGAAAATCTCACTAAAATTCATCTGGACTACATCAAATGTACAACCCTCACCTTTGCTGTCTGTTGGCTTAAAAATAATCAAGTTAATCAAACCCAAAAATTTCTTTGATAAATTCAGGCTGATTAATCTGTTGCCTGTCTCAATGAAGATTTATATTATTTCTCAGAATTTGCTCTAATAATTTGACCACCACTGAGGTTAGGCTCTGCAGCTTACAATTAATTAGCCTCCAAATTTTTCTCTCTTAACAGCAGTACAATACCAGCAGTCCTCCAGTACCATACCTGTAGCTACAAAAATTGAGAAGTGGTGTGTAATTTATTGCATAAAAGGCAGGAAAACAAAAAAAATTCAGCGACTTCTAAAATCCATATTATGCCATCCAATTCAAGATTACTCAGGTTTTCATTCCGGTGAGCAAACTGGGGAGGAAACGGAAGGTGTTTAAAAAGAAATTATTGGAATACTGTTTATCAGTGCTACAAATATCAGCCATGCAACAAAATGCTAGGTGACGGAAATCAAAGAAACATCCAATATGAGAAGGGGCAATTCATGATTAAACTGCCATGAGAAGTGATGTTTCACAAGTAAGGACATGATGGGAAACCAACACTGGGAGAGAGAGTTTGGTTAGCAGCAGATAGTCGTACACAGGATTATATTTGTGAATAGAATATCCTTTATACTGCACAGAGTCAGGCCATTTGTCCCATAGAGTCTGTGCTGGTAATTCTGCTCCACAAGTGTACATGACTATCTTTCTTTATCTAAATCTATCACACTTCTCTACTTCCTTCTCCCTCCCTTATTTACTCTGCCCTTCAATGAATCTGTACCATTTGTTTCAACCACACTCTACTTCTAGGTTTTCTCAGGAAATGATAATGGATACAATCATGAGATGGTGATATAGGAGTGACATCAATAGTCACATTTTAGAGATGGTGAAGAAAGGGTGGAATAACTTATACTAGAGAGATGTATTACAGATGTATTACATGTATTAGTCCTGACCCAAAACGTTAACTCTGTTTTTCCTTCACAGATACTGCCAGAGCTGCTGGGATTTTCCAGCAACTTTGTTTTTGTTCCGGATTTTCAGCATCCGTAGTTCTTTCGGTTTTTATTTAGATGTAATACAGACATAGATCTGTGGTGACCAACATCAATCACGAATGACTGGTTGATTGCTTGCAGTGAGTGCGCACATTTGCTGGGCAAGGAAATGTCTAAATCTTCAATTAGTGCAAACCTAATTTAGATTGTAAGTTGCTTAAAAAGAAATTAACATTTCCTGAAGTTGGACCCTTTTGAGCAGGCTTATTTATTCATTAGAACAGTAGCCTAATTAAGAACCAGCTGAAATTGGAACTGAGAGAGCTAGGCCCTTTACTCTGGAACATCTCTTATCGGAGATGGTCATTGTTCGGCATTTGTGTCGTGTAAATGTTACTTGCAACTTTTCAGCCCAAGCCTGGATATCGTTCAGGTATTGTTGCACTCGGACATGGGCTGCTTCAGAATCTTAGATGTCGCATATGGTGCTGAACATTGTGTCTGCCACTTTGCTAACATCCCTGCATCTTCCTGAAGTGTATGTTGCTCATTCTGCTACAGTGTGCAGTTCTGGGCTCCCCCAAAATCGAATCAAATCAAAATCTGAAAAGGGACAGTTCTGCTAGCAGGAGTTCAGAGGCGATTCACTCAATCAATTCCTCAGATGAAGGTGTTATTTTACGAAGGGTAAGCATGTTGGGCCTTTATCCAGTAGAGTATGAATAGTGAAAGATCATCCTACTGAAGCATGCAAGATCCTGAGGGGACTCAAGACAGTGCATGTGGAAAGGATGTTTCCTCTTCGAGAGGAAGTTAGAACTCAGGGACTGAGTTTAAAAATAAAAGGGTCCGCCATTTAAGGAAGATGAGGATTTGTTCTGACATGGTCATTAGTCTGTGGAGTTTTCTTCCTCAGACAGTGGATGTGGAAAATATTTCAGGCCACGGTCGAAGATTTTTCACAGACGAAAGAGTCAAAGGTTGTGGGGGCACAAGCGAACAAATGGGCGTTAAAGCCATAATCACGTCAGCCAAGATCTTATTGAATGGCACAGCTGGTGTGAAGGGCCGAATGGCCTAATCCTATATCTGTACCCTCCTGATGCATTTGCCCTTTGCTCACTTAGCACTTGTGTATCTTCCTGAAACTGTCACATTTGCCAACCCC
This sequence comes from Ginglymostoma cirratum, assembly GCA_024137785.1. Lineage (NCBI taxonomy): Eukaryota > Metazoa > Chordata > Chondrichthyes > Orectolobiformes > Ginglymostomatidae > Ginglymostoma > Ginglymostoma cirratum. The sequence continues at coordinate 1,962,697 of JAHRHZ010000124.1, read as the reverse complement.
TCACTTCCCTATTTATGTTATCCGCAAAGTTGAAGACTGCTGCTTACACCCTTGATTAAACCAACTATTTTTACTGAGAATAAACCTGGGTACAGCGCTGTCCTCAGGTGTGCCCTGCCCTCAACTGCAGCCTTTCACTCCAAACTGTTTCCTGTCCATCAAAAATCCTGCCATCCATGCTGCTACAACAGGGATGAGGGATACCTCACTAAACACTGTCTGAAAATCCACCTATTGAATTCCATTTATGAACCAAAATAGATTACTACTTCAAAACAGCATTGAATTGTCTTTCATAAATGCATGCTGGCCATCATCAATTAACCCATGTATCTCTGAATACATATTAATTTAATCCTGAATTATTGATTCAAATTGTACCCTGTACAAGTTAGTGAGCCAGTACATCTTTTTGAGGACACAATGTTCCATCAGCTACTCTCCAGTCCAGTGTCACAATTGAGGCGGTCAGAAATGCTGAAAAAAAAATGGCCTGAGACTGTGATAACAAGCGTGGGGCTGGATGTACTGTATTTCCTTTGAACAGCTCAGCATATCTGCCACCAGAGCCCAATAACTCATCTACCTAGAGCTCTTCTGACAGGTGTAAGGCAGAAAATACAATTGAGAACCAACAGAAATATAAAAGATTTGGATGGGGGTGCAAAATCAAATAAGAGAAGCAAAGAGGAATTATGAGAAAAGGACTAGCAGCTAAGACAAAAAGAGAGATCCCAAAGTCTTCTTTAGGCACACAAATAGTAAGAGATGGTTAAAGGAAGGCAAAACTGATCAGAGACAGAGAAAGGGATTTATACATGTCGGCAGGGGCATGACTGATGTGTTAAACTAATGTTTTGTTTGGAAGAACCTTGAAAGCCAAGGACGGAGCAATGCAAAAGGAGATTTGGGAACAGAAGAATCTGTGCATATATGTGCATAGATCACTGAAGGTGGCAGGATAGGTGGAGACAGTAGTTAATAAATCTTAGTATCCTCAACATTATTAATAGGGGCATAGAGAACATGAGCAAGGATACTGAACTTGTACAAGAGTCATAAAGTCATACAGCATGGAAACAGACCCTTAGGTCCAACTCATCCATGCTGATCAAGTTTCCAAACTAAACCAGCCCCACTTGCCTGCGTTTGGCCCATATCCCTCTAAACCTCTCCTATTCACGTACCTGTTCAAATGTCTTTTAAATGTTGTTAACTATATCTGCATTTACCACTTTCTCAGATAGTTCATTCCACATACAAATTACCCTCTGTGTGAAAAAGCTGCCCCTCGGGTCCCTTTAAAAGTTTTCTCTTCTCACCTTTTGAAAAAAAGTCCTCTGGTTTTGAACACCTCTACCCTAAGAAAAATACCTTTGCCATTCACCTTATCTCTGCCCCTTGTGATTTTATAAACCTCTACAGGTCACCCCTCAGCCTCCTACCCTCCAAGGAAAAAAGTCTCAGCCTGTCCTTATAACTCGAGCTCTCCAGTCCCAGTAACATCCTTGTAAACCTTTTCTGAACCCTTTCTAATCTAATATCTTTCCTACAGCAGGGCAACCAAAACAGTACACAGTCCAGAAGAGACCTCACCGATGTCCTGTACAACCTCAACATGATGTCCCAACTCCTATACTCAATGTTCTGACCAATAAAGACAAATGTGCTAAATGCCTTCTTAACCACCCTGTCTACATGCGACGCAATGTCAAATAACTAACTATGTACCTGAACCCCTAGGTCTCTCTATTTGACAACACTACCCAGGGCCCTATCATTAACTGTGCTTGTTTGTTTTACCAAAGGTAATACCTCACATTTATCTAAATTAAATTTCATCTGCCACCCCTCAGCCCATTGCCCAATTGATCAAGATCCCTTTGTAATCTTCTTCACTGTCCACCAATTTTAGTGTCATCTGCAAACTTACTAACCACTCCTCCTAAATTCTCATCCAAATAGTTTGTAAAATGACAAAGAAGAGTGAACTCAGCACCGATCGCTGTAGAATATTATTGGTTACAGATCTCCAGTTGGAAAAACAATTCTCTACCACCACCTTTTGTTGCCTACCGTCAAACCAATTTTGTATCCAATTAGCAAGCTTTCCCTGAATCCCACGTGATTTAACCAGTCTACCATGCAGACCTTTGTCAACAGCTTTAGTAAAGTCCATGTAGACATCTACTGTTCTGCCCTCATCTATCTTTTTGGTCACATCTTCAAAAAAATCAATTAAGTTTGTGGGCAACGATTTCCCACATACAAAGCCATGTCAACCGTCCCTAATCAGTCCTTGCCTCTCCAACAAAATCCCCTCCAACAACTTACCCATCACTGATGTTAGACTCACCAGTTTACAGTTCCCAAGCTTCTCCTTATAGCCTTAAATAAAGGCACATTAGCCACCATCCAGTCCTTCGGCACCTCACTGGTATCGGTAGATGATACAAATATCTCTGCTAGGGGCCCTGCAATTTCTTCCCTAGCTTCCCACTTGCTAGACTTCAGCTGGAGTAGTGTACAGTTGAGTGTACCGCATTATAGGAAGGATGTGAATGTACTGGATGGCGTGCAGTGCGATTTACAAGCATGTTTCCAGTAATGAGGAACTTCAGTGTTGCGGATAGTTTGAAGTTGGGACTGTTCACCTTGGAGAGGAGGTGGCTGATGGGAGATTTGATACAGATTTTCAAAATCATGAGCAGGCTGGACAGAGTCAATAGGGAGAAACTGTTTCAGCTAGTAAAAGAGAAGAAGAACAAGAGGGTGTAGATTTAAAGTGATGTGCATGAAACCTTTTACACATAGTTAAAGGGAGGGAATGCACTGCCTGGAAACATGGTGCAGGTAGGTTCAACTGAGGCATTCAAGATGGGCTCTGGATGGTTACTTGGATAGAAATAGTGTGCAGGGTTATGGGGAAAAGGCAGGTAACTGCCAGTGGGTAACAGGACTGGTGCAGGCAAAATGGGCTGAATGGCCTTCTCCAGGCCATAATAATGCTGAGGATCAGAGTTCCTGAGTTTGCTCACAATCGCTTCCACTTCAAATAAATGTGAAATATTCATCTTCCTCAATTAGATTTTGTTTCACTCCAGAGAATCCTGTCTTTCCTCTTGAACTGCACTTCATATTGCATGATGTTTTACTCTTTCATTACCTGCCAGCTTTCATTCAAGTCATCTCCAATTCCATCTAACTCCCTTTACCACATCACAATGACTCTCTCTAAATTCATGATTTTCCATGTTGTTAGCTTTAACACATCTTGCACTTTTTAAATTAGTTTAGTATGAAACCCATCTCACTATAATTTGCACTCATTAACAGCACATTTGATTTGTCTTCAGCCATTTGAAATTTGATGATTTCTTATTTTACTTTGCTTGCTAATGCTATTACTGATCTGTTCCCTGAGTCTTTAGTATCCACCTCTATATATACAAAAAAAAAGTGTTTTGCTCTAACTGATCTCCAGCTGTCATAAATTAAAGTTATCCTCTCTTTTCCTATATTAAGCAATGTTTCAAAGGAGAGAGCATGTGTGGTAGGGTGAGAAAGCGAGCAGGAGAGCGCAACAGCAAGGGGAAGAAACGAACAGAGGAGAATAATGACATCAATGCCTGTTTGCTGCCAAATTCTCAATTCACAGATCTAAAATCAGAAGATAATCTCAAAGAAAGGTGGCAACATAAGGCAGAGTTACATGTAGTCTTCAAAGGTTTTATGGAGGGTTGTAAAGGAGGGAATGATAGTGATGATATAGAGGACAGGATTCACAGAACATGGGATGCAGTGGCTGAAGAAGTGGCCTGCAATTATTGGGCAAGGCTGTCAAAGCCAGAGTCAAATAAACGGAGAGAGTCTGTTGAGTGCAGGAAGAAGGGAGACGAGGAAAGATTTTAAACACAAAGACGAGAATTCTACATGAGAAGCCCGAATCAGTGCAGGTGGAATTTGGTGCAATGTAAGATAGGGACAGCAGGGATATAGACAAGTTAATGTTTATGAAGGAGAGGGGGTGGGACACTAACAGGACAGCACTGGGACAGCAGAGAGTGGAGGCATAGGAATGGAGAAAGGTTTCAGCTGCAGATATGCCGAGATCTCTCTTGCTAGGGATAAAAGGTACTGCAGATGCTGGAGAATCCGAGATAACAAGGTGTGGGGCTGGATGAACACAGCAGGCCAAGCAGCATCATAGGAGCAGGAAAGCTTGACGTTTCGGGCCTAGACCCTTTTCTGATGAAGGGTCTAGGCC
>JAHRHZ010000124.1:1924777-1953430 GCA_024137785.1 Ginglymostoma cirratum | reverse complement strand
CCTAGACCCTTCATCAGAAATGGTTTCTGATGAAGGGTCTAGGCCCGAAACGTCAAGCTTTCCTGCTCCTATGATGCTGCTTGGCCTGCTGTGTTCATCCAGCCCCACACCTTGTTATCTCGGATTCTCCAGCATCTGCAGTACCTTTTATCTCTGAGGAAATTCCTTTAGTTTGATGTGCAGCCTCTGGGGCTACTGTGGGTAACTTTCTGTACTGACCGTCCGCATATCCACAGCTGCACATTCTATGAAGTCATTCTAGGCATTAAATGACTTGCTCCTTAACTTGTTCTACATACATTAGTGCAGAGTTAAGCATTTATATATCCAACTTTAAATTGGGAGGGGATTGGGAATATATGAAACTAAAATGTTTCCCAAATTGCTTGGTTCTTCCTGGATGATCTGGGGAGAATTGCGAGTTTGAGGATTACCTAATTAAGTGTTGATAAATTGATGCTGGTTCCAGCTGGGATAAACGTAGGACTGGAATACACACTGTAGCATAGGAACACGCTCTTCAACCCAAAATATCTGTGTCGTCCACAATGCCATTCTAAACTGACCCCATCTGCCTGCACGTGGTCTGTATTACGCTATTCCCTGCCTGTTCACATGTCTACATAAAACATTGTCTGGAACACAATCAGGCATCATTCATCCTTAAAGCTAGACAAAATGTGACAACTCCTTTGTGAAGGCGTGAATTAACGATTTGTTTGCGTTCTTAGCACATGTTCTCATTACACCAAAACCAAGCTTTTTTGTGATAACCTTGAATGTCCCCACTGATCCAACACTACTGTCCTGCACACCACACTCCCTTTAATATCCCACCCAGTCTAATCCTTCTCTCCTGCAGACCATGTTCCCTGTAATGTCCCACCCAGTCTAATCCCTCTCTCCTGCAGAGAGTGGCATAGTGGCCATGTCACTAAACTTGTAATCCAGAACCCAGTCTAATTTTTGAATGGGTTTGAATCCCACTATGGCAGATGGTGAGATTTGAATTAAAAGTCTATTGAATATTATGTAACCACTGTCAATTATAAAAACCCATCTGGTTCACAGATGGCCTTTAGGAAAGGAACACCGCCATCTTCACCTGGTCTGGCGTACATGCGACTCCAGACCAATAGCAATACAGTCAACTCTTTGCTGTCATCTGGGTAATTAGGGGTGGGCCATAAATCTGACCCAGCTGACTACACTTACATTCCATAAAAATTTTAAAAATCCACCCACTTTAATCAGATTCACTTGATCATTTTCTATACTCCATAATATTCAACCAAACATATGCCTCTCCCCTGCTCATTCCATGCTATTTAACTTTGCATCCCCCCAATCCCTTTCCTGTTTACACTTTAATTTCCGATCTAGTCCACTATCACTCTTCTGCCCCCTCAATCCTTTAGAATCTGTTTAATACCATATTCCTGCTCACTCTTGAAGCCCTCCAATATCCCATCTGTTTAACCTCAATTTGATATCCTTTAATAAACTCCCTTTAGTCTAATTCCATTCACCTTATCCCATTCCCTTCAATATCCAACCAGTCTAATCCCATGCTCATGCTTGCTCCCCATTCTGTTTAAATATCCCATCTGGTCTACTGACACTCTTGTAGTCTCTCCTCATTCCCTTTAATGTCCCACTTAAATCCAGAATTCTGTCCTTACTCTACTGTCGTGACTGGTTGTATCTATTCATATCATATCACTCCCCATACTGCATGTTATCCCAGTCAGTGCAGCCCACGCCCTGATTCCATCCACAATCATTTTAGTATTTTATTCAGTGTAATACCACCGTCCTGCACTCCCCTACACTGTTTCATATCCCAGTCCGTTTTATTCCATCTTTTTGTTCATTCTCCATGCTGTTCAAAGTCCTACCCAGTGGGATAATCGCACTCTTCTAATCACTTGTCATAGTCTAATATCCCAGTCTAAACCTGTCCCCCTGTTCACTAACCACTGTGCAAGAAAGGAGGGACAGAGCAAAGTGCAGAGTATATGTCAGCTATCCTGACCTCAATTCCAAAGGGAATGCTCAAATCTGTTATAAAGTAACATGGTAACAGAACATATGAGAAATATAGACCTGAGATCTGACCTTGGTGATGGGCAAATTGCTGGAGGCGATTCTGAAAGATACAATTTATTTGCATTTGGACAGACAAGGAATCATTAGGGATAATCAGCGTGGGTTTGTGCAAGGGAAATCATGTCTTGTAAACCTGATTGAGTTTTTTGAAGAAGTAACAAAAAAGATTGATGAGGGCAGAGTGGCAGACATTGTTTACTTGGACCTTAGTAAGGCCTCTGACAAGGTTCCACATCGTAGACTAATTAGTAGAGTTAGATCACATGGGGTTCAGGGTGAGCTTGCCAATTGGATACAAAATTGGCTTAACAGAAGTCAGAGAATCTTGGTGAAGGGTTATTTTTTGGACTGGAGGCCTGTGACCAGCAGTGCTCCACAGGGATCAGTGCTGGGCCCCATTCGTTTGTCATTTATATAAATGATTTAATAAGGATATGAAAGGCCTGGATGATATCTAAGTCTGCAGATGTCACCAAAATTGGTGGTATAATGGACAGTGAAGAAGGTTATCTAAAATTACAGAGAAATCTTCATCAACTGGGTCAATGGGCTGAGGAGTGCCAGATGGAATTTTGTGCAGATAAATATGAGGCGTTGCATTTTGTTAAATCAAACAAGGACAAGACTTGTACAGGTCTGTACAGGCCCTTTGGTAGTGTTGTAGAACAAAGAGATCTAGGGGTTCAGGGACATAACTTTTTTGACGTTTATGTCACATGTAGACAGAGTGGTTAAGGTGGCATTCAGCACACCTGCCTTCATTGCTCAGACCTTTGAGTGAAGGAGTTAGAATGTCATGCTGAGACTGTACAGGACATTGGTGAGGACTCTTCTGGATTATTGTGCCCATTTCTGGTCACCCTGCTATAGAAAGGACATTATCAAGCTGGAGAGGGTTCAGAAAAGATTTACCAGAATGTTGCCAGGAATGGAGACTTTGAGTTATAGAGAGAGTCTGGATAGGCCTGGACTTTGTTTACTGGAGCATTCACTGGCTGAAGGGTGACCTAATAGAGGTTTTTAAGAGTCATGAGGGGTATAGACAAAGTGAATGGCAGATATCTTTTCCCTATGGTGGGGAATTTCAAGACTAGGGGGCATATTTTTAAGGTGAGAGGAGAAAGATTTAAAAAGGACATGAGGGGAAACTTTTTTTAAATAAAGAGTAGGTTTGTGTGGAATGAACCTCCAGAGGAAGTGGTAGATGTAGGTACAGTCACAACATTTAAAAAGACATTTGGATAAGTTCATGAATTAGAAAGGTTTAGAGGGATATGGGTCAAGCACTGGCTGGTGGGACCAGTTCAGTTTTGGATTATGGTCAGCATGGATTGGTTGGATCGAAAGGTCTCTTTCTGCGCTGTATGATTCTGTATATACAATACCATTAGACAGAGTCACTGGTTTATGAAAGGGTAAAACATACAGCCTCAAAACTCATTTGTGGAGTAATTAGTAGGGTAGATAAAAAGGAGCCAACAATTGTAATGTTTATGTGGGTTTCCAAAAAGTATTTGCTAAGAGACCTCACAAGAGTTACTACAAAATTTGAGCTTCAGATCATTAGGATTTAAAGTAGAAAATTTATTGCATAAAGTCTACTTTTCTGTCTTACCTTCAGTAGAGCCAGTGCCACATTGAAAATGATGCTGAGGCCCTGAGAAAACAAAGAGGAAATTGTATTAATCATCAATCGTACTAGATTTACTAAACACTACAGAGAGTTCCAGCACTTGACTAATTTTTCATACATAGTCAGCCAAGGACCCACTTCTTCCATTGTCTTTATTCTTTTAGCATCCAAAACTGTGGTCCCTTCTTGAGATTGAGATCTCCACACCTCCAATGCAAAATTTAACCTTGCATTCATAACATTTCAGTGACCTTGCCTCCTTCACCTGTAACTTCACCTATTCACAACGCTGGACGATGATTTTTGGGTTCCCTTTAAATGTTGACCGATGATCTATTACGTCTTTGGCAGTTCTATTTTCATCTTCACTCGCCGTCTCTATTTGTTGTAGTTAGTTTGCTTCATGCTTGAAGAATTCACCTGACATGCACCATATGCTGGTTCTATTTCATCACAGAGTAATACAGCATGGAAAAAGGCCCTTCGGCCCAAACTGGTCCATGTTGACTACGATGGCCACTCAGCTAGTTCCAATTGCCTGCATTTGGTCCATATCCCTCGAAACCCTTCCCATCCATGTACCTATCCAAATGTTTTTTAAATGTTGCTATTGTACCTGCCTCAACCACTTTCTCCAGCAGCCCATTCCATATGCGTTATAATCTCTGCATGAAGAAGTTGCCCCTCAGCTCGTTCTTAGATCTTTCCCCTCTCACCTTAAACTTACACCCTCTCATTTTGAATTCCCCATCCCTGGGAAAAAGACTATATGCATTCATCCTATCTATGCCCCTCATGATTTTAAGCACCTCAATAAGGTCACCCTTCATTCTCCTATGGTCCAAGGAATACAGTCCTATCCTGGCTAACCTCTTCCTCTAACTCTGGTCTCCTAGTCCTGGCAACATCCTCGTAAATCTTCTTTGCACACTTTCCAGTTTAACTATGTCTTTCTTATAACAGGGTGACCAAAACTGTACACAATACTCCAAGTGTGGCCTCACCAACGACTTATACAACTGTAACATAACAGCCCAACTCCTGCACTCATACACTCCTACACTTCCCCATCTGATCAAGATCCCTCTGTAATTTTTGATAAACTTCTTTGCTATCAACAATACCTACTAATTTTGTACCATCCGCAAACTTACTAATCATGCCTTGTACATTTACATCCAGACCATTTATGTAAATAACAATTACAAAAGGAATTATCTTTAACCTTATTTGCCAGATCCAACACATTCCCTCTTTTTGCTCTTCTGATTTCCCTCGAATGTGCTCCTACATCTTTTATAGTCATCTTGGGATTCACTTGAGCCCAATAGCTTAAACTCAATGTATGCCTTCTTTTTCCTGACCAGAGCCTCAATATCTCTCGTCAGACAGGGATCCACAAACCTGCCAGCTTTTCCCTTCACCCTAACAGGGACACACTGTCCCTGGGCTCTTGATACCACGCTTTTAAAAGCCTCCTATTTTCCAGTCATTCCTTTTCCTTCAAACAGATTCACCCAATTGGTCTCTGCCAGCTTCTGCCTAATGGCCCCAAAATTCGCCCCACTCTAGTTCAGCACCTTAACCTGTGAATGTGTCCTACCTTTTTCCATAACTGTGTTAAAACTAAGAAAGAGTTATGGTCACTGGATCCAAAGTGCTCTCTGACTGACATTTCAGTCACTGGCCTGACCTTGTTTCCTATGGGAGGTCCAGTGCTGCACCCTCCCAAGTAGGGCCCTCTGCATATTGATTTAGGAAACTTCCTTGGACACATTTGATAAATTCCACCTCGCGCGGGCCTTTTACACTCTGGGTGGCCTAGTCAATACAGGGGAAATTAAACTCTGCAACCAATACTACTCTGTTATTCGTACAGGTATCTGCAATCTCTCCACACATCTGCTCTTCTAGTACCCACTGGCTATTTTGGGGGTCTATAATACAGTCCCAACAGAGCGACCATCCCTTTTTTGTTTATAAGTTCTAACGATATTGCCTCATACCATGACCCCTTAAGAATACCCTCTCTAAGCACTTATGTCTTCCCTTATCAAAAGTGCAACTTGTACTTCTGTCACGCCTATAGCTTCTGAATCCTGGAACATTGAGCTGCCAGTTGTGCCCGTCAGCCATGTTTCTGTTATGGATACAATATCCCAGTCCCCAGAACCAATCCATGCTCTGAGGTCATCTGCCTTACCTGTCAGGCCTCGTGCGTTGAAATAAATGCAATTTAAACCAGAAGCCTTTTCCATCCCTTTACTGTGCTCCTGGCTATCCTGAATAGTAAACTTGTTCTCAATGGCTAATGTATTTTCCCCTGACGACTTCTCCACCTACCCTGTGCCTGGAGCCCTGGCTTTGTCTTCTCTAACCCATCATTTTTGTTGAAACGTACCCAATTATTAATTGAAATATCTCTTCCTGAATCATCATCAATTGTTCCATTAACTTTCCTGCCAGTCTTCAGCTCTATTTCACCCTGACTAGGTTGCCTCTCTTTCCAGTGAAGCCAACTTATCTGTTTCTTCTGTTTGGTGATGCATCTATCTTCACTGTTTCAGACCTATTTGTAACATCAAAGTGCCAGGATAAAATCCCCAACATCATGGTTCTTGCTAAGTTATGTGTATTTCAGAGAGCACGTTTACCAGACCTTAGCTTTGCCAGGTTGTTAATATGTTCCATATGGAGAATTTCCGGATACCAAACACAACTGAGCAGAAGAACCTATGTCCAAAATTTTGTTTTTCTGCCTATCTGAAAGACTCAACCTTGGAGCATAGTATACAAATAAACAAGAAACAACAAGTACGAACAGACCCAAATGGAGAAGTCTCTTGTCATCTGGTGAATTTGACATTTCAGAAGAACTGAGTCAACTGTGTTCTGGACAAGTGAGCACAAAAGCCATCACCCATCATTCCAACACTAACACAACATCTGTTAAAGGTTGTAGAAATTGAGACTTGATCTAATGTCACGCGAGACAACATCAATCCAGAATTTAACTAATGTCGTTTTTTTCCTGAACACTGTTCCAAACCAACAAAAAAAAAATTGACAGGTCTCCTCTCAGCCCCTTGAAGTTAACCCTCCTCTAATATAAATGTTCCATGTTAGTTCATTCCTTGCATTAGTTGCCCAGAGGGATAACCAACTCCAAAGATGCATGTCTGACTATGATTTCCAGCTTTTTTTTGTTTTCATTACAGATTCCAGCATCTGCAGTAACTTGCTCCTCTAAAGATGCATGGATTGTCTACTCCATACCCAGCACATTCTCCTCAATGTCAAGGAAACCTTAAGGCCATAAGACATAAGACATAGGAGTGGAAGTAAGGCCATTCGGCCCATCAAGTCCACTCCACCATTTAATCATGGCTGATGGGCATTTCAACTCCACCTACCCGCACTCTCCCTGTAGCCCTTGATTCCTTGCGAGATCAAGAATTTATCAATCTCTGCCTTGAACACATTCAACGTCCCGGCCTCCACTGCGCTCCATGGCAATGAATTCCACAGGCCCACCACTCTCTGGCTAAAGAAATGTCTCCTCATTTCCGTTCTAAATTGGCCCCCTCTAATTCGAAGGCTGTGCCCACGGGTCCGAGTATCCCCATCTAATGGAAACAACTTCCCAGCGTCCACACTTTCTAAGCCATGCATTATCTTGTAAGTTTCTATTAGATCTCCCCTCAACCTTCTAAACTCTAATGAATACAATCCCAGGATCCTCAGCCGTTCATTGTATATTAGGCCTACCATTCCAGGGATCATCCGTGTCAATCTCCGCTGGACACGCTCCAGTGCCAGTATGTCCTTCCTGAGGTGTGGGGCCCAAAATTGTATTCTAAATGGGGCCTAACTAGAGCTTTATAAAGTCTCAGAAGCACATCACTGCTTTTATATTCCAACCCTCTTGAGATAAATGACAACATTCCATTCACTTTCTTAATCACGGACTCAACCTGCAAGTTAACCTTTAGAGAATCCTGGACTAGCACTCTCAGATCCCTTTGTACTTCGGCTTTATGAATTTTCTCACCGTTCAGAAAATAGTCCATGCCTGTATTCTTTTTTCCAAAGTGCAAGACCTCGCATTTGCTCATGTTGAATTTCATCAGCCATTTCCTGGACCACTCTCTTAAACTGTCTAAATCATTCTGCAGCCTCCCCACCTCCTCCGTACTGCCTGCCTGTCCACCCAACTTCGTATCATCGGCAAACTTTGCCAGAATGCCCCCAGTCCCTTCATCCAGATCATTAGTATATAAAGTGAACAGCTGCGGCCCCAACACTGAACCCTGCGGGACACCACTTGTCACTGGTTGCCATTCCGAAAAAGAGCCTTTTATCCCAACTCTCTGCCTTCTGTCAGACAGCCAATCCTCAATCCATGCCAGTAACTCACCTCGAACACCATGAGCCCTCACCTTACTCAGCAGCCTCCCGTGAGGCACCTTATCAAAGGCCTTTTGGAAGTCTCGATAGATAACATCCACTGGGTTTCCCTGGTCTAACCTACTTGTTACCTCTTCAAAGAATTCTAGCAGGTTTGTCAGACACGACCTCCCCTTACTAAATCCATGCTGACTTGTTCTAATCCGACCCTGCACTTCCAAGAATTTAGAAATCTCATCCTTAACGATAGATTCTAGAATTTTTCCAACAAATGAGGTTAGGTTAATCAGCCTATAATTTTCCATCTTTTGTCTTGATCCTTTCTGAAACAAGGGGGTTACAACAGCAATTTTCCAATCATCTGGGACTTCCCCTGACTCGAGTGACTTTTGAAAGATCACAACCAATGCCTCCACTATTTCCTCAGCCACGTCCCTCAGAACTCTAGGATGCAGCCCATCGGGGCCAGGAGATTTATCAATTTTTAGACCTTTTAGCTTTTCTAGCACTTTCTCTTTTGTAATGCCCACCATACTCAACTCTGCCCCCTGACTCTCCTTAATTGTTGGGATATTACTCATGTCTTCCACTGTGAAGACTGACGCAAAATACTTATTAAGTTCTTCAGTTATTTCCTTATCTCCCTTCACTAGTCTTCCAGCATCAATTTGCAGCGGCCCAATGTCTACTTTTGCCTCTCGTTTGTTTCTTATGTATTGAAAGAAACTTTTACTATCATTTCTAATATTACTGGCTAGCCTACCTTCATATTTGATCCTCTCCTTCCTTATTTGTCTCTTTGTTATCCTCTGTTTGTTCTTGTACCCTTCCCAATCCTCTGATTTCCCAGTGCTCTTGGCCACTATATAGGCTGTCTCTTTTTCTTTGATACATTTCCTGACTTCCTTTGTCAGCCATGGCTGTCTAATCCTCCCTCGGATAATCTTTCTTTTCTTTGGGATGAACCTCTGTATTGTGTCCTCAATTACACCCAGAAACTCCTGCCATTGTTGCTGTACAGTCTTCCCCGCTAGGCTCTGCTTCCAGTCGATTTTCGTCAGTTCCTCTGTCATGCCCCTGTAATTACCTTTATTTGACTGTAACACCATTACATCCAATTTTGCCTTCTCTCTTTCAAACAGTAGACTGAACTCTACCATATCATGATTGCTGCCTCCTAAGTGTTCCCTTACTTTAAGGTCCTTTATAAAGTCTGGCTCATTACATAGCACTAAGACCAGAATAGCCTGCTCCCTTGTGGGCTCCATCACAAGCTGTTCCAAAAAGCCATCCTGTAGGCATTCCATGAATTCCCTTTCTTTGGATCCACCAGCAATATTATTCACCCGGTCCACCTGCATATTGAAGTCCCCCATGATCACCGTGACCTTGCCTTTCTGACATGCCCTATCTATTTCCCGGTGCATCTTGCACCCCTGGTCCTGACCACTGTTAGGAGGTCTGTACGTAACTCCCATTATGGTTTTTTTGCCTTTGTGGTTCCTCAACTCCACCCACACAGACTCCATATCATCTGACCCTATGTCATTCAGTGCTATTGATTTGATTTCATTCTTAATTAACAAGGCAACTCCACCCCCTCTGCCCACCTCCCTGTCTTTTCGATAAGATCTTAGTTAGATGTCTCTCCATATGACCCACCTCAACAATGGATCCCTGGAAGCAGTCAACAAACTCTGCTACTTCTTGGATCTGCAGTGTCAAGACAACCTGTGCCTGATGAGGAGCTCAGCACACATATTGGAACAGCAGATAGCAACTTTTAACTGATCAACAAACCGGCTCAGAGGCCAGGATGCTGATCCACAAAGGAAAGTTCCCTCAGCACACTGCTGAATGGCAGCAAAGTCTGGTCAATTTGTGACTGAAAAAAAGCCTCAATAACATTCATCTCCAGCATCTACAATGCAACCATAGCATCCCATAGAAAGACAATTACCACTGGGGTAAAGATGCCGAACATGCCACTGCAAAGCATGCAAAGAAGGCTTTGCCGAGTTGGGCATTCTCGCAGAATGGAAATTGGCCACATCCCCAAGGACAAGCTGCATGGAGAAGTAGCTCATGCATGAGAGAAGCAGGACGATTTGAGGCAAGAATGCTAGCCGAGATACAAAAGTTTTAACATCAATTGCAATAAGTGGAAAGCTAGCTGATGATCAAAGCAAATAGCGCCAGCATTCACCATCTCCAGGATGTACGAGTTCAGAAGCTCCTAAGCAGCTGCCAGCCCAGAACAAAGACAGAAACCATCCCACACTACCAGCAAGTGACAATTTTGATTGTAGCACATTTAGCCTGGGCAGATTTTGGGCAGTTCAGCCAGAGGTGCAGATCATTATTTTTCCAATTCTTTCATTGAACTCTGCGTCAACAGCAGAGCCAGCATCTGCTACTGCATCCCTAACTGCCCTGGAACTGAGTGGGTTACTCAACTATTCCAGAGAGTTGTTAACAGTCAACCACATTACTATGGATCTGAAGTTACATGTAGGCAATAAATGGCTAATGACAACAGATTTCCTTTCCTAAAGGGATAATATAGTGATCTACATCTGGTTTTTAAAAATGATCATCAACAGTGGTTATATGGTCATTATTAGGTCAGCATTTTGTTCCAGATTCGTGTTTTACAGATATCAAATTTCACCAGCTGTCATGGTGGGATCTGAACCCTCGAAATCCAGAACATCAGGCTGCCCTTCTACTAGTCCAGGTAGAAATTACCACTACATCATTGCTGCTTCTTCAAAGAGCTTTCAGTTAATAAATTCCTCAATTTAACTAATGTTATTTTGCCCTATTTCCATGCAGATTCGCTGCTCTCTCTCTCGCCATTTGCAAGTCTATAAAATATTCTCAGGAACAGGATCATACATTACTGAACCTGTTATTGGTCAGTAAGTGTCTGCAAATACTTTAGCCTTAATTTTAGCACTGATATGCTGGGGCTCTCAGTCATTGAGAATGGGGATATTTATGGAGTATTCACTACCTAATAGTTGATTTGCCCATCACCATTCATGACTGTGCAAGCTGCACGGCTTTGATCACTTGTGCAATCTCTAAGCTTGATCACATGATGTTTAGCACCAAAATAGCCTCGTGTTCTAGCTTCACCAGACTGGCATAGGTCATGCTTGGTGCTGGGCCCTGAAATCATTTGCCCAGAGTACACTCCAAGCTAAGATAACAAGGTGTAGAGCTGGATGCACGCAGCAGGCCAAGCAGCATCAGAGGGGCAGGAAAGCTGACGTTTTGGGCCTAGACACTTCTTCAGAAATTTCTGAAGGAGGGTCTAGGCCCGAAACATCAGCTTTCCTGCTCCTCTGATGCTGCTCGGCCTGCTGTGCTCATCCAGCTCTACACCTTGTTAGCTCAGCTTCTCCAGCATCTGCAGTTCCTACTATCTCTGAAACAATTTTAACTCCACTGTGAAGCCCATTTCTGAAGAAGGGTCTGGGCCCGAAACGTTAGCTTTCCTGCTCGGCCTGCTGTGTTCATCCAGCTCTACACCTTGTTAGCTCAGATTCTCCAGCATCTGCAGTTCCTACTATCTCTATACACTCCAAGCTGTTGAGATTAGGTGGTCATTTGGCTCCCAGATGCTTGAAATAATGAAACATTTGAAGGGATGCGAGCTCTACTTGTTATGCTGCTGAGAAGACAGAAAAGACCGACGCTGTGTTACAAAAGTACTTGGTTAATTAGTTCCAAGCTCTTTACAAACACATATTGTAGAACATGGAGGTGTTCAACATGGAGGAGAACCAAGTCAGCAGCCGAGGGAGAGCTATTAGTGATAATCAGCAGGAGGTTTCCGCATCCGTGTTTGACCTGTTGCCTTTAAGCTTCACAGAATCAGAATTTGATGTTGGTAACTCTCGGGCAATTCCCTCTTTTCCACACTACACACAATTGTCAGCTCTGGTGGATCTGTCCTACTGATGGGACAGGACATAGACAGGGATGATGATGGGGGCATTTGGGACATTGTCTGTAAGGTATGATGCAGTGGAGCTGTTGCTCTGCAAGACAGCACATACAACTTTGGCATTTTAGGGAGCAGAATGTTTCAGGTCAGCAAAAGGAGATGTATGCTTTTGTCACATCTGCTGCTTGTGTCCGTGCCTAATTGTGTATCTAGTTTTATTCATTTTGAACTTTCCTGTAGGCATTTGATACATCCAAGAAGTTTTCTAAGCCATTCCAGAGTGCATAAAACAGTTAACCACAAGTTCTTTTTTATTCATTCATTCATTCACTCATGGGATATGGGAATCATTGGCCGGGCCAGTATTTATTATGCATCCTTAATTGTCCTGGAGAAGGTGGAGGTGAGCTCCTTCTTGAACTGTTGCAGTCCATGTGTTTTATGGTGGGAGTTCCAGGATTCAACCCAGTGACACTGAAGGAACAGCAGTAACATTTCCAAGTCAGGTGACTGCCTTGGAGGGAAACTTGCTCTCATGTAGCTACTGCCCTTATCCCTCCGGATGGAAGTGGTCGTGGGTTGTCAGGTGCTGTTGAAGGACCCTTCGTGAATTTCTGCAGTGCATCTTGTACGTGGTACACACTGCTGCTACTGAGCATTGACGTTAGAGACAGTGAATGTTTGTGGATGTGATGTCAATCAAGCGGGCTGCTTTGCCCTGGATGGTGTCAAGCTTCTTGAGTGTTGTTGGACCTGCACCCATCCAGGCAAGTAGAGAGTATTCCATCACATTCCTGACTTGTGCCTTGTAGGTGGTGGACAGGTTCAGGGGTGTCAGGAGGTGAGTTAGTCACTACAGCATTCCTTGCCTCGGGCCTGTTCATGGATCTGGAATTACGTAGGCCAGACTGGGCAAGGGTGGCAGATTTCCCTCCCTAAAAGGACATTAATGAATCAGATGGGAATTTCTAATGAATCCTGTAGTTTTGTAATCAATTCCTATGACTCATGTTCGATTTCACATGAATTAACATGATTTAAATTTGCCCAGCCGCCAGGCTGGGATTTGAACTCAGTCTCCAAAGTATTACCATAGAACCATAGAATTTCTACAGTGCGGAAACAGGCCCTTCAGCCCAACAAGTCCACACCAACCCTTGGAGCATCCCACCCAGACCCATCCCCCTATAACCCACCTAATCTACAGACCCTAGATAACAAGCATGGGGCTGGATGAACACAGCAGGTCAAGCAGCATCATAGGAGCAGGAAAACTTGACGTTTCGGGCCTAAACCCTTCATCAGAAAAAAAAATCTACAGACCCTGAACACTATGGGCAATTTAGCATGGCCAATCTACCTAACCTGCACATCTTTGGACTGTGGGAGGAAACTAGAGTACCCGGAGGAAGCCCACGCAGACACGGGGAGAATGTGCAAACTCCACACAGACAGTCGCCCAAGACTGGAATTGAACCTGGGTCCCTGGCACTGTGAGGTAGCAGTGCTAACCACTGAGCCACCATGCTGCCCTATTAGACCAGGCTTCAGGATTACTCTCTTCAGTAACAGCACTCTTACTGGTTTCACTGTTCTCCCATTCTCCAGCACAAGTGGCTACTGCACTAACTTCTAAGATCTACAGATGCACCTCCTGCTTCTGCTTTGTCTAGTTAAACTATATTTCATAACCATTAGGCTGTAAGATGAGAGAATGTGCTTTACGGAGCAGCTACCCTTTAGGAGGGTGGGCCAATGGAAGGGAGATATCAAGAAACGTGAGCAAAGGGAGTCTTTAACAATTACATAATTTCTCAAACGAAAATGCTACTGTTGCCCAGTCTGGGCTTCCAGTTTCATGAAGGCTGCCATCTAGTGTCACAGATGGTGATGCAGAATAAGACAGCAGACTGTGCTGGGTCCCTGATTTATGAACATAATATCACAATGGGGTATAACTTTAAAAGATCCAACACACCAACATTTCCTGTACAGCTACTTTATTTGTCCTACATTGATTCACAACTTGTGGGCAAATCAACTTGTGAACGGACTCCAGAACAGGACCAGTTCACAACCCAGGGACTGCTTGTACAGTTTTGTTTCTGGGTCAGATAACAGGCTAAAGACAAAAGGTTTGAGGAGACAATAACCTTGCTTCATGCTTGCGGCGGTTAAAAACAGGGTAAGACAGCATGACTGACTTTCTGCTCTCAAACACCAAAAGACGTGGGGAGGTGTTGGCCTAGTGGTATTATTGCTGGACTGTTAATATAGACACCCAGGTAATGTTCTAGCGACATGGGTTCAAACGCTACCGTGTGGAATTTTAATCTATTAAAAAATTAATCTGGAATTAAGAGTCTAGTGATGACCATGAATCCATTGCTGATTGTTGGAAAACCCCATCTGGTTCACTAATGTCCTTTAAGGAAGGAAACTGCCATCCTTACCTGGTCTGGCCTACACGTGACTCCAGACCCACAGCAATGTAGCTGACTCTTAACTACCCTCTAGGCAATTAAGGATGGGCAATAAATGCTGCCTGACCAGCATTGCCTCCATCCCTGAATCAACAGATAAAAACAAATGGTCAGGTAATTATAACAGCTGATTCAGAAGTCAAATGTCAATTGTGTGTGGTCAGCAGTACAGTGTTAAATTTCAATGTTCACTACACTTCCCAGAGTAATCTGCAGCAATAGCGCTTCTGGAATCACCTCTGGCTCCAAGTTAGAAGATTGAGAGTTCAAATCCCATTCAAGACACTTCAGCAATGCAGGTGAGCCACTTCTGCAGTTGTCACCACTTGTGTCATTATCTGCTGTCTTTCATTCTCTTGGAGATGTTTGAAGAGATCCACTAGAGGGAGACTAACAACTACTGTATAACTAGGAAACAATAAATTCATCATGGCTCCTGAAATTGCTTTTGAAAACAGTAAACATCAGTCAGTGCCACACTATAGATTCTAATTCAACATGACTTTCAGGGTCTTTTGTTATCACAGATTAACTTGCTTCAGGCAGCAGAATCACCAGATGCAACAGGTGGTTAAACTGCACTGAACTGTTTTCAGGAAATCCAAAAGACTATAAATTGAAGGCACATTATTACTGTCATCAGTATAAAACCAGGTTCTCTTTTATCTCCCCTTTTTGAGACTCCCCACTGTCCCCTCTCTTGAAGGTAATGACCCTCACTGGAGGAGGCAAAGCCCACTGTCCTCCTCTCCTGAAAGTTCAGAGGAAACATGCCTAAACCACAAATAGCTTTGAAGAATGAGTTTGAGGAAGACTGTGAGGCCAAGTCACCTCAACACCAAGCACGTCCAAACTGCAATCAACAACAATGGAATGTTGAACTACATCATCAGACAGAGTTGCTTAAACTGTAGCAAGCTGTGATCACAGTGTACCTTGCCCTCTGGTCACTTAATGTGCCAGGGAGGAGCCAGGAGGCTGATGGCCAGCGTGAAATGTCTGAATTACAAGCAAAGACTGCGAGCAAAGTCAAACAGGGAATGGAGGCACTGGAAGGCAATCAGGGAAGCAAGCTCACACCAATGGAGAATGTAAATGTGGCATACCACAATTAAATTGCAAGACCATGATAACATGACACTTGGTCAATTTAGTAAGAGTTCGACCTGCTGAAATCAACATAGGATATCCTGTCAGTTTGCTGTATAAATGTGAAGCTAATGCCACTTCTCCTTCCCTCCAACCGCAAAGTCCTGGGCTCTCCTCTGCTTCAAGCAAGTATCCACTGATACAACAGCCTCTGGTTCAACCACTCCTAGTGGAGAAACATTCCACAGATAAGGCAGATGAATAATATTCTCTCACAGCAACAATCTCAGATTGATTAAAAAGTTAGCCAGGGGCATCCATAACCTGCACACAGCTTTCTTATTGGAGCCTCTACTATATTTAGTGCAGATATATTCTTTGTTCTTGTAACTCTAAGTTGTTAGAATCTATTAGAATCCTTACAGTGTGGAAACAGGCCCTTTGGCCTAACAAGTCCACACTGAACCTCGGAGTATCCCAACCACACCTGTCCCCTTGTAACCCACCTAATCTACACATCCCTAAACACTACGGGCAATTTAGCACGGCCAATCCACCTAGCCTGCACATCTTTGGATTGTGGGAGGAAACCGGAGCACCCGGAGGAAACCCATGCAGACACAGGGAGAATGTGCAAACTCCACACAGACAGTCACCCGAAGCTGGAATTGAACCTGGGTCCTGGTGCTGTGAGGCAGCAGTGCTAACCACTGAGCCACTGTGCCGCCCCTATGTAATAAACCAGACTCAAACTGTTGTGTTTTTGTTTTGTATAAAACGTTTTCTACCAGCACTAGTTCTGGGGATTCCTGTACATATTTTAACAGATTTACTGTTCCTGCCATCTTTCAGCATCAGCTCCATTATTTGATTCCTTTTCCTCATTCAGTGGAACACACATCTCTCAATAATTTGCCCATTGCCATCCTTAACAACTGCATACCCCTCCCACGGCTTGCAACCAATTCTACTCCTGGGACAATGTTTGGAGCTTGTGTTGAATACAGTCAAATCCAAGTCTTCATCCAAGTTGAATATACAGCAAGAAAGTGAAGCATATTCAATCCCATCTCTGGGGTAAACCATTTCATACTCATCTGTGACACAAGCAGCCTACAGACATATTAACTTTATTTAATAAAAAAAGTCTTTAACCACATATTCAAATAGTCGCACTAAATTTTTTAAAAACAATTATCCATATCCCGTCTGTGACAGGGATTACTGACCCAATTGTTAAACACCTTTCCCTAACTGACTCTAATCAAGCCCTGCCAATAGCTCCACACCTATATTGATTATCTTTTGAACGTTCTTGCTTTGGACCCCAGAGATACTCGCAAATATCTATCTGAAAATAAAAGTGCTATACAATTCAGCACTACACATTGTGGCTACCAGAAATAAATATCCCATGCTCCTGACTCCCAGTGTCACACAATTAACCTCCATCTCTTCAAAAAACACATCCATGACTCTAACAGCTCCTCAACCTTCATTCCACAGTCAGCACAACACTGCTCAGAAACAAAAACCGGAAACTACCAGAATAACTCAGAAGGTCAGGCAGCTTCAGTAGAGAGAAAGCAGAGTTAACATTTTAGGTTCAATGACCCTTCTTTTACTGGACTCAAAATGTTAACTCTGCTTTCTTTCTACAGATGCTGCCATACCTACAGTTTTCCCAGCAATTTCCAGTTTTGTTTCTGATTCCCAGCATCCACAGTCCTTTCATTTTTTTGTTGCAACATTGCTCAGGTCTTATCTCTACTGAGCTAGTAGCATTCATTTCTGTGCAACAATAAGTATGAATTGGACGGCAATAAATTGGGTGTCTTGCAGCTGGGAATCCTGACTCCACTCCTCTCTCCAACCTCACAACCCCTAAAAAGAATGGTCTCTTTCTGTATCCTGAACTGTAACTCAGAGTGAACACATTCTGCATATGCTACAGAACATCTTCGTCTTCTCTACAGGCAAACAGAAAACCCACTTTCTGATATGTAGTGCTGGTATTCATGAAAGAATTGGATATACAAAACCAACACCTCATGAAGATTCCTCACCCTGCAGTGCAAAATGTAGTTAATGGGCTCACTGATCTCCTCTAGAAACCAAAACTAATTAAGACACAAACTCAAGTTACTTACACAAAAGTACTACAGAAAAATAAACTCCTGTCCAATGGCACTTCTTGCTGAGTGTGAACTGCACACACTTTCAGCCTTTCACACTTGAGGATCTCACAGCTCAGCTCACACAGATACTTTCATAATTTACACAACAGTCAGAGGGGTGAAATACACAGCCAACCAGAGAACAGCTACTAACACCTCCTATTTAATAACAAGTCACACCATCCACTTATCCAATTAACCTAATGCCAGTATAAACCAGCACATAGTCAAGGAATTGAATAAACAAGCATAAACACCTCCGAATAATGAACAGCCAGAATTAAAACACATAGTGCAGCAAAATAACTAAATGGTAATGTCATTACTTCTGTTCTGATCATTCCTGAGAGTAAACTTCATTCAGTTCATATAAAGAATCAAACAATGGATGCAAAACAGGAGGAGGCCATTCACCTGTCAGGTCTAAGGCAGCTGTCTGTGAGCAACTCAGTCAGCCCCACGTCATCACTCGAATTTTCACCACAGCCCGACAATTTCTTGTCTCTGCCGATAATTATCCAAATACTTTTTGAAAGCTGTAATTGAATCTGTCTTCACCACACTCTCAGAAAATGCGTTCCAGATCCCAACCACACACTACTTACAGCAATTTTCCTCATTGCATCACTGCTTCTTTGTCAATCTCAATCAATCAGTGTCTCTGAGATCTTGATCCTTTCACAGATGGGAACAGTTTCTCTCTATCTATTCTACTCAGACTCCTGATTTCAGTCTCTCTCTTGGACTTCATCTCATCCTTCTTCTTGAAGGAATACAGCCTCAGCATCTCCAATCCAACCTCATCCCTGAAGTCCCTCAGTCCCAGAATCATTTCTGTAAACCCTTTCTACACCTTCTCTAAAGTCTTCACATAATTGGACACAAGATTCTAGTTGATGCTACACCAGCTTATCATAAAGGTTCATCACATGCTGTTGTGTTCCATGCCACCATTTATGAAGTCCAAGATTCCATTTGCCTTATTAACCAGTTTCTAAACTGGCCCTGCCACCTTCAATGATTTGTTCATATAGATTCCCAGGGTGCACAGTTCCATGACAGAAGTGTACCTTTTACTGTATATTGTCTTGTCTAGGCTTCCTATCAAAAAACACCAATTCACAGTTCTCTGCATCAAATTTCATCACCACCAGCCTGTTTAAAATAGATCCTCGACATCTATAACCAACGTATGAGTTCATAATTCTTCCGAGTTTCTGTGAAACAAGCCCGTTACTCCACCTATCACCATCCCACCCACCTTCCCTCAGTCCCACTCCACCATTTCTTTCTGAGCTCCCTGCCCCCTCCCCAGTCCCGATGAAGGGTGTTAACCCAAAACTTTGACTTGCCTGCTCCTCTGATGCTGCCTGACCTACTGTGTTCCTCCAGTTCCACACTGTATTGACTCTGACTCCAGCATATGCAGCTCTTGCTATCTCTGAGACACATAGCTTATTCCACTGAATTAGCATCACACAGCTCAAGATTTCTATCAAAATTCTGCTCACATGTACAGTAATTAACAATATATAACAGACTTCCTGATACAGTGGATAATATAGCCCAGCATTTATTTAAGAAAGAATTCAACACAACAATGTAGGATGTTTGGATGGATTAATCTACATTAGCTATAACCAAGATTGCAGCGTCAACCTGGTGAAGCCACAACACAAGAAATATATTGCTGGAAAAGTCAGCAGGTCTGGCAGCATCTGTGGAGAAAAATCAGAGTGAACATTTTGGGTCCAGTGAACCTTGTTCAGAACTGGACTTCTCTCCACTCTCCAGCACAAAGGAAGATAGTTGTGTTTGTTGGTCAATCATGTCAGAAGTAGGGGTGTTCACTGATGACTGCACAATGCTCAGTCCTACTTTCAATTCCTAAGATAATGCTCATGTGCACTGTATCTGAGAAGATCTGAGTATTTTGTTACGCTGCTTTCTTTGCTGGAATAATGGTTGCCCATAGTGAATCCACATACTAAGGTTTTGTCCTTTGTCCAATAAAAATCATGCAGCATTTTATACCCAAGTGCAGTGAGAGCTGAGATGTCAAATGCTGGCTAGTCAAGTACATGTAACTCACTTCTGGTCTCTCCATGTGAGGCATATGGTGGAATAATCTTTACTTCCCTGAGTGAATGCAGTTCCGATAATACTCAAAAAGCTGAACAGCAGCCCATTGATTGACACCCCATCCAGCACCACTGCACAGTGTTAGCAGTGTGCACCATTCATCAGAAGCACTGCAACAACACACCAAGGTAGCACTTTCAAAAACGCAACCTCTTCCCACCTCCAAGGATAAGCACTGTGCAGGTTGTCTTATGAGAAAAGATTGGACTGGCCAGCTTTGTGTTTACTGGAGTTTAGTAAAGCAAGAGGTAACTTGACTGATACATATGAGATCCTGTGGAGTCCTGACAGTGATAAATGTATGAATTCAGAGCAGAAACAGGCCAATTGGCTCTTCAAGCCTACTGAGCCATTCAATGAGGTCCCGGCTGATAGTTTGTGTTCCTTATGTCACATTGCATCTACTGCTGACAACCTTTGATTCATTTGCCGAACAAGGATCTATCCACATCAGTCGTGAAAATATTCAACAACCTCACCTCCACCACCTTCTGAGGCAAGGAGTTCCAAAGTTGAATGATATTCAGAGAAAAAAAATTCCTCATCTCTGTCTTAAAAGGGCTATCGTTAATTTTCAGTTCTGACTGACCCACAGGAGGAAAAGTCCTTTCCACATTCACCTTGTCAAAACATCAGTATCTTCTACATTTCAATCAAATCACTTCTCACTCTTCTAACAAGTCCAGTCTGTCCAATCGCCCCTCACAGGGCAGCCTGCTCATTCCAGACATCAATTTAGTGAACCTTCTCTGAATCACTTCTAAATATCTAGATTCTAACTTATGTAAAGAGACCAGACCACAGACAATATTTAAGATGTGGTCTCACCAATCCCCTGTATAACTGAAACAGACCATCCTTACTTTTATGATCCTTTTGTAATATATAATGTTCAATTAGCCTTCTTAATCACTTGCTGCACCTGCACACTAACATTATGCAACTCATGCACTAGATGGGGAGGTCTCGGAGAAGGGTGGTGTCGGGGGAGGGTGGGGTGACTGGGTGAAGGTGGTGGAAGAGGGAAAAACAGTTGGGCTCTGATTGAAACACTGGTTCTGGGAGCTAATTGCTGAGCCCGTGTGATCTGTTGAAGCTGCAAAGTGACATTCTCAATTCTGATTTAGGAAAGGGTTGCAAAGCAGAAAGATCATCTGGACCAATAAACCCATTAAAGGCTCCTCTTTGTGTATGCCTTGTTCACAATCTGCCTTCTGCAATAGTTCTTCTGAAGAAGAATATGAACCAGTAAATACTGAGTGTGTGAGAGACATCAAAAGGCCAAAATTTAAAGCTCCCAGAAAACAATATCTTGCACGAACTGTGGCATAGTAATAAGGTGACTGTGTTAGGATACCAGCGGCCCAGGCCAATAGCCTGGTTATAAAAGTTCAAATCCACCGTAGCAACCAATGGAATTTAAATTTAATCCATAAAATCTGGAAATGAAACCTAAGTGATGGTGGTGATGACAAATAGCACTGATTGTCACACAAACCCAATAGGATCAGTCATGTCCTTCAAGGAAGGAAATCTACTGCCCTTGCCCAGTCTGTCCTCCATGTAACTCCAGACCCACCGTAATGAGGCTGAACTCCCTTCTGAAATGGTCAAGCTAAACATTCAGATCAAAGACAAGTAGGGTGCACATCAAATATTCAAATCACTTCCCACTTCCTACAGACTAAGGGGGTGGCCATGGGAACCCGCATGGGCCCAAGCTATGCCTATCTCTTCGTAGGACATGTGGAACAGTACCTCTTCTGCAGCTACACCGGCCCTATCCACCACCTCTTCCTCTGCCACATCGATGACGGTATAGGCGCTGCCTCATGCTCCCACAAGGAGTACGAACAGTTCATCAACTTCACTAACACCTTTCACCCCAACCTCAAGTTCACCTGGACCATCTCTGACACCTCCCTCTCCTTCCTGGACCTCTCTGCCTCCGTCTCTGGTGACCGCCTCGAAACCGACATCTGTTTCAATCCCACAGCTACCTAGACTACAGCTCCTCTCACCCACCTTCCTGAAAGAGTGCGATCCCCTACTCCCAATTCCTCCGCCTCCGCCACATCTGCTCCCAAGATGGGGCGTTTTACTCCCGAACATCCCATATGTCCTCTTAGTTCAAGGACCGCAACTTCTCCCTTCGGTAGTTGAAAATGCTCTCGACCAAATCTCTTGCATTTCCAGCATCTCTGCCCTCACATGCCCTCCCCCCAACAAAGGCAAAGACAGAATCCCCCTTGTCCTCACATACCGCCCTGCTACACTCCATATCTAACTTGTCATTTTCCGCCACCTGCAATCCGACCCCACCACCAATGAGATATTTCCCTCCCCACCCCTATCTGCCTTTCGTAGGGACCGCTCTCTCCATGACTTCCTCGTCCACTCCACACTCCACACTCCCCACTAGCCCCCCCAACCCCGGCACTTTTCCCTGCAACTGCAGGAAGTGCTACGCCTCCTCCCTCACCACCATGCAAGACACCAAACAAATCTTCCACATCAGACGGAGGTTCACCTGCACATCCGCTAATGTGGTCTATTGCATCCGCTGCTCCCGATGAGGCATCCTCTACATCGGTGAGACCAAGCGGAGGCTCGGAGACCGCTTTGTCGAGCACCTGCACTCTGTTCGCAACGAACGACAACATCTCCCAGTCGCCAACCATCTCAACTCCACCTCCCACTCCCTGGGCTTCCTCTAGTGTCACAACAATGCCACCCGGAAACTGGAGGAGCAGCACCTCATATTCCGCCTTGGGATCCTACAGCCCGATGGTCTCAATGTGGACTTAACCAGTTTCAAAATCTCCCCACCCCCGACCTCATCTCAAGACGAACCCTCCCTCTGATCCCTGCCTCCTTGACCTGACACCCACCCACCACTTGAAAGGATTTTTATTTTTTTTAAATTCACCCTCTTGGCTTCTCAAAGAAGGTTGCAAACTGAAAGTACAGTTCCAGTGCCATCTGTAGGAGTGCATATCTGCAAGATTGAATGTGGATGCCTGCTGGCTAGGCTCGGGCAGTGTGTATTGCTTATCCTTAATGAGCTTTATGAAGATCCAACACATTTATTGGAAGACACAAGCTTTCAGAGTTTCGCTCCTTCTTCAGATATCAGTGAGACGGGTGGCATCTCCTGTGTCTGCCCCAGTCCAATACCGGCACCTCCACATTGTAGCTTTATGAAGGTGGTAATGAGCTGCCTTCATGAGCCACTGCAGTCCATGGGAAGGGGGAGATTTACACAATTTATGTTGAAGTTTTAGGAATGATTGGTCCAAAGCCCTATAATCTTTTTAAACATCACACAGCTGTGGAGTTGGAGTGTACTCATCACTCAGTATTTGATTCGCATCGTAATGTTCAAAGTGATGTTGAGTGGTCCTAACCAGCCTGATGATCATCTGGGGATAGAGCATTCAGCTATAAATGTTTCTTAAAACTGTCTCCCTGCCAAGGAACAAATATCAGCTTATATATTACAGGCACTCAAGCATTTCATACGCTAAATAATCTCAATTGAACATTTCTGTAAAGGTCACCAGAGGGCAATACTGGCATGGTTAACAGGTGGCACACCAATGTGATCAGATACATACAAACTCTCTCATGACAGAGCTGGGTCCTTACTATATAACTATTACAATAATGTTTGATTTTATTTGACCTTCCTTTTTACATCCGTTTGTGGGTAGAAATTGTGAAGCCACTTTTGTCTGTCATTGACTGGAATAGATACAATGCTTTCAATTTAGCATCAAATGGGTGTTGGAGGTGGAAGACATAGAGAAGAAGATCGGGATTTCCTGCCAACCAGTGTTAGACTGAATAAGCCCCACTGTGACGGTCACCATGGCTTTTCGTATTTGCAAATCCTGGCTCAAGAAACTGGTGAGCAAACAATACCCCAAGACACTCGGCATGGTCATCTCCCGGCCATCAAACCCTGTGTGTCGGGTGGCCAACTGATTTATCATAAAATCTCATTTTAAATATTACATTTAAATATGTGTTGAATGAATCTAATTGTAAACTGACATGGAACTTAAGTTAGATGTGCACAATTCCAACATGATTCCTACGCTCACTGGGGATGGCAATGAATTACAAAGAATCTTCAACCCACAAACAGGCACATAGACCTGAGCCTTCTCTCTCACTAACTGTGAAAGAATGTGTGACAGAGTGTAAAAGCATGTGGCAGAATGCAAGACAGTGTGACAGAGTATACAAGCGCATGACAAAGTAAGAGCATGAGTGTGATGACAGTGTAAGGGTGTGTGAAATTGTAACAGCATGGGACAGAGTGTGTGTAACAGAGTGAAAGAACACATGACAGTGTGTAAGAGCATGTGAGAGCATGAGAGAGTGTGACAGCCTGTGACAGCATAAGAGCATGACACGGTATGAGCGTGTGAGAATATAACAGAGCATGACACAGCATGTGACAGAGTGTGAGACAGAGTGTAAGGGTATGTAAGAGAATGTGTAAGTGTGTGGCAGGATGTAAATATGTGAGAGTGCGTGTGTGAAGGTTTGAAAGAGTGTGAGAGTGTGAGAGAGTATAAAAGCATGTGAGTGAGCGTAAGAACACATGCAAGAGTGTAACAGTGCATGAAAGAGTGTGCAACAGAACGTTAGAATGTGTAACAGAGTGTTAGAGCAAATGAAAGTACAATGCATGTGATACAGTGTGTGTGTAAAAGTGTAAGAGCACGTGAGAGTGTAATAGTGTGTGACAGTGTATAAGGACATATGATAGAGAGAAAAAGTGTGTGAGAGCGTGAGACAGAGTGCGAGAGCGTGAGACAGAGTGTAATAGCTTGTGAAAGACTGAAGAGTATGTGACAGAGTGTAAGAGTGTGAGAGTGTGAGAGTGTATGAGCTTGTGAAAGACTGTAAAAGCATGTGACCGAGTGTATGAACATGCGAGTGTATGAACATGCCAGAATGTATGAACATGTGAAAGTGTAACCGTGTGTGACAGTGTTGTGTGTATGACAGATCATAACAGTACACGAGAATGTATGAGCATGTGAGAGAGCGTAAGCGTGTGCGAGATGGTCTAAGGGTGTGAGTGTGAGAGAGTGTGTGTATGACAGACTGTAAGAACATGTGAGAGTGTCTGACAAAGTGTAACAGCGCCTGAGTGAGTGTAAGGGCATGTGGGAGGGTGTAAGTGTGTATGACAGTGTCAGTGTGTATGATAGAGTGTAAGAGTGTAAGAGCATGTGACAGTACAGGAGTATGAGAGAGTGAGAATGTGTATGGCAGAGTGTAAGACCATGTGACAGGGGAGTGTGTGAGAAATTGTAAGTGAGCAAAAGTGAGAGTGAAAGTGTGTGTATTCTTACCTCAGACAGCAGCAGATCGATGATGTGGAAGACCATGCAGAGTGGGAACTTGACAGTGAAGAGTGTGAGGAACCACTGCGAAGCATACATGTGTGCCTCCAAGTTCAGATCCATGAAGTGATTGTGGAGTTCAGGCAACTGTTCCTGCAAATACCAAACAAGAATTAGGGGCTTGACTCCAATACACACTCTTCAAGTAACAGGCAACCATTGTGGAGGCCACAATGACAGCAGAAAGCAGCTCACGCTGAGTGCTTTAAACAAACTGAGCAGGACTCCAATTTTACCATGTGATAAGGTGCAATATTAAGAATCCATCTTTTGCAATTGAGAAATGGAGCGATATTTAAACGATCATGAGTACATCATTATTGGCAGTTCACCTTAGATCCCATAGTGGAACAATGGTTACACGTGACAAGAAACCATCAGCCAATCATCCAAATGAAAAACTGGGCTGTTTTCCTTCGAGAAGGGAAGGGGATTTGATGGAATTGTTCAAAGTTACGAAGGACGTAGTGTGGATAGAGAGAACCCATTCCCATTAGTGGGAAGATCGAGAAACACAGGATATGGATTCAAAGGAATTGGCAGAAAAGCCAGAGGAGACACAAGGAAAACCTTTGTTCACGTTGTGAGTGATTACAATCCAGATGCATAGCCTTGCAGAGTGAAAGTTGCAGATTCAATTATGGCTTTTGCGAGAGAATAAGCAGTTTGGTGGGTTAAAAAAAAATGTGCAGGACGACATGGAAAACGGGAGGGAGAGGGACTAGCTGAGTTGCCATTGCAAAGAGCTGGTACAGGTTTGATGGACTGAATGGTGTACTCAGTGTACTGTAAACACTGCATGAGTACAGAAATGGCAGCATCGTGGACAGAATGAGAAGCTCAGGTTACAAAGTGATGCAGTTCACTGGTGAACACTTCACTGCATTCCCATTTGTGATACTGTCACACAAGCATTTCTGGAAATGGATGGAAGTGGCATTGATGTAGTACCACCTTATTAAATAGGAAGCTTCATCAACTGGTCATGCTATCTGCAAGTCTGAGCAGCAGAGGTTTTACTCCATCTGTAGGTACTATAGTTGTTCCTTTTTCTGCACAAAGTAACCATAGCATTGTTAAGAAAACTGACAGTCTGTGGAAGCTTTTCATCATGTACTTATCAGGTTAGAATCGAAAGAATACCAAATCTCAAAGAGGAACAATAATTTACATTATAAATACTCAGACTAAGAACTATGAAGTGACTAAAATTTATATTTCATAAAAAAGAAAATCCTGATTAATTTAAGTTTTTGAGTACACAAGTTCATCCAAAACTGTGTTCTGTTTGCTGATTTTTTTTTTTAGTTATCTTTTGCGAAAACACTGGCATGGATATCCGCAGGTGTGGGGCAGAATCTGTAACTCTGAAGGTGTGACAGGTGAATTATATAGAATTAAAATTAGGTTTTATTATCATGTGTACTCAAGTACAAAAGTACAGGAGTACAGTGAGAAGTGTACAATGTTGCCATATACAGTGTCATCTTAAGTATAAAGTGGTTGACACAGTGTGGAGCTGCAGGAACAGGTGGGTCAGGCAGCATCAGAAGAGCGGGCAAGTCAACGTGTTGGATCAGGATGTCTTGATGAAGGGTCCCAACCCAAAACATCGACTTTCCTGCTCCTCTGATGCTGTATGACCTGTTGTGTTCCTCCAGGTCCACACTGTATTGGCTCTGGCCTCCAGCATCTGCAGTTCTTACTATCTCCTTAGGTACAAAGTACTGAGTTACAAATCTTAGGTACTAAAATAGACTCGGTACAAAAATACAGAAATAAAGAAAAATGCTAAAAGTTCTGCATTATAATTCTTCATAATACAAATTAGGAAAATAATGAAATAAAGTTAAAGGATAGACATCACATTCCTTCTGTAGCCTACAGTTGCTCCATGCTGGGGTTTTCCCACACTTAGACTCACTAACCATGTGTTGGATGGACGATACTCCTGACTGCTTTACAATTTCCAAACTTCCCTTTAGGGTTTTGACCAAAGCCTTTTCATTGAGATGGCTTTAGTAATAGGCCATTCAATCAGCAGCAATTTCCAATGAATTCCTTTCGCAGTCCCATGCAAGCCCACCAAAGTTCTCCTTGCTTGCTTCAATAGGCCCCATTGATACACGTAAACTCAGAATCAGTGCAGAATTTTAGTTTCCATGATCAGCCTGCAGTCCAACCTTTTAGACATTAATAATTCAAATGTCCACCCATGCACTCAGGTTTCAGATTAACAATCTTAGAAATGATGGCTACCACGGGTCTGAGTCAAAG
Organism: Ginglymostoma cirratum; assembly: GCA_024137785.1. Lineage (NCBI taxonomy): Eukaryota > Metazoa > Chordata > Chondrichthyes > Orectolobiformes > Ginglymostomatidae > Ginglymostoma > Ginglymostoma cirratum. The sequence goes on along the minus strand of JAHRHZ010000124.1, from coordinate 1,925,735 downwards.
GATTGTGATTTCAAGCCTAAGCCCCAGATGAACACATAAGCTATGATTTAGACCAACCACCCAATGTGCAACTGAGAGGGTACTGCATGACTAGAGAGACTATCTTTCAGAAGAAGCATACAAACAAGCCTCCATATACCCTCTCAAGTAGATCTAAAATATTCCATCACAATGTTGCAAAGAGGACTAGTGACGACTGGCAACATTACCACACTTGAAATTATTGAATGGGGGTAAACAAGATTCCAAAAGGGGGTCGGCAAACTGCACTACCAGCTCAACACTCAATGAAGTGGCAGCAGTGAAACCCTGCCCACATGTTGTTGCAGAGAAATACAACTCATCCCAAATACCCATTGAAATGAAAATTGAAATGCACTTTCTAATTCTGAGGCAAAATACAAAATATTTAATAAACTCACAAAACGTACAATTAGATCAGTGTGTGGCAGGAGGTTTTGGTGACACAGGTACATGGTGCTTACCTGAAGTAGCCTCTCCAGTTGGTAAAATTTGCAATGCAGATCCTCAAAGTTGTTCTTGTAGAGCTCCCTGAGACCATAATCATACATGATCTTCACCAAGACGCAGAACGCCTGCTCCTCTGGCATCTACGAATAGATATTCAGGTCAGGAAGACATTTGTAGCCATGGTAGCCTCGGCGCAGATCAGATTAACATCCTTGTTTGGCCCTGGAGCCACCGATGTTTGCTGTTACTCACATGTAGCACTCTCGGCTGAGCCCATAGGTTTAAAGGCTCATTCTGGACACTGAGCACAAAGTCTCAGCAGGCACTCCGAGCGCAGTGTGGTCAGAAAGGGGTACATGGTCAGACTATGACAGACTGAGACAAGACAGTGCATACTTGGGGATAACAAGGTGTAGAGCCGGATGAAGACAGCAGGCCAAGCAGCATCATAGGAGCAGGAAAGCTTGACGTTTCGGGCCTAGACCCT
>JAHRHZ010000124.1:1898601-1924377 GCA_024137785.1 Ginglymostoma cirratum | reverse complement strand
AGCTTTCCTGCTCCTATGATGCTGCTTGGCCTGCTGTGTTCATCCGGCTCTACACCTTGTTACCTCGGATTCTCCAGCATCTGCAGTTCCTATTAGCTCTGATACAATTTTAACCCCACTGCGAAGCCTCTTCTAAGGATGCACACTTGGGGAAGTTGATACAAAGTGAGAATTCGGTGCATGGGAGAATAGGTGCTTTTACAGTCAGGTTAATTGCAAGATCTTAAGCTTGAGTCAATAAAGTGTAGAGCTGGAGGAACACAGCAGGTCAGGCAGCATCAGAGGTGCAGGAGAGTCCATGTGTTGGACCTAGACCCTTCATCAGGATTGGAGATTTGACTCTGACTCCAGCATCTGCAGTTCTTGTGATCACCAAGATTTTAAGCTTGCTGAGCGGGAATTCAGTGAAGGGGAAATAGAAGAGGTTCCTTTATGAGTAGAAGCTGCTAGGGACTACATTTCAAAGTCAGGAAATTTTGGAAAAATGTAAATTTATAAAACAACCCAACACAAGATAAATGAGTTGAAAGCAAACAGTACAAAAGTAATATTAAGGTACAATAATGCCCATCTTCTGGCAACTGGGGAGTTTTGGACACTTCACATGACCAAGGCAGACTCAGGACAGATCACCAGCTGTAAAAGCTTCAGCTACAGAGGTGCTGAAGTCAATGTCGTACATCTGCCAGGAAGAGAACTATGTGGATAGCACATTCAGAGACATGGTCACACTGCGGATTAGAGGCATGCAAGCATTTAGAGAATGGGTAACTCCAAGCAGTTAAAGAAAGCAAAGCAGGTAATGCAAGATTTCCTCCAAGATCCCTCTTATTATATAGGTTTCTGTACAAGATACTGATAAAAATGAAATGGGAGGACAAGGCAGATGAATGCGCACTTAGAAATACGGCACAGGCCTGTAGATTTCTCGGCCACTGAGATTGGCTCTAGAGAAGGTGGCACCTGTGCAAGCTGATGGGTTGAACCTGGGACAGAATTTCTTGGATGGCATTTGGCTAGTGCTGTGGGCGGCGGGGGTTTAAAACTAACGTGGGTGGAGAAGGGAAGGTAGGGAGTTGAGAACCCAGAGAACATGTCAGAAAGTACTACCCGGGTGCACAAGAATTCAGGGAAAGGAGGATAGCAGTAACAGATAGTAAACTAATAGGTGAAGCTGCAGAAAGAAAGAAATGAAATAAATCTAAATCAGGGTGACACATTTGTAAATGTACAGCATGTAGTCAATAAGTTTGTTGAGGTATGGGTGCAGATTGCCAGGTGAAATGATGATATTGTGACTTCAACAGAGACATGGTTGAAGACTAGGCAGGAATGGGTGTTAAATAATCCTGGTTACAAGATGTTCAGAAAAGACAGGAAAGGGAGAAAGGGAGTTAACACTGTTGGTTATGGAGTTCGGTGCAATGATAGGGAAACCACATGTAAAACAGATTTCAAGAACAGAATGAATTTGGCGAAAGCTAAGGAACGAAAATGGTACAATCATATTGCTCAGTGGTCATTCCTAGTTTGTATTCAGGAGAATTTTCTACAACAGTGTCTGTCCAGTCCAACAAGAAAAGAGGAACTGCTCGGGTTCTTGGGAATGAGGCAGACAAAGTAGATCAAGTTGAGTGGGGGAAGCTTATAGGATTCCATGATCATTGTACCATAAGGTTTAGAATGACAATGGGAAAGAACAAAGGACAGCCCAGAGTAATAATTAACTGTGCGAGAGCTGAGCTCAGTAGGGCAAGAGCACAGCTGGATTGGATAGACTGAAACTGAATGTTCACGACATAAACAGTAGCTGAGCAATGGGGTACTTTCAAAGAAGAGATGGTTCGGGTCAGTTGAGATATACTCCTTCAAAAGGAGGAGGTAGGGAAAACAAATTCAGAGCTCTCATGATGCAAATGGAGGTAGAGAAAGAAGAAAACATTTGTTTATGACAGATGTCAGGTAGAAAATACAACTGAGAGCCAGGCTGAAAGCAAAAGGTTCAGAAGGGAGGTGAACACATAAGTAAGAATAGCAAAGAGAGGTTAAGAATAAAGACTGGCAGCTCATATAAAGGGGAATTTCAATGTCCACTACAGAACACAAAAGAAGCGAAAGTGTAGTAGATGGAAGGGTAAGGCTAATTAGAGACAATCAACGAGATTTACAAATGAAGGCAGGGAACATGACTGAGGCATTAAATAAATATTTCGAATGTGTCTTTCCGAAGGAAGGAAATGCTGCCAAGGTTATAGTAACAGAAGAGGAACCACACTCATCAGAAAGGTTTAAAATTGATAAGGAGGGGTACTGGACGGATTGTGGTATTTAAAGTTATATGACACTGGAACCAAATGACCCAAGAATATTGAAGCAAGAGAGAGTGGAAATTGTAGAGTCACTGGCCACAATCTTTCAGTCTTCCCCAGACTCAGGGAGGTGATGGAGAACTGGAGAACTAGAAACATTGTGCTCTTGTTCAGGAAATGTTTGTAGGGATAAACCAGCAGTTTAACTTCAGTGACAGGGAACTTCTTTAAACAGTATTTGAGAATCATTTACTGTAATAATCACATGGAAAAATGTGATTATTTCAGAAACTCCAGCACCAATTTCTTACAGAAAATAGCGTCTAACCAATTTGCTGGAGATTTTTGGGGAGTTAAGGGAGAATTGATGAGGACAATGCTTTTGGTGTGACATACATGGTGTGACACAATTCCACATATCAGAATTCTAAAAAACCTTTTATGAGGATAAAGAGGAAGAATTAGTAACATGAATATAATATCATGTGACGGTGAGGAAACAAAGAGTAACCTTCAATGGATATTTTATAATAGTGCTCTAGACCTAGATGTGCAGAGGACAATTTCCAAATTTGTGAATGAGACAAAACATGGAAGCATTGTAAACTGCACTTTGGTGGAAATAATATGGACTGAGACTATAAATAATCGGTATTATCCTAACTGTGCTGGGCACAGTGACTTGGGTGTCTATCTGCCTAAATCACTAGAGGTGGTAGCACAGATAGAGCGAGCAATTAATAAAGCATACAGTATCCTAAGCGTCATTAATAGGGCCAAAGAGGGCAAGAGCGGGGAAACTAGTCTGAACCTGCATATGACAACAGTCAGACCTCAGCTGATGCATTGTGTCCAGTTCTGGGCATCACACTATCAGAAGGATGTGAATGCATTGGAAAGAGAGCAGAAGAGGTTTACCCAGCAATGAGGAACTTCCGTTATGAGGATAGATTGGAGAGGTTGGGACTGTGTTCCATATAGAGATAAAAGTTGAGAAGAGATTTCACATGACAGCAGGTTATAGTCCAACTGATTTATTTGAAAACATAAGCTTTAGGAGTCTTGAAAGAAGATTCTGGAGATTTGATAGAAGTTTTCAGAATCAAAAGGTGACTGGAAGGGACAGATAGAGAGAAAAGGTTCCCTCTCATAAAAGGATCATGAGTGACAAGGCAAAGATACAAAGTAACTTGCAAAAGAAGCACACTGGGAGTGGTTTGGGTCTGGACCACCATGCCTGGAAATGCGGTAGAGGCAGGTTCAATTGAGGCATTCAAGAGACCAGGCAGATGATTATTTAATTAAGTGCAGGACTTTTGAGAAAAGGCAGAATGGCACGAAGTAATGATGTTCATTCAGTGAGACAGTGCGTGCTTCCTTCAGCATTGTGACAAGCTCGTGATTCTGTGAAATGAGCGCCGCTCCATCAGACACGCTATCTTTTGGATGCAACATTAAATCAAAGTTTGGTCTACCTCCCAGGGTACGTAAATGAGCCAATGGCACCATTTTAAAGAAGAGCAGGGCAGTTCTCCTGGGTGTCCTGAACAATTAACATTTAGCTCTCGATCGTCTTTGCTGAAACAGATGATCTGGTTGTCATCATATTTCTATTTGAGGAAGCTTGATAATGAGGGAGGTGGCGTTATGTCCTGCCTGGCATCAGCAGCCACGGCTTCAGTGAATGCCTGTGGGCTGGAATTTCATTACCGGGTGGAGTTTCTTCACTTGTGAGTTCCATGCATTCCTATGGCAGACAGCCACCTGATAATTGTGAAGTACCTTCTCATGTGAAGTAAACTGGGGGCAACCTTTAGTGTAACCTGCAGGACCATTTCAAAACCCAACCTGGCTGTCCCTCATTAATTTCATGGACTGGTTGACTGGCCAGCTACGTGTGCAGAAAGTGATTGCCACACTGCGGATGAAGGTCAGAAGTTCTTGCTGACGTGTCACACATGGTGGCAAAAAATTCTCCGAAGCAAAACAATCTACTTACATGCAGCAGAAGTACAGCAGCAAGGAAAGACTGGCCCTGGCAATAGCCAATGTCCTCGTCATACACAGAGTATGCCTGCAGAGAAGAACAAATCAGCACTGAAAACCAAGACTCAGTTACCAACTACACAAGCATTTACCCCACCTTGTAAAGATGCGCCCCCACCATATCTGTCCTCACGTAAGCTCACAGTTTTAAAAAAATCCTACACATTTACAACCTGTATTCTCACGGTTTTTAAAGGAGGGGCAACAGTCACACTGTTAAGATACTTTGTTCAATCAGGTCATGAACAAAAGTCAGTAAAATTCCAGAATTCTGACACCTAGAGAGAATCTGGATATTTTTAGTCTGCAGAAGAATTTTTGCTCTATATAAATATACACTTTATTTTGAAAAACAACTGTCACACATTTAAACAGGCAGGCACATGATTAACAATGAGCAATCGACATGTGATTGCAATTGTACGTGTGTATGCTTCCTCTCTCGGAACTGTGTAAAAAAATTTCTCACTATTGTTGAAAGATGTATATATTAACATGTGCTCACTGACAGCTCATATTTCATACTTGTGTAGACACTCTATATGCCAAGGACAGGGGTCACACAGCCGCAGAAGTTAATGTTCAGAGATGGATGTGTTTTATCTTCTGGGGAGGGGAGGTGGGGAATTGCCATACAGCTTTTGAGGGTAATGGGGCTGAGAGAATAAGGTAATCAAAAGGAAACAGCCAAATACAGGATATATTTCCCTCCCCACCCCTATCTGCCTTCCAGAGGGACCGCTCTCTCCACAACTCCCTCGTCTGCTCCACACTCCCCACTAGCCCCATCACCCCCAGCACCTTTCCCTGCAACCGCAGAAAGTGCTCCACCTGGCCCGACACCTCCCCCCTCACCTCCATTCAAGGACCCAAAAAAACCTTCCACATCAGACAGATGTTTACCTGCACACTCGCTAATGTGGTCTATTGCATCTCCTGTTCCTGATGTGACCTCCACTACATTGGTGGGGCCAAGCGGAGGCTCGGAGCCCACTTCGTACAGCACCTGCGCTCTGTTCGTGACAAACGACAACACCTCCCAGTCGCGAACCACTTCAACTCCCCCTCCCACTCACTGGACAACATCTCCATCCTGGGCCTCCTCCAGGATCACAATGATGCCACCCGGAAACTGGAGGAGCAACACCTCATATTCCACCTTGGGAGCCTACAACCCAATGGTCTCAATGTCGACTTTACTCGTTCCAAAATTTCCCCACCCCTGGCCTCATTCCATGACCAACTCTCCCTCTCATCCCCACCCCCTTGACCTGTCCATCTTCTCTCCCACCTCACTGGCCAATCTCCATCACTGCTTTCCTGCACTCACCTATCACCATCCCATCTACCTTCTCCAGCCCCAGCCCCATCCCTCCTCTGTCTATTTATTTCAGAGCTCCTTTACCCCTCCCCCATTTCTGAAGAAGGGTCCCGACTCGAAACGTCAGCTTTCCTGCTCCTCTGATGCTGCCTGGCCTGCTATGTTCCTTCAGCTCCACACTGTGTTATCCAAATACAGGGGTTTTGGGACTGAATTAAGTAAGGTTTGGGGCAGAAATGCGAGATTTTGCCTGTGGTTTCTCAGTAAAGGTTGTTTTCTGACATGTTGTGGCGACTGTGTGCTTTAGATGGGAGCCAAGGCTAAATCATAGAACATACAATTATACAGCATAGGAACAGGCCCTTTGGCTCATGATGTTGTGCCGAACATGATGCTAATCCCTCCTACCTGCCCTTGGTCCATATCCCTCCTTTCCTTGCATATACGTGTGCTTATCTATCAGTCTCTTAATGTCCCTAATATATTTGCCTCCACCACCAGCCCTGGCAATATATTTCAAACTCCTACCACTCTCTGTGTAAAAAACTTGCCCCTCACATCTCCTTTGAACTTTCCTCCCTCACTCTAAATGCACGCCTCCTAGTATTAGACATTTCAACTCTCGGAAAAAGATTATGATCATCAACCATATCGATGCATCTCATAATTTTATAGACTTCTGTCAAGTCTCCCCTTAGCCTCCGCCATTCTAGAGAAAACAACTCAAGTTTTTCTATTAAAAAAAACCAAAAGAACTGCAGATGCTGTAAATCAGGAACAAAAACAAAGTTGCTGGAAAAGCTCAGCAGGTCTGGCAGCATCTGTGAAGGAGAAAACAGAGTTAACGTTTCGGGTCTGGTGACCCTTCCTCAGAAGGGTTGTTGTTGTTTCAGATGTTAAGTTTTTCTATCCTTTCCTTCTCGTTCATACCGTCTAATCCAGGCAGCATCCTGGTAAACATCTTCTCACCCTTGTCAAAGCCTCCACATCCTTCCTGTAATGTGGTGACCAGAACTGAATGCAATACTCTTAAGTGGGGCCTAACCAATGTCTTATAAAGCTGCAACATGACATCCTGACTCTTGTACTCAAGTCCTCGGCCAATAAAAGGCAAGCATGCCATACACCTCCTTTACCACCCTATCTACTTGCGTGGCCACTTTCAGGGAGCTATGGATTTGAACCCCAAGATCCCGCTGTACATCAGTGCTGTTCAAGGTCTTGCCGTCAACCGTATACTTTTCCTCAATATCTGATCTCCTAAAGTGCAGCACGTTATACTTACCCAGATTAAACTCCATCTGCCATTTCTCTGCCCAAATCTGCAACTATCTGTATCTAGCTGTACTCTTTGACAACTATTTATATTATCCACAACTTTACTGATCTTTGTATCACCTGCAAATTTAATAACCCACCCATCTACACTTTCATCCCAATCATTTACAAGTATCACAGAAGTCCCAGTATGGATCCCTGCAGAACACCACTAGTCATGGACATTCAGCCAAAAAGAAAACCCTTTCACCACGACCCTCTGCCTTCCGTGGGCAAGCCAATTCTGAATCCAAGTGGCCAAGTCACCACGGATCCCATGCATCGTAATCTTTTAGTTGAGTCTGCCATGAGGGACCTTGTCAGAAGTGTTACGAGAGTCCATGTAAATAATATCCAATGCTCTACCCTCATCTATCACCTCTGTCACCTTCTTGAAAAATTCAATCAGTTAGTAATCAGGTTCAACATGGATTCGTCAAGGGCAGGTCGTGTCTCACAAACCTCATTGAGTTTTTTGAGAAGGTGACCAAGCATGTGGATGAGGGTAGGGCAGTTGACGTGGTGTACATGGACTTCAGTAAAGCCTTTGATAAGGTTCCACATGGTAGGCTATTAGAGAAAATGTGGAGGCATGGGATTGAGGGAGATTTAGCAGTTTGGATTAGAAACTGGCTTTCTGAAAGAAGCCAAAGAGTGGTGGTTGATGGAAAATATTCAGCCTGGAGTCCAGTTACTAGTGGTGTGCCACAAGGATCTGTTTTGGGACCACTGCTGTTTGTCATTTTTATAAATGACTTGGACGCAGACATAGGTGGATGGGTTAGTAAGTTTGCAGATGACACTAAAGTCGGTGGAGTGGTGGACAGTGTGGAAGAATGTTGCAGGTTGCAGGGAGACTTGGATAAACTGCAGAATTGGGCTGAAAGGTGGCAAATGGAGGTCAATGCAGATAAATGTGAGGTGATGCACTTCGGGAAGAACAATAGGAAGGCAGAATACTGGGTCAATGGAAAGATTCTTGGTAGTGTGGATGTGCAGAGGGATCTTGGTGTCCAGGTACATAGATCCCTGGAAGTTGCCACCCAGGTTGATAGTGCTGTTAAGAAGGCATACGGTGTGTTAGGTTTCATTGGTAGAGGGATTGAGTTCCTGAGCCGTGATGTCATGCTGCAACTGTACCAAACGCTAGTGCGGCCTCACTTGGAATATTGCCTACAGTTCTGGTCGCCCCATTACAGGAAGGATGTGGAAGCATTGGAAAAGGTGGAGAGGAGATTTACCAGGATGTTGCCTGGTCTGGAGCGAAGATCTTATGAGGAAAGACTGAGGGACTTGTGTCTGTTCTCATGGGAGAGAAGAAGGCTAAGAGGGGACTTAATAGAGACATACAAAATGATCAGAGGATTAGATAGGGTGGACAGTGAGAGTCTTTTTCCCAGGATGATGACGTCGGCTAGTACGAGGGGGCATAGCTGCAAATTGAGGGGTGATAGATTTAAGACAGATGTCAGAGGCAGGTTCTTTACTCAGAGAGTGGTAAGGGCGTGGAATGCCCTGCCTGCCAATGTAGTTAACTCAGCCACATTAGGGGCATTTAAACAGTCCTTGGATAAGCATATGGATGATGATGGGATAGTGTAGGGAGATGAGCTTAGATTAGTTCACAGGTCGGCGCAACATCGAGGGCCAAAGGGCCTGTTCTGCGCTGTATTGTTCTATGTTCTACGTTCTATGTAATGACCTGCCCCGCACAACGTCATGCTGACTCCACCTTTCCCAAATGCATGTAAATCCTATCCGTAAAGAATTCTCTCCAATAGCTTGACACCTTAATACCCTTCAAGACACCCAGCACCACTTCTTTCTTGATCTCAAAATACCCTAGCACATTAGCATACTCGACACAAATCTCACTATCCTTCATATCCTTCTCCTGGGTGACTACCAATGCAAAGTGCTCATTTAGGATCTCACCCACATCCTCTGCCTCCAAGCACATGTTCACTCCCTTATTTTGAGTGGTCTTACCTTCTCCCTAGTTATCCTTTTGTTTTTAATGTATCTATAGAATGCCTTGGGATTCTCTTTAACCCGACTTGCCAAGGTCATTTCATGGCCCCTCCTTGCTCTCCTAATTCCCTGCTTGAGTACTTTCCTGCTTTCTGTGTTGTCCTCACGGGCCCTGTCTGATTTTAGCTTCCTAAACCTTACGTATGCTTCTTTTTTGCCTTTTGACTAAATTCACAAACTCCCTCATTATCCAAGGGTCCCTTACCTTTCCATCCTTGTTCTTCCTCCTAACTGGAACTTGCCAGTCCTGAACTCTGATCGGCAAGTCTTTAAACAACTCCTATATGTCCCATAGGTTGCCTGATAACAGCTCCTCCCAATTAACACTCTCTAGCTCCTGCCTAATACTAACAATTTGCTGTCACCCAATTTAGTACCTTCTTGCAAGGTCCTGACTTATCCTTATTCGCAGCTATCTTAAAACTTAAGGAATTGTGATCACTGTTACCAAAATGCTCTCCCACTGAAAGGTCACTCACCTGGCCAGACTCATTAGCCAATGCAAGGTCCAGTACGGTCCCTCCTCCAGTAAGACAATCCACGTGTTGCTTCAAGAAACCCTCTTGGGTGCATTTAACAAATTCTGCCCCATCTAAGCCTCTTGCTCTAAGGGAGTCCCAGTCATTATTGAGGAAGTTAAAGTCACCCACTATGACAACCCTGTTGTTATTGCATCTTTCCAAAATCTACCCACGTATTTCTTCCTCAATGTTTCGGTGGCTTTTGGGAGGTCCTATAGCATAATCCTATCAGAGTGATTGTACCCATCTTATTTTTGAGCTCTACCCATATTGCCTCAGTGGATGAGCCCTCCAGCATGTCCTCTCTGAGTGCAGATGTGACATTCTTCCTGATTAGTAATGCAACTCCTCCACCCCTTTTACCTTCCTCTTTATCTTGTCTAAAAGAATGAAACCCTGGAAAATTAAGCAGCTGGTCCTGTCCCTCTCTCAACCAACTCTCTGTAATTGCCACCACATCATAGCCCCATGTACTGATCCAGGCTCTAAGCTCATCTGCCTTACCTATAATGCTCTTTGCACTGAAATAGATACACTTCAGCCCATTAGTACCATCGTGTTCATTTACCTGTCTCTACCTGTCCTTTCTTTCTGATTTACTGATCCTAACATCTAACCTTTCCCTCAATCTCCCAGGAACAGATTTAACTTGGTCAAATCAATCAAGGTATTTTTTATCATTTCGTCCAGCTTAGAGATTTTGGATCCAGGCATTAAGAGGTTTACTTTAATAAACAATTCAAAGTTGAGCCAAGCCCCATGTCTGTGAATTTGTTCTTTACTAAGTTATAAAGTCCAAAGCCCATTGTAAGAAGGGAACGGGAACCACTTACACATTTCACAAAATTCGGTGCCTACTCTGACCTTTACACTGTTAACGTAATGTAAGCTACAATCATTCAAACCCTCATATCAGCTTTGTTCAACATGATTATAAAGAATTTCGCACTTATCTTGGTATTTCGATCAGCACAGGAGAAGGCCATTCAGCCCACCATGTCCATAGCAATTCTTTCACAGATCAATCAAGTTATTTCCTCTCCACCGCTCTTATTATTTATTTTGCCAACACTGGATGATGATGAGATGATCGGAAAGTTAAGTCAGGATGGTATGGAGGAAGTGATTGACATTATCAAAGAAAGTTCTCTAATTCCTGGTGACTGACTAATTTAGTGCAGTTCCTCAGCTCTCACCCTTAGATTAATGGACATCTACTCAGGCAGTTTCCCAGTAATGTTAGTTTGGCCTCCAACCTTACATCTTTGCCTTCCTTGGAATTTGATAAGATGCACTAATAATGAAAGTGTATTGTTAAAGACATCAGGTGTAATGAAAACTATCTAAAAGTTTCAAATAAAGAGGAAGTCCTGCATATTCCCGACCACACCTGTAAAACTCACATTCCCAGCTTTCACTGAAATTAAGCATTATCCTTCAGAATGGTGGGATGTGTAAAATATTATCTGGGCTAACTCAGTAATCTATGAACAAAACTAGTGTCTTATTGAGAAAGCTTGGAAACTATTTTATACATCCCATCATTCAACAATTCACTTAGTCCTCTTGATACGGGTAAACGTTTATATGGTCTCAAAGTAATGCATTGAGTGTAAAATAAATCCAGCTGCTTTCAGCCCCACTGTTCAAAGGCCAGACTGTGTGGTAAAGGACTTGTTCTCCTTAACTGCCGCCTTCACAGTCAATTATGAACACCATGACAGGCTCTGCACTCCCAAGCTGCAGTCACATCTTCCATCTTGTGCTGGCTCTCCCTGCGCTATCTCATCCCCACAGGTTGCCATTCCTTCCGTGCTGTATTGGTTGTTACTAAACCATCAAATGCACAGGAATTAAAAAGCTTCCAATGCGGTTAATCAGTACTGGCTGTTTAAAAGCACAACGTATTTACAAGTCCAGACCTAAGCAGGCAGCAAACATTCTCTTCGCTTATTCAATTCTAGAACACAAAGAACGGACCAAGCAATGAGACATCTATTTTAAGCAGATAGCAGAGGCAACATAAATTACTGTCAAATTACTGGTGGTCAGTCCCAAATAACCTAGAAATATGACATTTGCAAGATTATGTTTCAGAACTGTGCGTTTAATTTAGGGTGAAATGAAAGGGGGTCATGTGGCCAATTCTGAAGTCTGCCCAACTAGTCTGAATGATGCAGCTGTTAAAGGGAGGCCCTTTGTATTTTTTTTTTTGGCTGTACAGAAGGTGTAAGGCATTCATAATTGGAGGAAAATGGCAACAAAATATGTTGACAGTGAATAGACTGCTAGTCTCTAAACTTGCAGGCATGTATGAAGAATACTGGGTTGAAAACAATTATTCTTTAAACCATCCATTTGCTTCCAAGACATAGAAGAGATTTCCCCAAAAGAATAGCTAATCAGCATTTCTTCCTGGATACAAGGTCCATAAGATTTACGTGCCCATAGAGGTGGACTTTAAGAAGGGATGACTTCATAGGGTGCCATTGTGATACATGGAAACACTACCCCCGGCAAGTGACCCTCCAAGCCACTGACCATCCTGACTTGGAAATATATCGCTGTTCCTTCCCTAGTGCTGGGTTAAAATCCTGGAATTCCCTCCACAATGGCATCGTGGGTCTACCTACAGCATGTGGACTGCAGTGGTTCAACAAGACAGCTGACTGCCACTTTCTCAAGGGGCAATTAGGGACAGGAAACAAGCGATGCCCAGATCCCATGAAGTAATTTCACAGATTTGCCCTATGTATCTATACACGTTCCCATGGAAAGTGATAGACAGGCAGTCCAAGAAGAAGGGGTCTCAGGGAGCTTCCTACTTTAGAAAGTATTTCTGGAGTCTCCTTGAATTAAAAATTAATACCCAAGACACCAGTGCAAACAAAACATCCAGGAGCAAAATCAAAGCAAATTAGAAAGAAGTGAGAATCTACTTCAGTTCTTTCAATTTTTTAAATTCTTTTATTTATTACTTGTAAAACGTATTGGTGTGATTGCAAAAATCATACAATGGATTGAGGAGTAATCTTTTAATTGGCTGATGGATAAGCTGTTTGTTTTCCAATTGGCCAAGGGAATACTGTGTGCTGCAAGGTTGGACACTTTGGGTAACAAATGGTGGGAGTTTAAGGGCCAAACCTCACATTGGGACACCTCTGAGGCATGCTGTGGTATGTTATGAATACAAGTTGTTGTTATTGAAACAGTTAAGAGTCAGGAATGTGGCACAACAGGGCCTTGGCTTCCCACCTCTGGATTAGGGAAGCTGCTGTTGAATACTCAACTCTCAATCCATGGCTGCTGTCTTAATGTTTTACAGACAGCAGCTAAAGGAACCGACATACCTGACACACTAGCCATGCCCCTGTGACTAACAAAGAGAAAGGAGGCGAGGGTGGTGGGAGGGAGAAGGGTAAAAGATGGTCATCTGATCACAATAACGTGCAATAATTTGGGATCCCAGCTACACCACAGAAGCAATGACACACATATGAGATAGATAAGTTGCCGAGAGTGCAGGATGACTCAATTGGCTCCCCACGTTCAAATACTGCCTTGACTGGATTGTCATTAACATCATGACCTTGCGGCTCAAGACTCAGTTCTCAAATTACGCAGAGGCACAATGACATCCGGGACTACTGCACCCCTTTGATTTGTCGCAACACTGCCAAGCAAGCAGTTTTACAGAGAATGTCAAAGCACCTACAGCCATTTCAAAGCACACTGTATTCATAAACATTACAGAGACAGTAAACTGAAGCTTCAAATGGCACACATCAGCTGAGGAACAGGGTTACCCTTCAGTGATCTGATGCCCATCGTGTCCAAACAAGCTGCCAGCACTCACCGTCTCAAGTTAGACCTGAAGCGTGCATGTTTGGGAAAGAGAAACCGGAGCAACTATAGGCCTTGAACATGTTCAGAATTGAAAGGAGGAAAACGGGATTCAGCTACCAGTCAAGAACACTGAATAATGCCGCGAAGGCATGCATGCATACTGATTTTCAAAATGCTAGTGAAGCTTGACAATCACGCAAAACAACATGCTGGTTGAAGTGGCAGTAGAAGCAAATTCAATTGTATCTTTCAAAAGGGAACTGGATAAATACCTCAAGGGTTAAAATTAGGGAGTGATGGAAAAGCGCAGGGACTGGAACTAAATGGAAAACTTTTTCATAGAGCTGTAACAGGTATGGGGGACTGAATGGCCTTTGTCCATGCTGGGATGTCATAAATCCAAAAATACTTGTGTCTCATTACTAATTATTGGCATACTTAATATTTATGATGACTAGAAATCATGTCTGAATGTAACAAAATATATCTTAATATTTACTAAAAAATTGATTCAAAGCAGAAGCTCTGAGGATTCAACCTCAGAGAAACCCTGGAACATATTCACCAGGGTGTACTTCCTGTTCCTTCAGTGGCTGCAAGGTAATGTGAAAGGTACCTTCTATTATTTTCCTTGGGCTGTTAAGATCAGCTGTCTCAGAAAGCAGTTGGTAATAGAGAAGGGGAGATTTTAATTGCATTTGCTGATCTGTGCAACAATACTAGGCCTGCATACATCACTTCGCCTTAAATGAGAAGCTGAACCTGCAAGACAAAGTCAGCTGGTGAGGATTGTTGGCTTGTAGAAGCTGACCGAAATTCTACAATGAGGAAACGCGTGGGGAGGCGATGGTCTAGTGGTATTATCACTGGACTATTAATCCGGAGACCCAGATAATGGTCTGGGGACCCGGGTTCAAATCCTGCCATGGCAGATGGCAGAATTACTCAATAAACATATCTTGAATTAAGAATCTAATGAAGACCATGAATCCACTGCCAATTATCTAGGCCCGAAACGTCAGCCTTCCTGCTCCTCTGATACTGCTTGGCATGCTGTGTTCATCCAGATCTACACCTTCTTATATCGGAAAAACCGATCTGGTTCACTAATGCCCTTTAGGGAAGGAAACTGCCATCATTACCTGGTTTGGCCGATCTGTGACTCTAAACCCTCAGCAATGTGGTTGACTTTAAACTGCCCTCTGGGCAATTAGGGATGGGCAATAAATGCTAGTCTGGCCAGCGATGCCCTCATCCCATGAATGAATAAAGAAAATAAAAGTCTGTGGGGACTCCAGGTGTGAAGGCACAGAGACAGGAGACATGTCATTGCTGGAGATGCAGTGGCTATTCCCAGCAGTTGCAGTAGACTAGAGCAACCCCCAAAATTGAATGAGAAATACTGGATATAAGAACCAGAAGCAGGAGTGGGCATTCAGCCACTCGAGCCTGCTCCGCCATTTAATACGATCATTACTGATCTTATCTCAGTCTCAACTCCAGCCCACTCCTCATAACTGTTCAACCTATGACTAATTATAAACCTGTCTGTCTACTCCTTCAATGTCCTGGTGTCCATCACAATCTGGGTTTGTGAATTCCACAGATTCACGCCCCTCTGACCGAAGTAGCTCCTCTGCATTTCTGAATTAAACCTGCCATTCCTTAGCTTAAAACTATAACCTCTCGTTCTAGATTGCCCTGCAAATGAAACATCCATTGTACATCTACTTTGTTGATCCTTTTCAGGATCTTATTACATTATTAAGTAGATTGGAGAGGTTACAGCCTTGCTTGCTGAGGCGGTGTGTTTGATTGCAGACTCAGCACTGTCTAAGTGAAGAAATTTCTCATCATGTCATCCTAAATAGCCTACCCCTTATCCTTAAACTGTTAACCCCTGGTCTAGATGCCCCGGTCTCTGGAACATAATTCCAGCATTTATCCTATTGAGTACTGCTAGCGTATTATAGGTTTCTATAGAGCTCCCCTCATTCTTCTAAACTCCAGCGAATATGGCCTAACTAACCCAGTCTGTCTTCATAAGTTAGCGCTGCCATCCCAGGAATCAGTCTGGTAAATCTTCATTGCTCTCCCTCCATAGTCAGAATATCGTTCCTCAGATAAGGAGACCAAAACTGCACACAATTCTCCAGATGCGGCCTCACCAAGGCCCTGTACAGTTGCAGCAAAACATCCCTACTCTTGTACTTGAATCCTCTTGCTATGCAGGCCAATATATCATTAGGTTTTCTTACTGCCTACTGCATCTACATGCTTATTTTCAGCGACTGGTATATACCCAGGTCTTGATGCACCTCCTGTTTCCCAATCTATCACTATTCTGAAAATAATATGCCTTCAAGTTTTTACTATCAAAGTGAATAGCCTCATATTTATCCACATCATACTTCATCTGCTATTAATTCTTCCATTCACTCAACCTATCCAAATCACACTGCATCTTTCTCCCAGCTCACAATCACACCTAGTTTTGTGTCATCTGTAAACTTTAATATATTACATTTAGTTCCCTCATCTGAGTCATTAATATAAAGTGTGAACAGGTGGGGTAAAAGCACTGATACCTTAATTATCACGGACACCAATGTCAAATAAAACAATCTGAAATGAACAGTGAAAATATATCCCTGCCTTCCCAGTTATTCCACTGGAGTTTTGTGTAAGAGCAGAAGAAATAGGAGCAGAGATCGGCCATTGAACAAGATTAGGGCTGATAATCTATCTCAACTTCACCTGCCTGCACAATCCTGTCAAAGCCAAAAATCAATCAACTTCTTTCCTGAATATATTCAATGACAGAGATAGGCTTTAATATCTTTTTGTGTGTTGCATTGTTGGGTATCTACATCAAAGATTGAACAGGAGGGGCCTTCTCTCCACAAAGAGCTGAATGGAGATCTTCAGGAGTTCAAAAATATAAAAGCAAAATATTATTTAAAAGGAACAAGACTGCATATTTTTAAGGTACAAAGGGATTTTTCTATTTTATTCATTCAGGGAATGACAGCTTTGATGGCTGGACCAGCATTTAATTACCCTTGAGAATGTGAGCTGCCTTCTTGAAGCATTACAATCTATTTGGTGATGACAGATCCACAATTCATGATTTGACCCAGCGATACTGAAGGAATGATGATATATTTCTGAGTCAGGATGGTCAGCAGCTTGGATTAGAGCTTGCAAGTGGCAGTGTTCCCATATATCTACTGCTTTTGACCCTCTAGATGCCACCTGTCGTGGGTTTGGAAGGTGCTTTCTAAGGAGCCTTGGTGAATTTCTGCAATGCAGCTTGTAGATGGTACATACTGCTATGAGGGAGGGTGTGTGTGAGGGACAACATTTTTTTTCCTTTCTGAATATAAACTGAAATGGAAGTTGAACTGCTCCATGCTTGAAATAACAGGAGAATTTTTCAACTTGGAATAAAATCAAGAGCAGCCCACTTTCATCTCTATAAGATAAAGTTGCTTTGAGAAGCAGTGGAGATAGAGCAGCACCAAGAGTACTGGAGTTGACAGGCAATTAGTTGAGCTACAGTTTTTTTACAAAGCTGTAAGTGGCAGGGCAGCCAGAGACCTCCAGAGCCACCTAACTAAAAACATTTCTCTCGCCCCAAGTCCCAGTGAAAGTGAAAGGCAAAAAGTCAAGACAGCTTAAAAGTGTGAATTCCACCAAGAAAAAAGACAAGGTCCTATAACCGAAGTGAAAAATGACCATGACCTTACAGACTATAGTGTGTCATCATTGCTGAAATCAAAAGGAGCTAAGAGAGATAATTCAACCCACCCTTGTCATTTGGATTTTTGATCTTCACAATATTGCTTTCTGTCCATTCTTAATCCACTCAAAACATTTGTGTCTCAGCCCTGTCTAACAGGTTTGAGATTCTTGCTCCCTGTGTGGATGAGAGTGGGGGCTATAGGGAGGATAAGCAAACTGACCATAGCACCATGGTACAGGGAGCCATTCAAGAGTGGGGAGATAAGAGAGATGTAGTTGTAAAAAAAACCTCAGAACCGACAGCCAGAGTACTCAGACCGCTAGGAATCATGACAGCACACAAACCGGTAGCCACACTAAGACAGCGACTGACCAGAGTTAAAGACCCAATAGATACCACGGACAGGACGAATGTAGTCTACAAGACACCATGTGGAGACTGCACAAAACACTACTTGGGACAACAGGGAGACAAGCAGCAACCCGCATCCACAAACACCAGCTAGCAATTAAACAACACAACCAGAAGTCCTTGGTTTCAATACACACAGATGAGAAAAAGTACAGTTTCAACTGGGACAACACTACTATCATTGGACAAGTTAAACAGAGGACAGCCAGGGAATTCTTGGAGGCTAAGCATGCATCCACGGACTCCATTAACAAACATATTGAATTAGACCCAATATACCAACTATTACAATGCACAGCTGGAACCGGCACCTACCGGAAGTGGCAAAAACCCGACCAAATAAATTCGAACCTGCACAAGATAACAGCGCTTCACAGGAGGCTCTACAGAACTGAGGATGTCACCTAGTAAGGGGACGAAACGTCTGCTATCAAACCTCCCAGCTCAGTGAACACACCAACATCTACAAATGTAGTTGTAATTGGGGATAGAATAGTTAGGGAATAGACACTGTTCTCTGTGGCCAGGATCGAGAGTCCCAAAGGCTGTGCTGCCTGCCTGGTGGTCGGGTTCAGGATGTCGCACCTGGGCTGCAGAGGAACTTGGAGTGGGAGGGGAAAAGATCCAGTTGTCATGGTCCACGTGTGCACCAACAATACACATAGAAAGAAGAAAGAGTTTCTGCTAAGGGAATGTGAGCAGCTAGCAGCTAAATTAAAAAGCAGAACCAAAAAGGCAATAATCTCTGGATTACTACCTGAGCCAAAGCAAATTGGCACAGGGTCAACAAGATTAAAGAGGCGAATGCGCGGCTCAAAGATGTGGGAGAAAGTGGGAGAAATGGGTTCAAATTCATGGGACATTGGCACTAGTACTGGGGAAGGAGGGAGCTGTTCCAATGGAACGGGTTCCATTTGAATGATGCTGGGACCAGAGTTGTGGCGAATCACATGATGTGGGCTGTGGATAGGGCTTTAAACTAAAGAGTGATGGGTGGTGGGTTCAGTTGCATGGAAAAATTCAAGGGAGGAGAAGGCCATGGGTAGAGGGTTCAGAAGTGGTTATTGAAGTTTCCAGGAGGAGTAATAGGACAGAGAGTATGGAAAGAATCAAGAATCTAACTTCTGGGACAGCAGATAACAGGACAACTGTGAGAAGGGGACAGTCAACTCAGGACTGAGGGTGTTGTACTTTAATGAAAGCAGTATACGAAACACTGCATTGCAACGCAGATTGAAATTTGCAGATATGACATAGGTATCACAGATGTGGCTGCAAGGGGATCGGGCTGGAAACTAAATATCCAATGACACATGTTCTATCGATAGGACAGGCAGATGGGCAGGGGGTATTGTTGCCTCATCAGTAAGAAATGAAATTAAAACAGTAGCAAGAAGTGACACAGAGTGAGAAAGTGTGGAATCAATGTGGGTAGAGTTGAGGTCCCGCAAGAAATAAAGACCCTGATGGGAGTTACGTACAGGGAGTACTCAGAACGTGGGGAAGAAAATAAGTCAGGAGATGGGGAAGGGCAATGTAAGGAAGGCAGCATTAACATCATCACAGGGGACTTCAATACGCAGATGGACAGGGCAAACCAGTTTTGTGGCGATCTTAAGAAAAGAAATTCATGGAATGTCTACGAGATAGTCTTTTGGAGCAGCTTGTGGTAGAGGCCACATCTGGATTTGCATCATTCTCCGCCACTTCCGCCACCTGCAATCTGATCCCACAACCAAAGATATAGTTCCCTCCCCACCCCTATCTGCCTTCCAGAGGGACCGTTCTCTCCGCAACTCCCTCATCCGCTCCACACTCCCCGCTAGCCCCATCACCCCCAGCACCTTTCCCTGCAACTGCAGGAAGTGCTACACCTGCTCCTACACCTCCCCCCTCACCTCCATTCAAGGCACCAAAACAACCTTCCACATCAGACAGATGTTCACCTGCACATCCGCTAATGTGGTCTATTGCATCTGCTGTTCCCGATGTGGCCTCCTCTACATCGGTGAGACCAAGCGGAGGCTGCTTTTGTAGAGCACCTATGTTCAGTTCGCAACAAACGACAACACTTTCCAGTCGCGAACCACTTCAACTCCCCCTCCCACTCACTGGACAACATCTCCATCCTGGGGCCTCCTCCAGGGTCACAATGACGCCACCCAAAAACTGGAGGAGCAACACCTCATATTCCGCCTTGGGAGCCTAC
Organism: Ginglymostoma cirratum; assembly: GCA_024137785.1. Taxonomy (NCBI): domain Eukaryota; kingdom Metazoa; phylum Chordata; class Chondrichthyes; order Orectolobiformes; family Ginglymostomatidae; genus Ginglymostoma; species Ginglymostoma cirratum. The sequence goes on along the minus strand of JAHRHZ010000124.1, from coordinate 1,904,621 downwards.
AACCCAGTGGTCTCAATGTCGACTTTGCTAGTTCCAAAATCTCCCCACCCCCGACCTCATCTCATGACCAACCCTCCCTCTCATCCCTTCCTCCTTGACCTGTCCGTCTTATCTCCCACCTATCTGTTCTTCCCACCTCACTGACCAAGCCCCACCACTGCCTACCTGCACTCACCTATCACCATCCCACCTACCTTCCCCAGCCCCACCCCTTCTCTCTCTTTTTATTTCAGAGCCTCCTAACCCTCCTCCATTTCTGAAGCAGGATCCCGACCCAAAATATCACCTTTCATGCTCCTCTGATGCTGCCTGGCCTGCTGTGTTCATCCAGCTCCATACTGTGTTATCTCTGGATTCGGTGATGTGTAATGAGGCAGACTTGATTAGAGAGCCAAAGATGAAGGAACCTTTAGGGAGCGGTGACCATAAATATGCAGTTAGAGAGGGAGAAGTGGAATCAGATGTAATGGTATTACAGTTGAGTAAAGGTAACTACAAAGAAATGAGGGAGGAGTGGGCCAGAGTTGATTGGAAGAGGAGCCTAGCGAGGCGGATGGTGGAGCAGCAATGGCAGGAGTTTCTGGGGGATAATGAAGGAGGCACAGCAGAAATTCATCCCAAGGAAGAAGAAGCATACTAAGGGGAGGTCAAGACAACCATCAGGACAACAAGGGAAGTCAGGGGCAGCATAAAAGCAAAAGGGAATGTATACAATGTGGTAAAGGTTAGTGCAAAGTTAGAGGATTGGGAAGCTTTTAAAAACCAGCAGAGGACAACTGAAAAAGCAATAATGGGGAAGGAGGTGAAATATGAGGGTAAGCTAGCTAGTAACATAAAAGAAGATTGCAAGAGATTTTTGAGATACATAAAAGGTAAGAATGAGACAAAAGTGGACATTGGACCGCTGGAAATGAGGCTGCAGATGTAGTAATGGGGAATAAAGAAATGGTGGAGGAACTGAATAGGTACTTTATATCAGTCTTCACAATGGAAGACAACCGCACACCAGAACTTCAAAAGAGTCGGGGGGCAGAGGCAAGAGTAGCGGCCATCACTAAGGAGAAGGTGCTGGGGAAGCTGAAAGGTCTGAAGGTGCCTAAAATACCAGGAATTGGATGGACTATGCTCCAGGGTTCTGAAGGTGATGGTTAAGGAGATTGCAGAGGCTTTGGTGGTGATCTTTCAAGAATCAATGGAGTTATGGAGGGTTGCAGAGGACAGGAAAGTGGCTAATGTAACACCCCTGTTAAAGAAAGCAGAGAAGCAGAAGATGGGAAATTATAGGCCAGTTAGCTTGACCTCGGTCACTGGTAAGTTTTAAAGAGTCCATTATTAGGCATGAGATTGCAGAGTACTTGGAACAGCATGGTAAAATAGGGCTGAGTCAGGACTGCTTCGTCAAGGGGAGTTCATATCTGACAAATCTGTTAAAATTCCTCAGAGATAATGAACAAATTAGATAAAGGAGAGCCAGTGGATGTCCAGAAAGCTTTCAACAAGGAGCTGTATGGGAGGCTGCTAAATAGGATAACAGCCCATGGTGTTGGGGCAAAGTTCTGGCCTGGTTAGAGGATTGGCTGACTGGCGGAAGTCTGAGTGTGTGGGAAGCAGGGGTCTGTTTCAGGATAGCAGCCAGTGACTAGTGGAGTTCCACACGGGTAAGTGTTGGGACCACATCTGTTCTCACATTATACATTAACAATCTGGACGAAGGAACTGAGAGCATTGTAGTTAAATTTGCAGATGTCACAAAGACAGGTGGAGGGACTGGCAGTGTTGAAGAAGCAGGGAGGATGCAGAAGAAAGTGCAAATGCTAGGATAGTGGGCAAAGAAAAGGCAAATGGAATAACTGTGGCGAGTTGTGAGGTTATGCACTTTGGTAGGAAGAATAGAAATGTAGACTATTTTCTAAATGGGGAAAGACTTCAGAAATCTGAAGCAGAAAGGAACTTGAAAGTCCTCATTCAGGATTTTCTTAAAGATAACATGCCTGTTCAGTTAGTGGCTAGGACAGGCAGATGCAATGTTAGCATGCATTTCAAGAGGGCTAGAATACAAGAGCAGGATGTCATACGAGAAGTGGTTGAGGACTGTACACTATACTCAATGGAGTTTAGAAGGATGGGGGGGTGGATCTGATTGAAACTTACAGAATACGGAGAGGCCCAGATAGAGCGGATGTGGAGAAAATGTTTCTACTAGTAGGAGAGACACGGACCCAAGTACACAGCCGCAGAGCAAAGGGATGACCCTTTCAAACTGAGACAAGGAGGAATTTCTTCAGACCAAGTCTGTGGAACTCACTGCTGCAGAAGGCTGTGGAGGCCAGGTCAATGAGTATATTTAATACAGAGATAGATAGATATGTTGATTATCACGGGGATCAAGGGTTATGGGGAGAAGGCAGGAGAATGGGGTTGAGGAACGTATCAGTCATGATCGAATGCAGGAGCAGACTCGATGGGCCGAATGGCCTAATTCTGCTCCTATATCTAATGGTCTTATGGTTCAGAATAAAAGTGGCGGGGTTACCCACGGAGTTCTTGTATTTGTAATTTGGAGCAGAAACTGTGTGCAACTCAGCACAATTAATAAACTTAAATTTTAACTGAAGTTCTGTGATTTCCAAACTCTGAGAATGATGATACTCAGAAAGACTAGACCTTGGTTCCATTAACCCGAATGTTCTGGGCTCCCAATGCCCATTTTATACAGAATTATGGAGCATTTCAGAACATACTATTTGCCCAAGCATATACGTGTCAATGCTCCACATGAGCTCCCCACCGTCTCCATCTAATCCCATCAATACATCCTCCTATTCTTTTCTCCTACATGTGCCTACCTAAATCTCCCTTAAATGCATTTTCTGGAGAAGTTTCCAAGTTCAGGGAATGAGCCCACAGCACCTTGACCTTGGCCAATGTTAACAACGCAAGCTTTGTAACACTGAAAAAAGACTGCAATGCCTCTACACCCTGGATGAATTTCAGACGTTAGGTGAGTGGTTTATAAAAACAGGATGCATTTCCACCTATTTTAGTATTTTAATATTCTATGCCAGTTGCCTAATCACTAAGAGCACTTTGCAGATTTCAAGAATGCAAATCACAGTTTTTTTTTTACTAAAAGTGAATGTGTTGCATGGACACATAATCTGCAAAAATATATATATTTTCTACAGTGCATTCAGTTGGGGCTCAATGTTTTCAAACCTTGCAGTTGCGCGGTACTATTCAGCTGCAATGTTTTGTGATTAAGAAGGTGAACACTCTCATTAAAATGTTAGATAGACCTTTCGGGTTCCTCTATTCCCATATGTTCACAATCTATTCTTCCCGACAACACCGCTGTGCAGGTTAATGTGAATGTGACAGGCTAACAGACACCTCCTGACCAGTCAGTGCACTGCTTCTAAAACAAGGAACGATTGTTCCATGGCACGGGGCTCATCAAACATAACAATGTGGAAGAAAAGCAGAACGTGGTGCATGTGATCAGCAGGTCAGGAAGTATCTGAGAAAAGGTGGAGTGAGAAAGAGAGAAAAAGAGAGTGAGTGTGTTAACGTTTCAGGTCAATAACTTTTCATCAAGATTGGGAAAAGTCGGAAACATAATAAGATTTGAGAAAGGAGACCAACATCCATGTGCTGAATTAAGCAACAAAAGACTTGCAGGGATTTACAAGGGGTTTATTGTAAATTTACAGCTTAGCCAGACAACAGTTTCCACCTTTTCACTTTGTTCCTTTCCTTGTCCAAAAACCAGCCTCCAGACCGAAACGAGAGAAGAATCCAGCTTTTGCTTTTAATCAACGTGTTCAGACATGTTATGACACAACTCTGCAACAAGTGGGACTTGAACTGGAGCTTCTGATCCAAGGGTAGGCAATGGTCTAGTGGTATTATTGTATACTATTAATCTAGAAACCCAGCTAATGTTCTGGGGACCTGAGTGCAACTCCCACCATGGCAGATGAATTCAATAATTTAAAAAAAGACGTCTGGAATTAAGAGTCTACTGATCACCATGAAACCATTGCTGATTGTCAGGAAAAACCCATCTGGTTCACTGGTGCCCTTCACGGAAGGAAATCTGCCACTTTCACCTGGTCTGGCCTACATGTGACTCCAGACCCACAGCAACTACTGCCCCATCAGTCTGCTCTCGATCATCAGGAAAGTGATGGAAGGTGTCAGTAACAGTGCTATCAAGCAGCATCTGCTCAGCGACGCCCAGTCTGGGCTCCGCCAGGGCCACTCAGCACCCGACCTCATTACAGCCTTGGTTCAAACATGGACAAAAGAGCTGAATTCCAGAGGTGAAGTGAGAGTGACAGCCCTTGACATCAAGGCAACATTCAACTGGATGTGGTGTCAAGGAGCCCTAGCAAAACTGGAATCAGTGGGTATTGGGGGCAAACTCTCCAGTGGTTGGAGTTCTACCTGACACATAGGAAGATGGTTGTTGGAGGTCAATCATCTCAGCGCCAGCACATCTCTGCAGGAGTTCCTCAGGGTAGTGTCCTCAGCCTGAGACTACCTTCATCTGCTTCATCAATGACTTCCCTCTATCCTAAGGTCAGAAGTGGGGATGTTCGCCAATAATTGCATAATGTTCAGTACCATTCATGACTCCTCAGATATTGAAGCAGTCTGTGTACAAATGCAACAAGTTCTGGACAATATCCGGGCTTGGGCAGACAAGTGGCAAGTGACATTTGTGCCACACAAGTGCCAGGCTATGACCATCACCAATAAGAGACAATCTAATCACCGCCCCTTGACATTCAACGGTGTTACCATCACAGAATCCCCCACTATCAACATCCTGGGGGTTATCATTGACTAGAAACTCAACTGGACTCACCACATAAACACAGCGGCTCCAAGATCAGGTCAGAAGCTGGGAATACTGCAGCCAGTAACTCCCCTCCTGATTCCCCAAAGCCTGTCCACCATCTAGAAGGCACAAGTCAGGAGTGTGATGGAATACTCCCCACTTGCCTGGATAAGTGCAGCCCCAACAACATTCAAGAAGCTTGACACCATCCATGACAAAACAGCCCACTTGATTGAACTACATTCACAAACAACCACTCCCTCTACCACCGACGCTCAGTAACAGCAGTGTGTACTATTTATAAGATGCACTGCAGAAATTCACCAAAGATCCTCCGACAGCACCTTCGAAACCCACGACCACTTCCGTCCAGAAGGACGAGGACAGCAGATATACGGGAACACCACCACCTCCAAGTTCCCCTCCAAGCCACTCACCATCCTGACTTGGAAATAGATTGCCGTTCCTCGCTGTTGCTGGGTCAAAATCCTGGAATTCCCTCCCTAATGGCATGGTCAACCTACAGCTGGTGGACTGCAGTGGTTCAAGAAGGCAGCTCTCCACCATCTGCCATGGTAGGATTCGAACCTGGGTCCCCAGAACATTATCTGTGTCTCTGGATTAATAGTCCAGTGATAATACCACTTGGCCATCACCTTCCCACTAGGGATGGGTAAGAAATACTGGACAGCCAACAACGCCCACATCCCACAAATGAATAGAAAAAAAAATTACCACTGTGCAACAAGACCCCTCAGAACCCAGCTCTATCTTTTAAACTTTGAAAACCTCACCACCAAATCACCCAATTAAACAACTACACAGGGGTCTTTTCTTTGTATCGACTTCATGTTAAGAGGCTGAATTCTGTATATTTCTAACCAAGCTGTTCAGAGATATTACTACACACCACTGGAGCAGGTGGAACTTGAATCCAGGCCTCCCAGGGTCAAAACTACTATGCTTAAAGGGGGTATATGCATATTTACTAGATAACAAGATGTGGAGCTGGATGAACACAGCAGGCCAAGCAGCATCATAGGAGCAGGAAAGCTTGACGTTTCGGGCCTAGACCCTTCATCAGAACGGACCCTTCATCTAGGCCCGAAACGTCAAGCTTTCCTGCTCCCATGATGCTGCTTGGCCTGCTGTGTTCATCCAGCTCCACACCTTGTTA
>JAHRHZ010000124.1:1870861-1898201 GCA_024137785.1 Ginglymostoma cirratum | reverse complement strand
TAACAAGGTGTGGGGCTGGATGAACACAGCAGGTCAAGCAGCATCAGAGGAGCAGGAAAACTTGACGTTTCGGGCCTAGACCCTTCATCAGAAATGCATTTCTGATGAAGGCCCTAGGCCCGAAACGTCAAGTTTTCCTGCTCGGCCTGCTGTGTTCATTCAGCCCCACGCCTTGTTATCACAGTAAAACACATCTCTGCTGCTGAAGTGCAGATATAAAGATTTTTAATCAACATCATTAGGAAATTTCAGATAATGACTGAATATATTTTGAACCAATTAATTAGACTTCTTCAAACAGTGGATGAAGAGGAGCAGATATAGCTAACTGGACTATAGCCCAGCTGAGATTTAGCACTGAAGTTGATCTTCCAGCTAGGAATTATGTACAGAATGAAGTGGGTCAGTGCACTGGGATTCCACACGATACTTACCAGCAACTGCATCTCCATCAAAAACAAACTGTAACTGCTTACCTTACAGATCTTGTACAACGAATCTTGCCCATCTCCATCAGTGTCCTTGAAGTAATCGTGGGCTGGGAAAGTCCGATTAATATCACGTGTAATGACACTTTCCTGAACGGAATCCTGTATGAAGAACAGAAATAAATTAAACACTGTGATTTACACTGCTATCGGAAATAAGGATGATTGACTGCACGGGCGGCACGGTGGCTCAGTGGTTAGCACTGCTGCCTCACACAGCGCCAGGGACCCAGGTTCGATTCCAGCCTCGGGCGTCTGTCTGTGTGGAGTTTGCACATTCTCCCCGTGTCTGCGTGGGTTTCCTCCGGGTGCTCCGGTTTCCTCCCACAGTCTGAAGATGTGCAGGTTAGGTGGATTGGCCGTGCTAAATTGCCCGTAGTGTTCAGGGAGGTGTGGGTTAGCTGGGTTGTTGGGGGGGTGGGTCTGGGTGGGATGCTCTGAGGTTCGGTGTGGACTTGTTGGGCCGAAGGGCCTGTTTCCACACTGTAGGGATTCTATGATTGACAGGAAGCATGTGCTGAATGCACAGTTTTTAACGTATTACTCAATAATCTTGTGAAGTGCTGTTCAGCGAATACCTTCCTCGACTGCATCTCTTTTTTCCAGTCACTCATCCTTCGTTGCATCTTTAACATCACAAAATCTCTACGGTGCTGAAAGAGGCTATTCAGCCCATTGACTAGCTGAAGAGCATCCCACCCCAACCCACCCCGAGACACTATTCCTGTAAACATGACCAATCCACCTCACCTACACATCCCTGGACATTATGGGCAATTTCCCATGACCAATCCACCTAACTTACACACCTTTGGACTGTGGGAGAAAACTGGAGCACCTGGAGGAAACCCACACAGTCATGGGGAGAATGCGCAGACTTCACACAGACAGTCGCCCGAGGGTGGAATCAAATGCAGGTCCTTGGCACTGAGAGGCAGCAGTGCTAACCTCTGAGCCACCATGCCATCCTTCTACCTTCCAACATCACTCACTGTTACCTGATCACTTCTTCATCAGTGCCTTTTTGCAATGACCTTACAATCAACAGTTTGTAATGTTTTCAATCTTTCTCTCTCTACCCTCTAATCCAGGCCTGTCTGCGGGACAGCCTGAGAACGGCAGTGTGGTTTGTCAAGGGCTGCTAGCTGGACCGCGATCGGCGTCCCGAATACAGATGGAAGTGTGTGAAGGAGATGCTGCTTTAATCAGAAGATTCTCACTCTTAAGTCTATTGACAACAAACGTGGGAGTGAACCAGATACCGACAGGAGAAGCAGTGAGCTGTGACAGCAATTGGCTTCATGAAGACTGAGGCCTGTGCAGTGGGATGTGGAGTGGAAATGTTGAAGTTTTGCTGGCTGGGGCCTGAGCAGCCTGCCAGGCAGGTGGAGGGTAAGGATGAGGCTCCATGTCATCGGGCAGGTGGAGGGGAAAGAGGCTCAGAGTCAGGGAAAGGCCAGGATTCTGTCCTCCTGTGCAGGTTTCCTAAAGGAGTTGGTCAGTATGGCAGAACTGGGACCCAGGTCTAGGGAGTAGTGAATGATAGACAGTGGGTGAGAGAGGGGCAGGAGCGAGGGGGACGGAGAAGGAGGAAGGTGGAGGAGGGAGTGTGAGTGAGGGAGGGAGCATAAGGGAGGGCATGAGGGGAGGGGGTGTAACGGAGGGATTGAGGAAGAGAGAGAGGTAGGGAGGAAGAGAGGGAGTGTCAGGAAAGGAGTGTGAGGGAAGGAATGTGAGGCAGGAAGACAGGTTGAGGGAGGGAGAAAGCATGAGGAAAGGACAATGAGAGGGTGGGACAGAGGGAGAGGGTGCATATGTGAGTGAAAACATGTGAGCGAGCCAGACACACATCAATCATTTCTGTCCTGCCTTCCCAAAAATTCATCAACAAAGCAGGCTGGGAGAGGAGGAAACCTCAGGCTGAAAGACAACGCGCTTCCAATTCCCAGTTTCATATAAATGTGACCCACCAGAGCTGAACACAAAGTCGTTATTGACTAAATCTAACTCCTTACTTCAGCCCCAATTCCCCATCCATTTTCCTAGTGATCAGGGCTTGGGACTCTGTATGTCTAGCTCTGTTTCATAAACGAAAAGGCCAAAAAAAGATTTCAATAGTTGGCATTGCTATTTTTTACTGGCAATTTCAATTAATTTGCTACTTAAGTTGTCAGATTTATTGCATTGAAAATCAGAGAAAAAGCAATCCCACGCTGACTCTATGGCCAAACCTTACATTTCTGAAAATTCTCAATGGAGCAATCTGCCCAACCAACAGACTGAAAAAAATGAGAAGTGGCTTGACATACCAAAAGGTTGGAGAAGCACGATTTACTTAATCTTTCAAAATCTCTGCAACCCTCATTCTGTCACTCTTCCTAATCTCTCCCACTTCCTGAAATCTCTCGGTCCCCAACACTCTGTCTCTATCCCTAATACACACTGCTCCTAGTGTCTCCCACTCACTGACTGATTCCCTCTGTCTCCAATCACTCCCATTCCCTGTCTGATTCCCTCTGTCCACAATGTCTCCCACTCCCCGTCCAATTTCCACTATTCCCAGTGTCTTCCATTCCCCTGTCTGATTCTGTCTGCCCCCAGTCTCTCCCGGTCCCTGTCCAATTCCCTCTCCCAATCACTGTCTGATCTGCTGTCCCCAATAACTCCCGGTCTCTGTCCCCACTTTTCTTTTCCTTTGTTCATCCAATGCGGGTGTCATTGGCTGAGCCAGCATTTATTGCCCATCCCTCATTGTCTTAGACAGGATGGTGGTGACACATCTTATTGAATTACTGCAGTCTTTAGGTCTTTGCCTGGCTCTGTGTGGGACGAGAAATATTTGTCCTTTATCAGCTCAAAGCTGAATAGTGTCCAGGTCTTACAGCATTTAGGATATATGTGCAGCCCTAGTTCTCTTAGCAAGAGACCTTTGAGGTTTTCACCCAGCAAAACTGAAGGAACTGTGATATATTTCTAAGTCAGGATTGTGAGTGGCTTTGAGTGGAACTTGCAGAGGGCAGTGTTCCTATGTATCTACTGCCCTTGTCCTTCTAGATGGAAGTAGTTGTGGATTTGGAAGATGCTGTCTAAGGAGCCTTGGTGTGAATTTCTGCAGGGCGCTTTGTTGACAATGCTGAGCAACAGTGACATAGGGTGTGAATGTTCAAAGTGGTGCATGGGATACCAATTAAATGGGTAGCTTTGTCCGGAGCTGCACTCATCCAAGTTAATGGAAAGTGTGCCATCACACTCCTGATTTGTGCCTTGTCAATGACAGACAGGTTTTTGGGAATCAGAAGGTGAGTTACTTGCCTTAGAACTCCTAGCCTCTGATCTGCACATATAGCCATAGTGTTTGTAATGGTTGGCCCAGTTCAGTTTCCAGTCAATGGTAACTCCAGAATGTCAGGGATTCAGCAAAAGAGATATCATTAAATGACAAGGAACGATGGTTACATTCTCTCTTGTTGGAGTTGGTCATTGCTTGACACTTGTGTGACACAAATGTTACTTGCCATTTTTCAGCTCAAATTGGAAAATCATCCTTGCATTTGGACACAGACTAAATCCAACAAGTTGAGAAAGGTGCTGAGCATCAGTGAACATCCCCACTCTGACCTTACAATAGACAGAAAGTTGCTGATGAAGCATGGTTGAGCCTAGGGAACTTACACAGCCTGATTCTCTCAGACCCAATCTGCCCCTCCCATTTCTCTCCATCCTACTTTCTATCCCTGATTCTGTCTGTTGATAAGTCTCTCCCATTCTTACTTATCGATCACGATGGAAAGGCAAAAAAGTCCAAAATCACTGCAAAAGGCAGGAGTTTTGGAAGATTCAGGTTGGGAGCTGTCAGTTGTAGCTTGACCCTGTAAATATGTGACTTACGAATATACAGAGAAAATCTAAAACAATAAATCATGCCCCATATTTCTGTATTTAAATTTTAAAACTTGTTAATATTCTCTCAGAGATAGTAGGAACTGCAGATGCTGGAGAATCTGAGATAACAAGGTGTAGAGCTGGATGAACACAGCAGGCCAAGCAGCATCAGAGGAGCAGGAAAGCTGATGTTTCGGGTCAAAATCATTTTTCGGAAGAAGGGTCTAGGCCCGAAACGTCAGCTTTCCTGCTCCTCTGATGCTGCTTGGCCTGCTGTGTTCATCCAGCTCTACACCTGGTTATCTAATATTCTCTCACACCAGTGGGTGGAGCTCCTCACACAAGAAGCCACAAGGGATTAGCAGTTGGTGGCACCAGGGAAGAGAACTGCAAGTAGACCTCAATATTTAGCTGGTAGCTCCTGTTCAGGCACAGCTACTGGTATCATAGTGAAGCCACACAAGTCAGAGTGGATGTTTTACAAAGTGCAAAATTAAATGTACCGCTGACAGAGAGTGAGACATATAGTCCAAAAATTTAAGTGAAATTTGAAAAAGAAAATTGAACAAATCTTATGCCATTAACCTGTACAGTATAATGAAGATTTCGCTTCAACTGTGCTCATCTCACAATGATTGGACATGGAATGTTGCAGCACAGAAAGAGACCACTCAACTCAACAGGCCCAAACTATTCCATAACCTCTTCATATCAGCGTATGTTCCACACTCAACCACTGTCTGACTAAAGCTGCTACTATTGAATTTCCTACTGAATATATTAGTCTTATTCGTATTTTTACCAGCTGTAGTTCTAGAGGAAGGGAAACAGGTTGCATGAAAGACACATCCATGCTGACTTTGCTTTAATTCCTGCCTCTCCACAAGGTTGAGGCAAGGGCCTCACCAATACGAAAATGGTGGGTCCGCTAAAGTCAGCAGTCACATTTTAACACGACATACCCAAGAGAACTTACTACGCCAGGGCCTGACAAGGCCAATAGTAAGAATTCATAGGAACATGTCTGGCATCTGCTTTTGAACCTAAAGGTTCTGTAGCATTTCTCATGTCCCATCAAGGAAAACCAACATCTGCCATGTGCCAGGCTGCCATTGGACACTGCCTCGCCATTGGCCCCAGCAACAAACAATTTCATTATCTCTCCAAGATAACAAGGCGTGGGGCTGGATGAACACAGCAGGCCAAGCAGCATCATAGGAGCAGGAAAACTTGACGTTTCGGGCCTAGACCCTTCTTCAGAAATGGGGGAGGGAAAGGGGGTTCTGAAATAAATAGGGAGAGAGGGGGAGGCGGATAGAGGATGGATAGAGGAGAGGATAGGTGGAGAGGAGGCAGACAAGTCGAAGAGGCGGGGATGGAGCCAGTAAAGGTGAGTGTAGGTGGGGGGGTAGGGAGGAGATAGGTCAGTCCAGGGAGGACGGACAGGTCAAGGGGGCGGGATGATGTTAGTAGACAGGAGATGGGGGTGGGGCTTGAGGTGGGAGGAGGGGATAGGTGAGAGGAAAAACAGGTTAGGGAGGTGGAGATGAGCTGGGCTGGTTTTGGGATGCCGTTTAGGGAGGGGAGATTTGGAAGCTTGTGAAATGTGTTCATCCAGCCCCACGCCTTGTTATCTCGGATTCTCCAGCATCTGCAGTATCTTTTATCTCGGATTCATTTTCTCTCCATCTTGGTTCCCACCTCTGGTGTCTCTCAGACACACCACCCCTGTCAGCTTCAGGTGGGAAACAATGAGATCTCAATAAGACTCTGCTGTCACAGTGGTCTGCACAAGGGGTCAGTGGTCAGTCATGTCTGCACGAGGGGTCAGTGGTCAGTCGTGTCCATAAGAGAGGTCAGTGGTCAGTCATGTCTGCACGAGGGGTCAGTGGTCAGTCGTGTCCATAAGAGAGGTCAGTGGTCAGTCATGTCTGTACGAGGGGTCAGTGATCAGTCGTGTCTGTAAAAGGGGTCAGTGATCAGTCATGTCTGTGAGAGGGGTCGGTGGTCAGTCGTGTCTGTAAGATGGAAGATGGTGTCTGTATATCAGGGGTTTCAGAGTCTTTAAGAAGGGTTAGTGAGAGATGGGATCTGTGGTCATCTATCAAGTCAACTCCCACTCACATATAAGAATCTGTCCCTCTATCCTGGGTAGGCAGAGAGTTCAACCAACTTCCAGTCAGACAGAGCAGACAAATAACATCCAGACTCTACCCTATAAAGCTCAGAGTCCAGTTTAATCTCACTTAATGAGCACTGATGCAGACCTCTGCTATTGGCGCATTAATTTTCTGATTACTTAAATCAGCTATCACAATGTCAATGCAGTCACTGTGAAACTGACAGGGATCTCACAGGGAAAGCTTTTGGCAAGCTCGTTTAATGAATCTGCAATTACTTGGTTGCTGTAAGTGGATTGGTAAGGCAGCTTGGCGCGGGGTGAAAATATCGTCACTTGGTAAACAAGTCCCACAGGCTTTGCCGGTGATGTGGGGCTGAGGCGTTTCATCTGCAAATGTGCCTCCCCTGCAGAGAAAAAGAAGAAGTATAACTGGAGTGCGAAAGTCAAAAATAGAAACACAACCGGAACAGGGCATTCAAGGGTGGTGTATTCTGTGGGGGAACCACTCTGAAGCCCAGACATACCACACTGGCTTCCGCTAGCACTGCAATAAACTATCAGTGTATCTACACAACAAGTAAAACTCAAATTTGGGAAGTTAAAATAAAAAAAACTGTGTAAAAGTACACTTGCCATCTTGGGCTACATTGACACAGTCTCAGACATTACACGTGGCAGCAAACTACAGAATCCAGGTCTCAGCTGCAGCTGTGACTGGAAGCGACAGCAAATCTCTGTGTTAACAAGCCTAATCCACGGGTCAACAGGACAGCTTCAGTTACTGTGCAAGAACAGTGTGGTTTGAAAAGTTACACCAGCATATGACAGGTTTACAGTAAGATGTAAGAGAGGATACATAATGAATAATAACAAGCCCAAGGTGGACGATGTATCTTAATTAAAGGTTCAGAGAATATCATTGTCCATATCATTAAATGGAGCGTTCACCACTGTTTTATTAAATGGAAAATATTTATGTTCAAATAAATTTTGAATCTCTCAATTTTGTGAATGGTTCAATGTGGAATGCAGATATGTGGGATTAAAGTAAGAATATGGATTTTAGGCAGAAAAGGACCTGGACTTATGTAGACATAGCAAGAACTGCGGATGCTGGAGTCAGAGACAACGCAGTATGGAGCTGGTGGAACACAGCAGGTCAGGCAGCATCAGAGGAGCAGGAAAGTTGGTGTTTCGGGTCAGCACCCTTCTTCAGGGATGGGGAGGGGGACTGTAGACTCGGAGCCCATTTTGTAGAGCATCTGTGCTCTGTACGTGACAAACGACAACACGTTCTGGTCGCCACCCATTTTAACACTTCCTCCCACTCCCTGGGTGACATGTCCATCCTGGATCTCCTCCAGTGGCACAATGACACCACCCGCAAACTGGAGGAGTAGGACCTCATATTCCATCTTGGGAGCCTAGAGCCCGATGGCCTAAACATGTAATTCACCAGTTTTAAAATCTCCCTACCCTCAGCCTCATCCCATGTCCAACCCTCCCTCTCATCCCCACCTCCTTAACCTGACACAACTCGTCCATCTTCTCTCCCACCCATCCACACCACCCTTTCCACTGACCAATCCCCACTACTCCTACCTGCACCCGCCTATCACCATCCCACCTGCCTTCCCCAGACCCACCCTCCTACCTCTATTTATTTCCCAGCTCCCTTCACCCTCTCCAATTCTGAAGAAGGGTCCTGACCCAAGAACGTCAACTTTCCTGCTGCCCTGATACCGCCTGGCCTGCTGTGTTCCTCCAGCTCCACAGCGGATTTATGTAGCACCTTTGAAGACTACAAAATGACCAAACTGCTTTGTAGCCAATTGAGTTCCTTTGACTGAAGCATTGTAATTTAGAAAACAGGGCAAGGCTTGCTTCCGCAGCACGTATTCTAAAATTGGGCAGATTACCATGGCCCTTGCGTAGAGTGGACAAACTAATTTGTTAAGTATGTTTAAAAAGAGGATCTTGTGGCAGAGTGGCAGTGTCCTCTACCTTAAAGAAAAAATAAAGGACAGTACAGCACAGGAACAGGCCCTATGACCCACCAAGGCTGTGTTGACTCATCATGCCTTTTGAAACTAAAGACTTTTTGCCTCTACATGGTCTGTATTCCTCTATTTCCTGACTATTCATGCATCTGTCAAGATTCCTCTCAAACATTGCTATTGTATCTGCTTCTACCACCGACTCTGCCAGTGCATTCCAGGCACTTAACATCCTCTGTGTAAAAAGCTGCCTCTCACATTTCCTTCAATTTTTTTCCTTTTTTACCTTAGAGGGCTGCAGAGGCATTTGGATGGGTGGGGAATGATCCAGTTGTCATGATCCACACAGGTATCAACCAAAACACTAGCAAGTGGAAAGAGGTTCTGCTGGCGGAATATGAGTAGGTAGGGACTAATTTCAAAAGCAGATCCAAGGAGGTAATAATCTCTGGATTACTACCTAAGCCATGAGCAAAGTGGTACAGGGTCAACAAGATTAAACATGTAAACACATGGCTCAAGGATCGAGTGTATCATTCAGTGTATTTAAGACAGGGATAGATGGTTCTTGATTAGCAAGGGTATCAAGTGTTCCAGGGAGAAGGCAGGAGAATGGGGTTGGGAAACATATCAGCCATGACTGAATGGCAGAGAAGACTGGATGGGCTGAATGGCCTAATTCTGTTCCTCTATCTTAGGAGGAAATAAAATTTGACAACAAGTTGACATAAGAGATATGCAGTCAGATGATGAACAGCTTCATCCACTGGGGTGGGTGTTAGGGAGTCTCTTCAAGCTGAAAGAAGTGGCATAGAGAGGCTGAGAAGTGTGGGAAGGGCATTCCAGAGCTTGGTGGTCAGGTGACTGAAGGCATGTCCACCAATGATGAAGCAATTAAAATCAGGGGGTATGTTTAACAGACCAGAATAGAAGGAGCGGACAGAGCTTGGAGAGTTGACAGGCAGGAGGAAATTACAGAGACAGGGAGAAAGCAAATATATCGAGAGAAAGCCAAGGTAAAAATTCTAAAATCAAAGCTGTGCTTAACAGGAACCAATTAAGGTCAGTGAGTAAAAACAGAAGTTGCTGGAAAAGCTCAGCAGGTCTGGCACTGTCTGTCAAGAGAAATCAGAGTTAATGTTTCAGGACTGGTGACACTTCCTCAGAACATCAGCAAGCAATGGGAATGATTGAATGAATGGAACTTAATGTGAGTTAGAATATGAAGATGCAGTTTTGTACGAGCTTGCATTTATGGAAGCTGGGAGATTCTTCTCAGGAGAATATGGAAATAGACAATTCAGGGATAACAAGAATTTCAGCTTCATCGGCTGAGTATTTCCAGCATCTGCAGTCCTTTGCAGTATAGGGTCTGGGGCATGTGAGTGGTTAAAAAAGAGGGGTGACGATGGGAGGTGTGAAAGAGAAAGCTGCATGGCATAAGAAGGTTGCAGAAGAAATGAACAGGCCTCAGAGGTGCAGACCATCTCACAGGCAACAAATTTGACATTTTAGTGACCTGATCTTAGTGGCAAAGCCTTTCAATTGGCCAAAGCAGCACAGAATTTCAGAAGAAAGAGAGTATCCTTCTCCTTTCTGGTCTCTGATGATTGATCACACATTTGAATTCTGAGTGAGGTTAGAGCCAGTTTGAGTCTAATATCCAGTAACAATCCAAGGGCACAAGGTCGAAGCTGAAGAATGCTTCTTGGTGTTAGCCACAGCGCAGTGGGTAATTGGCATTCTCACCTCTGAGACAGCAGGTCATGAGTTTGCGCTCCTTCTCCAGAGGTTCAAATACATAATCAAGCCTGATGTTTCAGAATGGCGCTGAGGGAGTGCAGCACTGCTTACTTTTCCCAAGAGACATTTAACTGATGCCTTCTCTCCCCTCTGAGGCAGATATAAAAGATGTCACAATGTTTGAAAGAACACAGGAGAGTTCTTCTAGCTAGTATTTACCCTGCCAGCAACACTGAGAATCTGATATTACGTATTGTGGCACATGCTTCATGCAAATGGCTGTCATGTTTCCCACATTTCAGCAGTGACCAAACACAAAAATACTCAATTAACTGTAGAAATTTGGGGCTTGTTGAATGAATGAAAGGGAATGTACAAATACAAAGCTATCTTGTTCTTTATTTGGACAAGGTATCTGAGGGTTTCTGGCTCTTGTACAGTTGCGAGAATGGCAAGGGAAAACCTGGATAAAGAAGCTCTGCAGTGAAACAGACAACACAGTGAAGAGGCACCAGCTATGTTCAATCATGTAGAGATTAAACTTCATGCAAGTGATAGGTTTATGTGTTACTGAGTTAGTGAGTCGAAGTGATAGATTATCACTGTCACATTCCTCAAACTGCAATCCAGATCATCTATTTCAAACACACTCAAGGAAGGCATTTCTGCCGAACTAGCACAAATTGCATTTCAATTCCCCTTGGCTTTAAATAAAGAAGTTTTGAAAGAGCAGGCTGGAGAGGACACGTCACAGAGAGGGAGACCCAGACCAAATGCCATTCATCCTCCCTCCCCCTTCCCTTTCATTAGCTCATTTGGAGAAATAGGCACGCTCCAGATAATGCTGCACATCAGAGTTAAAAGATATTTACACTCACTGGGCTGGGGTCAGCAACATACATAGAAATAGCAAATTTGAAAAGCAAACCTGTCCCTCTGTTGTGTTGAACATGTTATAATGTGGCCAGCTAGGCAAATAAATGATACCCAGCAATCAAAGCAAAACACAACCCTTCCAACATTTACATGTTCATACAAATATTTCACTTTTACAAATATTATCTGGTAAGCTAGGCCCTTTAAAGATAGAATGCACGGAATTCTAAAGCACAAAGAGAAGACATTCAAGTCCATTGATCCATTGCATTGTTTGTGCTTCACGCAAGCATCCTCAGTCACTAGGGATGAAATCAATGTTAAGAGGGAACATAGCGAGAGGTGAGGAGGTTGTAGAGACTTTATGGTTCGAATTAATGCAAGAAAGGATTCGGACTGTTGTGGGAGCTATGTATAGGTCTTACAGAATAAATCTGGATAGGTTGAAGGGGTATCAGTAGGAAAATGTTTCAGTAACAGTTTCATAATTCTTGTTTGATTTGAAGTAGATACATTAATAGATAAACAGCAAACATTTTAAATTGCGGAACAGTTCAATTTACTAAACTGGAACCAGCGACTTGATGGGAAATCAGTGTCAGGGCAGAGGGAGGCCCCCAAGGACACGACAGAGATTGTTCAGAATCTGTTCCCACAAAGAGTAACGGTGGGATTCCCAAACCCAGATTCAGCCCGGGATGTGAGAAAGCAGCCAGATTAGGGAAGACCAAACAGGCAAGATGATGTTGGATACCCGGAGTTCAAAATTGCAGAAAGCCGAGCGGAGCATAGAAGATGCAGGGGTGAAACCAACCAGGACCTGAGGAAAGCAAAGAGCTGACAGGATGAAACATGTCCAAGAAAAGTCAGGGAAATCTTTATGAACACAGAAAGATCAAGAGGAGAAAAAAGGAATGGGTCTCCCAATTCGAGAGCAGGATGATAACTTGTGTGTTGAGGTGGAAGAGAGGGCAATGGTTCTCGATGAAAACTTTCCATCTGTTTTCATATAAGAGACGGACAACACAGACATTGTAGGTCAGAAGCAGGACTGTGAAATACTGCACGGGGAAACACAATGGGAGAGGAGAGATGAAGGGATTTCTCACCTTTGAAAGAAGATGAATCCCCACGTATGAATAGAATGCATCCTTGACTGTTTTGGAAATAAAAGGAGAAACAGCAGAGTCTTTGACCATCATTTTCGATCCTCTCAGGCTACAGATATGGTATGAACAGACTGGTAATGTTGCATCATTGTTTTAAAAAGAGCAGAAGGGATAGACCAAGTAATCACAGGCCCATCAGCCGAACCTCAGTGGTGGGAATTTTATTTATTTATTATTGGGACACAGGTGTCACTGGCTAGGCCAGTGTTTATTGCCCATCCCTATGTGTCCTGGAGAAGGCAGTGGTAAGCTGCCTTCTTGAACCACTGCGAGTCCATGTACTGTAGAGGCATCCACAATGCCTTTATGGCAAGAGGTCCAGGATTTTGACCCAGCGACAGTGAAGGGAACAGCGAAATAGTTCCAAGTCAGGATACTGAGTAACTTGGTGGGGAACTTGCAGGGAGTGGGATTTCCATGTATCAGCTGCCCTTTCTGAAAGGAGGGACTTGCTTTATATTGTATGGTGTCATATGTATTGAGTGCAATTGAAGCTGTAGCTACCCAAGCAAATGGGGAGTATTCCATCACACTCCTGACTTGTGCCTTGTTGATGACGGACAGGCTTTGGGGAATAAGAATGTAAGGAAAATATTGAGACACAGTATAAATCATTTAGACAGACATGTATTAATCAAGGGCAGTTTGAATGAAATACTAACAAGGAGGATTGATTAGGGTCATACGTTTAATGTAGCCTACATTTAAAAGTCACGGGAGCCAAGGCAAACTTGCGAGCTGGATTCAAAATTGGTTCAGTGACAGGAGGGTGTTTTCATGACCAGAAGGATGACTCCTGTTAGATTCCACAGGGCTGAGAAGTGAATCCTTGCTGTTTGCGATACATGTGAATTACTTTCAGTTGTGTGGAAAGGCCATAATTGCGAAGTTTTAAGATGAGTCAAAAGTATGCCAAATATGGTCATGTGGTTGGTAGTGAGGAAGAAAGCTACAGACTGCAAGAAGATATCAATGGATTGGTCAGGTGGACAGAGAAGTGACAAACAGAAATCAACCTTGAAAAGTAAACTCCAGCATTTGAAGAGAATAAATACAACAAGGGAATGAGCCAAAAACAAGAGAATTCAGAACACTGCTGAAGATTACATGTCTACAATCCCTGAATGGAGCAGTAGACAGATAGACTATTTTCCATTATTAGTTGAGAGTGAAAGTAGGGAGGTTATTCTGGAACTGTATAAAACCCCAGTTAAAGCACAGCGAGAGAGCTATGTACAGTTCTGGTGACCACATTACAGGAAAGATATGACTCCACTAGAGAGAGGACAGAGGAGATTTATGAGGATATTTTCAAGAATAGGGAGTATTAGTTTTGAGGAATGGTTGGATTGCTGGGACTGTTTTCTTTGCAATGGAGGAGACTGAGCGGCGATTTAATCGAGGTGTGTAAAATGATGAGGGGCCTGGAAAGAGTGGACAGGAAGGACTGACTTCCATTGGCAGAGAAGGAAATAATCCGGGAGCACAGATTTTGTAACTGGTAAGAAAACAAAAGGTCAAAGACCTGAAATGTTAACTCTATTTCTCTCTTCACAGATGCTGCCAGACCTGCTGAGCACCTCCGGTATTTTCTGTTTTTATTTTTCAGATTTCAAGCACTTCCAGTATTTTGCTTCTGCACTTGTGTTTCCAGTTGTGCCACTGCACTCTGCATCTTTCCGTCCCCATCAGTCAACCAGTCCAGACTGCCGCCACCCCACAGCAAGATGGTGCAGTCTATAGCCAGGTCACTTCAGTCCAGAGCTGCTCAAGGTCCTCCTCCAAGACAACCTACAGTTTCCTCCACTGCACTTCCACTAGTCAAGCTGCAAGCAAGTGTAGCAGCAGTGTACAGGAGCATTAGGCAGGTAAAGACGCAGAAAAATTAGGTGCATGGTAATGCACAGGCTGATTATTGAGTTTCCAGTGAAACTTCACAATTTAATTTCGAAACTGATTTGGAATATCTGTTCTTTTGTATTTTTTATTTGTGTATTCTGGTCAAGCAAACATTTTGATGGGCAGTGGCAGAGGGTGGGGAAGATTGAGTGTGCTGGAGAATGAGGAATTGGTGTATCCTTAGGAGTATTCCACTCCGATTTGCTTTTCACAGATAGTTGAACTGGAAAGGGGATGTTCAGGTTGCCTCATTGCCCTGTTCCTCACTTGTATAAAGGCAAAGGTAGTGCCCCTCGTGGTGACCACCATGAAACTTGACACACGCTCTGCAAAACAATGCAGGTATCCTCCAGAAAGGGGTGTGAAGTGAAAGTATTCTTACAGCATGCTACTCATCTGCTCTATCTGGCAGCAGTGATCTCCCAACTTCTCACACCTGGGACATTCCAGGTGTGCATGGTTCGGATTCTGAATTTTTAAAGAAATCTCATATCCAGATGTAGCCTGGCTTAATCACAACATTTATTTTTATTCCTTCATGAATGGGGGCGTCACTGGCAAGGGCAACATTTATTGCCCGTCCCTAATTGGCTAGAGGGTGGTTAAGAGTTAACCTCATTGCTGTGGGTCTGGAGTCATATGTAGGCCAGACAAGGCATGGATAGCAGTTTCCTTCCCTAAAGGACATTAGTGAACCAGATGGGTTTTTCCAACAATTGAAAATTGTTTCTGGGTCAACGTTAGAATTTTATTTCCAGATTTTGATTGAATTCGAATTTCAACATCTGCTATGGCAGGATTTGAAGGGATCATATCTCCAGAACATTACCTGGGTCTCTGTATTAACAGTCCAGCGATAATACCACTAGGCCATCATCACCCTTCCACCTGGTCATTCACTAATATCCATCAGTGGCAGACTGGCTGAGGTGCAAAATGCAATGTTTAGTCAAATTAATTGCTGGAAGTGCAAGAAAATACTTCTCATGAACGGTGTGTCAACTGTAGCTCACTGGTAGCACTCTTAACCTGTGCCAGAAAATGACAGCAGCATAAAAGTGACGGTCCCAGTAATGAGAATGTTCTGCTATGGAAGAGGTGCCATTTTTCAGGTGAGAATTTAACTGATCCCTTCAGCTCGCTCAAGTGGATGAGGAAGATCCCTGATGCTGCTTCAAAGAGGAACAAAGGAGATTTCACTACTTAACTGGGATCACTAACCAGACAAATAAAAGCAAAGTGCTGCAGTTGCAGGTAATCTAAAATAAAAAATGAAGTGTTGGAGAAGTTCAGCAGGTCGAGTTGTATCAGTGGAGATGGAAGCAGAGTTCATAGTTTGAATCAGGCTATAACACTTCAGTTCCAAAGAATAATCATTCTTGAACTCAAAACATTAATTCGGTTTCTCTCTACACAGGTGTTGTCAGACCTGCTGAGTTTCTCCACCAGTTTTTGTCTGTATATCATTAAACAGCCAAATTGATTTTGTGGAACCTTTCTTGTCTGAAAGTTCGGTGCTGCATTTTTCCAAATTAGAGAACTTCATTGTTTGTTGAGAGATCTTAGGAAATCTTGAGATCCTGAAAGGCACAGTTGATTTGATTTGCATTTTTCCTACTGAAGTTGCTTTGGCACTTTTGGAAAAAGAAAGGGCATTGAAATGAGGTGAGACTGGATTCAACAGCATCAGGTAGTATGAGCAAAGATTGCATCAGGTAGTATGAGCAAAGATTGCATCATGCACCTTATCTTCAGGCTTCACAAATTTATGTGAGCATTGTGAAATATACTTAATTCATCATTCTACGTGCATTGATAGTTCAGTTTGTTCAAGAACGCGCAGACTTTTATTGTGCTTTGAATTTAATTTCGCCCTGCCCAGTAGAATAATAAAAAAAACGCAGCAGAACATTGATAGATTTTGTTTTTTTCAATGCTGGGTTGAGCTCGAAAGGAGCACTTTCAGCTGTGGAGTAGGAGTAGGATATTTTAAGGTGATGACCCTAGGAGCAAAGGACAACTTTGAAATGCATTTGCTTACATACTGTTATACTATGACTCGAAAAATTAACCCAGGAGTTGCCCTTCGAAAAGTGAAGACAGAATTGTACGACTAAGATATCTAACTGTCCTTTTAAATAATGATGATTAACCTCAAGACAGTGCAATGGAGCAATTTACACTTGGTTTCTAAATTCTTGATGTAAAATAAACTTTGATATAACTGTGTTTTTAAGTTGTGGTTCGAGGCCTGAAACATCGCGAAGTGCTTTGCTGACAATGAAATGCTTCAATCAATGTTGAAAGACAGCAGCCAATTTGCACACAGCAAGCTCCAACAAATAGCAAAGCAATAACAACTAGATAATCTGTTTACGACTGACCCTGGCAGAGGAATATATATTGACAAGGACAATGATTATTACATGGCAACCATTTGGAGGTCCCTAAAACAGCAGGCTGTGTTTCAACAGAGTCCATTGACAGATGTTTTGAGTTGTAAATTACATCCAAATCTAACAACAACCTATCCAATGGATTGGATTGCACTAGGAGAAGATCAATATTAGGCCAATATTACCCATGACTGAAGTATTGGTTAAGTCATGCTTGGCAATAACTGGTCCTTATACAACTGAGTCCTGAAATTTAAAGAGTGCCCTGTATGACAATATAAGATAGCAATTATCAGAAGCCAAACATATTAGGTTAGATTCTAGCAGAGAGGTTTGAGAAGTAAATTCTGAAAGGTATGAAGGTGAATTAATCATCTGGACTGGATGGACTACACCCTAGGATTCTCAAGGAGATAGCTGAGGAGATTGTAGAGGCATTGGTGGCGATCTTTCAGGAATCACTGGAGTCATGGGGGGATCCCACAGGATTGCCAAATGTAGCACCGCTGTTTAAGAAGTGAGGGAAGCAGAACATGGGAAATTACAGGCCAGTTAGCCTGACCTAGATTGTTGGTCAGATTTTAGAGTTCAATATAAGGATGAGATTGCAGGGTACTTGGCACTGCATGGTAAAATAAGGCTGAGTTAGCATGGCTTCATCAAAGGGAGGTCATGTCTTACAAATGTGTTAAAATTCTTTGAGGAGGTGACAAGCAAGTTAGATAATGGAGAGACAGTGGATATGAACCATTTGGATTTCCAGAAGGCCTTTGCGAAGGTGCCATATAGGATGGTGCTAAATAAGATAACAGCCCATATTGTTAGGGACAAGGTACTGGCATGGATAGAGAACTGGCTGACTAGCAGAAGGCAGAGTGTGGCAATAAAAGAATCTTTATCAGAATGGCAGCAGGTGACCAGCAAAGATCTGCATGGGTCAGTGTTGGGACCTCAACTATTCACATTTATACATTAACGATCTGGACAAAGGAACTAAGGGTATTGTTGCTAAGTTTGCAGATGATGCAAAGATAGATGGAGAGACAAATCACGTTGAGGAGGCAGGGAAGTTGCAGAAAGGCTTGGACAGGCTAGGAGATAGGTCAAAGAAGTGACAGATGGGATACAATTTGGGAAAGTGTAAGGTTATGCATTTTGGTTGGAAGAATAGAGATGTATACTATTTTTTAAATAGGAAAGGCTGCAGAAATCTGAGCTCAAAGGGACTTTGGAGCCCTCGTTTAGCACTCTTTTAAGGTTAGCATGCAGGATCAGTTGGCAGTTAGAAAGGCAAATGCAATTCATTTCAAAAGGTCAATAATATAAGAGCAGGGATGTGCAGCTGAGGCTGTATAAGACTCTTGTCTGGCCACATGAGGAATATTGTGAGCATTTTTGGGTCCCTGATCAAAGAAGGAATGTGCTAGCCTTGGAGGGGATCTAGAGAAGGTTTACAAGAACGATCCCAGGGATGATGGGCTTGTCAGATGAGCAGCGGTTCAGAACTGTGGGTCTGTACTCAATGTAGTTTAGAAAAATGAGCAGGATCTCATTGAAACTTAGAATACCAAGAGGCCTGTATAGCCACAACATGACCTCCCAACTCCTATACTCAATGCACTGGCCAATGAAGGCACAGCTGTGACTCCATCTTCAAGGAACTACGACCCTGCACTCTCTGTTTGGCAACACTTCCCAGACCCTACCATTAAGTGCATATGTCCTGCCCTGATTTGCCTTACCAAAATGTAGCTACTCACATTTATCTAAATTAAACTTCATCTCCCACTCCTTGGCCCATTTGCCCATCTGACCAAGTTCATTCTAAAGTTCTGCCAATGATCATCAAACAACTTGCCACACCAAAGTTTTCAACAAGGGCACATTTCGACTGGTAACTGGAATTTATGAGGACAATCAGGCAAAACTATGTCACACAAAGGATCAAAGTATGCAGAAAGTCAACAGGAGTACAAGCAGCAAGTATCAAATGACAGGAGGCAAAAAATTAGGCAGGTAAGAGAATTATAGAGAGATTTGCCTTTTTTTCAAAAAATGATTAAAGAAAGTAAGATAACCAGCAAATGGAGTGGCCAAGGTGTGATCACCTTGACCCATCCTGTGACTGCTGCAGACAATACTGCAGCTGCCTGACACTCCTAAGATGCAGTAACAAATGAAAGAGCTGATCTCGAGAGCGATGGGCCTAGTTGGTCACAAGGCTTGTTGGCTAATGACACGCATAAGGAAGCTCCAGCACATTTAGTCTCACACACACAGTTTTAAATCATCTTTAAGGGAGTGAACCCATCTAATGAACAGCGATAAGTTCTGATCGGTGGTAAATAGCTGAACAAAGCTAATGAGATCGTCACCTCTACAGTACTGTCAGCTTTATACAGTACTAAGTATTCTTAGCTCTGAATTAAACGATGTGGGATTTAGTCCCACACCAGTTCATAACCAGACTAACAATCCAGTACAGCGCTACACTGTAAACAAAGGTCCAACCTGCCCCTTCAGTATGAGAACAACACAAACTATATAAGCCCACTAAAAACAACCAAGGGTCACAATTTAAGGATATGGGATAAATCATTTAGGACCGAGATGAGAAAATAATCTCCTCACCCCCAAACAGTGATGAGCCTGAGGAAATTGTTACCACAGAAAGCAGCTGAGCCCAAAACATTCAATATTTTCAAGAAGATGGGGCTAAAGGAATCAAAAGGTATGGGAGAAAAACAGGAAACAGCCAAGTGAATTGGATGATCAGCTGTAATCATAATGAATGGTGGAGCAGGCTTGAAAGGGCTGAATTTTCTCCCTGTTTTCATAAAAAGAAACATGGCAATACCCCTCATGTCTTGTCCAACATTCACCACACAAACACCACCACCAAAACTCAGATTAGCAGCTCATTTCAAAACTCAATTCAGAATTATGTAGGTTGAGAGAAACAGAGTCAATGTTTGTTTGATATTTTTGATATTTCATTTCACAACCTTGTTTCTTGGTCCTGGGAAAGTGCTCTCCAACATAAAACCTCCCTTATGTAAGAGAAAGGCTCATACTACAGAGCTCCCTAACGTTAACACAATGACAGTGCACTGATACCCTTGCTGCCAAGGAGATCTTCTCCAGCCTTCCAATCAACTGAGTGCATAGTAAAACCATGCAGCAAACCCAGATCCCGTTTTTATTATGATATCACGTTCCCTCACTGTGCGTACAGTATATTTTAGTATTACTAATACTATTATAACCACCTCAGCTCCATCACATTTCTGCAGGAGAACCTCAGGGGAATATCCTAGGCCCAACCGTCTTCGCTTGCTTCATCGATGACCTTCCCTCTAATGTAAGGTCAGCAGTGCAGACGTCCGCCAAAGATTACACAATTTTCAGCCCTCTTCATGGCTCCTCAGATACTGAAGCAGTCCATGTCCAAATGCAGCAAGACCCGGATAGTATCCAGGCTTGGGCTGACAAGATGCAAGTAACATGCGCCACACAAATGCTGGCAATGACCATCTCCAATAAGAGACAATTTAACCATTGTCCTTCGAAATTCAATAGCATTACCATATACTGTCCAGAAACTGAACTGGACGAGCAATATAAATATATGGGGCGACACGAGGGCTCAGTGGTTAGCACTGCTGCCTCACAGCGCTAGGGACCTGGGTTCGATTCCACCCTCGGGCGACTGCCTGTGTAGAGTTTGCACATTCTCCCCGTGTCTGCGTGGGTTTCCTCTGGGTGCTCCGGTTTCCTACTACAATCCAAAGATGCGCAGGCTAGGTGGATTGGCCATGCTAAATTGCCCATACTGTTTCAGGGATGTGCAGATTAGGTGGGTTATGGGGGATGGGGATGGGTCTGGGTGGGATGCTCTCTGGGTCGGTGTGGACTTGTTGGGCCGAAGGGCCTGTTTCCACTCTGTAGGGATTCTATTCTATGAAATATGGCTACAACAGCTGGTCAGAGGCTAGGAATCCTGCAGTGTGTAAATCATCTCCTAACTCCCCAAAGCCTGTCCACCATTTACAAGGCACAAGTGAGGACTGTGAGTGCAGCTCTAATGATAAACAATACTGTTCATGACAAAGCAACCATTTTGGCTGGCATCACATCCGTTATCTTAAACATTCACTCCCTCTACCACCAATGCTCAGTAGCAGCAGTGTGTACCATCTGCAAGAGCAACTCATCAAAAGTCATAGAATCAGTCTTAGGAACTGTCTTTCAGACTCGCAACCCCGAACATCTAGAAGGGCAAGGGCAGCAGGTACATGGGAATTCCACCACCTGCAAGTTCCTTTCCAAGCCAATCACCATCCTGACTTGGAAACACATCATCATTCCTTCAGCGACTCTAGGTCAAAATCCTGGAACTCCTTCCCCAACAGAATTGTGAATGTCCCTGCGTCTGAAGGACTACAGTGGTTCAAGGAGGCAGCTCACCACCACATTCTCCAGGGAAATTCAGGATGGGTGAAAATACCAGGCCATTCGGCTATACACATCATAGTGTCACACAGTCACAGAAACCTATAGCAACAAAAAGGCTCTTTGGCCCATCATGTCTGTGCTAGTCAAAGACAAGCTTCAAACTGTTCTAATCCCATTTCCCAGCACTTGGCCCATAGCCTTTTACGCCTTGGCATTGCAAGTGCATATCAAAATACTTCTTCGATGTTCTGAGTGTTTCTGCCTCTCCCGCCCTAACAGGCAGTGAGTTCCAGATTCCCACCACCCTCTAGGTGTTCTTTAGATTGGGTGGCACGGTGGCTCAGTGGTTAGCACTGCTGCCTCACAGCACCAGGGACCCAGGTTCAATTCCAGCCTTGGGCTACTGTCTGTGTGGAGTTTGCACATTCTCTCAGTGTCTGCGTGGGTTTCCTCTGGGTGCTCCGGTTTCCTCCCACAGTCCAAAGATGTGCAGGCCAAGTGGATTGGACATGCTAAATTGCCCATAGTGTTCAGAGATGTGTAGATTAGGTGGGTTATAGGGGGATGGGTCTGGGGGGGATGGTCTGAAAGTCTGTGTGGACTTGTTGGGCCGAAGGGCCTGTTTCCACACTGTAGGGATTCTATGATCTTATCTTAAATCTATGCTACCTGGTCACTTGTCCATCCATCAAGGGGAAAAATTTCTTTCTTTCTAGCCTCCCCTCGCCCCTCATAACTTTATAATCTCAATTATGTCCCCCCTAATACTCTTTTGCTTCAAGGAAAACAGCCACCGTCTGTCCAAACTCTCCAGCCCAGGCAACATCCTGGTAAACCACCTCTGCATCCTCTCCAGTGCTATCACTTCCCTCTTAAAATGAGGATTCCAGACCTGCACACAATACCCTAGAAGTGGCCTAACCAATGTTTTATACAGTTCCAGTAATAACTGTTCTGCTCTTAACATCTTTGTTTCAACTAATAAAGGCAAGTATCTCATATGTCTTCTCATGAAAGAATAAATAAAAACACACGCTTTCGCAGTGTAAGTGACCATATCACATCAACTCCCACAACAAATGACCATATTAGACCGCTGCCCGACGTATCTCACCGTATGACATCCCCTCCAAGTGTGTATGACCATATCACACCCTCTGCCTGTGTATATGACAATGTAACACCCTTTCCCAAGGTATGACAATATCAGACTCCTTCCAGTGCATCTAACACTGTCACACACCCCATCAGTGGATGGAAAAATATCACACCCCTATCAGCACATACAGTCATAAGGTCATAGGGACATACAACACGGAACCAATCCCTTCAATCCAGCTCATCCCAGCCAACCAGATTACCTAAATAAATTTAGTGACAAAATCTTACTCCACCCAGTGCAGATGAGAATATCACATCCCCTCACAGTGTATACTGTGATATCACAACCCTTGCAGTTAAAAATTTAATCCTATTGGAGACTAACTTTCACACCTCACTGGATCTAAATCACAAACTCAGCACATCTTATCCCCTGTAGCTTGACATTGCCTTCCACCTGGCCTTACAATGTTTACCTCAGCCATGTAACCAAATGTCCTCTGAACAGCTAGTCGTCTCCTACCCACCCTTACTGGCTTGCACCATCCCCTAACTAAAGTTCTCCACTCCTAGTGTATATTGGTCAGGTCCAAGCATCTGAGTATCATGGTATCAGCTGATTTATATTCTCTCTGGCAGTGCAGATTAACAAAAGCGGCCTAAACTAGTGAGGAACGTACACTGTGCCTGAAGTATATTAGATACAGCCTTTCAGATTTACAGCCAATGAGACACTTCAGAAGCACAGTCACTGTGTAATTGCTGTGGGAGTTGCATCCTCTGAAAACAGGTTAAAACCTCAGACACTTAATTGGGCACAGATTCAGTTCTTATAGTGACTAGAGCTCTGTTTCATGCTGCAGACAACCTTTTTGAGTGCAGTCCAGCAGGAAGGGATTTGCGTGCAAGTCTCATAGGGGTGCAGTGAGTTAAATAACAGCATCTATTACGAACAGGGAGACGGGATGCAATGGGCACCGTGTGAAGCAGCTTCCTGAGTTTATCATGCAGTAACCTCAGGCGATGCGGAACAAGAATTAATTGAATTGTGCAAAAGGAGTGCTATGTTGCCAGACTCTGGGGCTGTGCACAGCAGCGTTGAATTAAGACAAGGGAATTCCACAGCCAAATACAGCTGAGCTTCCGAGAGCGTATGAATAGGTCTTTTTCACGTCTTTCTAATACCCTTCAATCTTTTTAGTGCATTTCTGAGCACAATGGTCTAAGGAAAGTTGTAGAGCAATTTACTTTCCTGTGTGAACACCGTCTCAGGTCAGACACAGCGGGAGATACTTTCATGATTCTTGAATCAGTTGCTTATTGTGTCAGGGCTGTTTGACACACCTCTACCCAGAGTAGTGAGACACACCTCTGCGATCTTCAGTTTCTTACAGAGTGACCGACAGAGATCCTAAATGTTTCCATGTCTTTGCAAAATTTTACACTTCTTTTCCACACACACTCATGATGTAGGTTTTACTGGCTAGACTGGCATTTGCTGCTCAGCTGCAGGAACATTATGAAGATCACTTTCTCCTCAGCCGAGTATTGATGGAAGTGAATAGTCAATCAGATTGGGGTAAGGTTGCCAATGCTGGTTGAATGAATTCCTGAAGGTTTCATTACATGACCAGCTGCCTGAACTTGCCATTGGTCCCCTGACACTAAAAACCGTCACGGTGACCCACGTCCATGCACCCAATGGAAAACAAAATTAGCCCAAGAACCCGCTGGGTAGATCTTCATGAACAAACAGCCTTGCTTACTCCATCTCCGATAGTTTTGTAATTGTTATGAGGAAATGTATTGCGGTGTTTATGAGGGGTCTGGGCAGAGTGGACAAGGGGAAAACTGTTCCCACTGGAAGAAGTACTAATATACAGACAACACAGATTGAGAGAGGATGGCAAAAGAAGCAAAGGCCACGTGTGGTAAAACAGCAAGTTGTTAAGGTCTGGAGTGTACTGCCTGAGAGTGTGGGGTTAGGGCAGCTTCTCTTGAGGATTTTGAGGGGAATTGGATTATTTCTGGAAAGGGAAGGTGGTGTAGGACCATGGGTAGAAAGCAAGGTAGACGTGAAGTGACCTGCTCCATCAGAGAGCCACAGCAGACACAACAGGCTGAACGGATTCCTCCATGAAACCAGTCAATAATGAACTGAAGTGGATTGTACAGGTAGGTGAAGGCTCTGATAGGGAGATTGTACATTGAGTGGGGAAGGGGATTAAATGGATGGGTACAGTCTGTAATAGGGGAGAGTGTACATGGAGTGAGGAAGGAGTAATTTTAATGAGATGAATGGCCTATCGCCAAGCTCCTTTCTTATTTCATGGCCGAACATGAAAGATGCCATGTCTTTAGCAATGCCTTCTTTTCGTAGTTCAACCAGGCAAGCCTTAATTACCGATTCGCTCAGCAGCTGTACTCAAGTGCAGAGGCTAGGGAGGTCAGAACAAGAGGTGGTGATTCTGCCAGCACTGGCCTGCTTCTATTTTAAAATCACTCATTTCTGACAATGGCCCTCACACAACGCTCATCAATATTTCATCAAATGTCTCGTTAAAATACACTCTATGGAACACTGCACATTAGACAAATAAAACCTCCAGTGCAGCAGCAGATTCACCGATCCCAATGTCTTTAACCAGTACTTTAGCCAAGTGTCATGCACTGTGTTGGTGCAAGTAGGGATTAACATATTAATGGGCTGGGTTTAAGACTGAGCAAAGAACAAGCAGCATAAAGTGAGACGGAGACAGTTGTGTATATGTAGGGATCTCATTATATCACCTATTGTAAAAATCAAGCACAATGCATGATTTAAAAAGTCCTTCAATAGTTTAGTAGCAGGAGTGCCACCCAATGGAAAGACAAAATTGCATTTGATAGCTCTCTTGGCCTTTCAATGTGCTTCATTGCCAGTGAAATAAGTATAGTTAGTCATTACTGTGATGTCAGAAACATATTGTCCTGACTTGAAAATATATCATTGTTCCTTCAGTGTCGCTGGGTCAAAATTCAGGAATTTTCTCCCTAAGATCATTTGCAAGTGACCCTACAACTCATGCGCTGCAGCAGTTCAAGAAAGCAGCCCACAACCACGTTCTCCAGCACAATTAAGGACGGGCAATAAATGCTTGTCTAACAGACGATTCCCATGAACGAATCAAAAAAAAAAGCACAGACACCAATGAATGCACATCCAGTATTCACAAACAGCAAATATCACATTCAGATAATCTGCTTTAACGATGTTGAGTGAAGGATTGAGAGAGAACTCCACTGCACTTTTTCAAAGTGCTGTGGGATCGTCCGCATTCACATGAGCGGGGAGGCAGGGCCCGGTTTAACATCTCAACAACAGCATCACTGACAGTGTAGTGCACACCTAGGAGTATTATGTAGAAAGACAAATGGCTGTCATGTCCAGTCCCCATCTTGCTGAACTAATCAGAAAGGAAGGGAAACGCAAAGAGAGAAAGATACACAGAGACAGAACGCCTAATATTGGAGGAGGTGCCGACTGAGAAAGAAAATTTGAAATGGGAGAGAGAGATGTGGGGGAGAGAAACAGAGACAAGGGGAGAGAAAAAAGGTGAGACAAAGAGGGGGGGAAGAGAAAGAAATGAGGTGAGAAGGAGAGAAAAAGAGGGGGAGACAAAGAAAGGAGGGGAGAAAGAGAGAGACGAAGAGAGATAGAGACTGGGGGAGAGACAGAGACAGGGACACACAGAGGGAGGGGTGGAGGAGAGACAGGGACAGGGTCAGGGTCAGAGAGAGGGACGGAGTGACAGACAGAACATACAAAATCCACACAGACAGTCACCCAAGGGTGGAATCGAACCCAGGTCCCTGGAGCTGTGAGACAGTAGTGCTAACAAGTATGGACTATAAAAGTAGGGATGTTTTGCTGCTGCTATAGAGGGCATTGATGAGACTTATCTAGAGTACTGGGTAGATTCCTGAATGAAAGTGCTTATCTTGTGAGGAATGATTGAGTAGGTTGGGCCTACACACGCTGGATTTTAAAAGAATAAAAGCTGATTTTACTGTAGCATAAAAGACACATTTGAGAGGATTTGATCAGGTAGATGCTGACATGATGTTTCATCTCATATGACAAACTAGAACTAGGTGACAGTTTCAAAATAAAAGGTCCAACATTTAAGAATGATACAAGGAGGAACTTATCTTCACAGACGTAGTTAGTCTTTGGATTTCTGTTCCCCAAAGAACAGTGGACACCAGTCATTGAATATATTCAAGGCTAGGTTACACAGATTTTTGATTGACAAGGGTTCAAAGGTTATGGGGACGGGTTGCGGGTAAGAAGGTGAAGCTAAGGCCACAATCAGATCAGCCATGATTTTGTTAAAAGGTGGAGCAGGATCACGGGGCTGAATGGCCTCCTCCTGTTTCTATTTCATATGACATTGTGTGCTAAATTGTCGTTACATGACAAAATATACCGTGAGGTCCAGAGACGGTCAATCATAAGATATGCAACTTCATTGAAGTCAGCAAGATACCTAGTTCACTTCGATAAATACGTAGCTGATGAGACAATGACACAGAGCCCCTGGAGAGAAGCAAAGGCTGCGCGGAATCAGGTTACCTCACTGGAACTATTTCCTAATTTCTCACCCCCACCCACTCCAAGCCTCACATTAACTCTGCATTTTTAATTTGCATTTTAAACACTCCAGACAAAGTGGGACCACAATGGAATGAGCCTGAGCAAATTAGCCCTGGCTAAAAATAGCACAGCCTGCTACCACCTGCGCTTGCGTTGCTGTGCCATTGAAGTGCTCTGTCACCTCATTCAGCTCATTCACACTTCAGTCATATTGATCACAACACATCTGAGGCAGACAGGGTAAACCCACTAAAATAATGGGACAAGGAATACTCAAACTCTGCATTCTCCCAGGATTTAGTTCCAGCTGTAAAATGGCAAAGTGAATTAACAGCAGCTGCTTGTGAAGCATACAAGCAAATGGACACGAATGAAGGAAGGCACAGAGAACTGGGAAATCACAAACACTGTTGGCACCAGCTCTCATCTTTATGGATCACTCTATACCATGGCTATTTTTCTGAGATAACAAGCATGGGGCTGGATGAACACAGCAGGTCAAGCAGCATCATAGGAGCAGGAAAACTCGACGTTTCGGGCCTAAACCCTTCATCAGAAAACCCTTCTGATGAAGGG
>JAHRHZ010000124.1:1849336-1870461 GCA_024137785.1 Ginglymostoma cirratum | reverse complement strand
CCCTTCATCAGAAGGGTTTTCTGATGAAGGGTTTAGGCCCGAAACGTCGAGTTTTCCTGCTCCTATGATGCTGCTTGACCTGCTGTGTTCATCCAGCCCCATGCTTGTTATCTCGGATTCTCCAGCATCTGCAGTACCTTTTATCTCTGATGCTATTTTTCTGAATTCTGATTGTTCCAGCAAATATTTTATCTCAAAACATCAAAATGGCAGAGATCATTCAGGTTGAATAATGGAATTGTGGCAACTAACAGAGCATTAGCCACCAGGCTAGCAGAGGAGAGGACAATATAACATATCTATATCAAAAACCTGTAATTACTATTCAGTATAAAATCCTACAGGGAGTTCAGGAGAATCTTCTTTACTTAGTGAGTGGGTAAGAAGGTGGAACTCTGACTCAAGGACACCTAGAGCTAAATAGCATGTCACTTGAAATGGAGGACTAAATGAAAATGACAAGGGAGGAAAGAGTGGAAAATGATTCTATATTGATCGGGTGAGACAGTGTTGCGAAGTGAGGGTAGAAGATGTATGTTGCGTGGAATCTGAACACTAAGTTGATTTCTTTTATTTCAAAAGTATAGTTTATTCATAAAAGAAAACTTAAATATGTACATAGTTGCTGAAGCGGTTCAATCCTATACAGTCTTTGCAGATGGAAAACAAAACCAAGGCATTTTTTACTTGTACAAGACTATATTTACATATACTTGAGGCATAAGGACGGTATGATAACTGAACAGATCCTGCTGTACTGTGAAAGACCTTAGATGGTGGTCTTTCCCCACGAACA
This sequence comes from Ginglymostoma cirratum, assembly GCA_024137785.1. Classification (NCBI taxonomy): domain Eukaryota; kingdom Metazoa; phylum Chordata; class Chondrichthyes; order Orectolobiformes; family Ginglymostomatidae; genus Ginglymostoma; species Ginglymostoma cirratum. The sequence goes on along the minus strand of JAHRHZ010000124.1, from coordinate 1,869,665 downwards.
CAAGGTTGAACCTGTTAAATGGGCTGAATGGTCATCCGCTGCTGCTGACGCTATGCAAGCCCAGAGCGCAGATCCATGCACTACACCTGTCACATAAACAGTGTGACAGCAACAGAAGGTCGAATGCTGTGCATTCTGCAGTGAGTAAACTCACCTTCTGACTCCCTAAAGCCTGACCACCATCAACAACGCACAAATCAGGATTGTGATGGAATACTCCCCACGTGCCTGGATGGGTGCAGCTCCAACAAACAAGAAATGCAGCACCATCTAGAACAAAACAGCCCAGTTGACTGGCAATACATCTAACACTATGAATATTCATGCTCTTCATTCCTGATGACAGCTGCAGCAGTGTGTTCCATTTGCAAGACGCACTGTAGCAACTCATCAATGATCTTTAGACAGCACCTTCCAAATCCACAACCACTTCCATCTAGAAGGCAGTAGATACATGGGAACACCAACCCCTGCCCATTCCCCTCCAGGCCATTCACCATCCTGACTTGGAAATACAATCCTTCAATGTCACTGGGTCAATGCCAGGGAACTCCCTCCGTAACAGTCCAGTGGGTTTATCTACACTCCAAGGACTGCAGGGTTTCAATAAGATAGCTCAGCACCATCCTCTCAAAGGTAATAAATGCTGACTCATATCTACATGAACAAATAAAATAATTTACAGAATTTCTATACTTTAGCAATTCTGGCCTTAAGCAGCTGCTTTTACTCACTCCAGCACTGGTGGTCATCCATTCAGCTGCTTGGCTGTCAGCGCTGGATCCTCCAAAGATCACTCTGCCACTTAACCTCACCTCCTTCCTTTACACTGCTTAAAACCTACCTTTTTGACTATACTTTGGTCAACTAACACCGTGTTTCTTTCTGTGGCTAGCCTCAAAAGTTTTGCTTTTCAAAGCATGTTGAACCATATTACTGTATTAAAGTTGCTGTAGAAGTACAAACCATTGTTGCTGAAATACATTGACACATGTGCATGCACCCAGTCTTTCACATACAATTATTCCTCATTTGTCCTAGTGTGACAGGTAATGAGGCTGCTGGTAATAAAGAAAATGAATATGCAATGTCAAAGCCGAACGTTACAGCACATGCCTGACAAAGAGATTGTAACTGGTTTCCATTAAGGAGACATAACATTAAACTAAGCTGCACCTTATTAGTAGCAGTGCTAATATAAGGGAGGTGACAATTTAATGTTTAATGGTTGAAGATGAGGAATAATGTAATTATTATCAGCACAGCTGGAATATCTACAATGGCAAATGCAAGAATGTATTGTGACAATACTATAGCTTTACGACGTGTATTTTGTCCTTTTTACTTTTAAGAAAAAGGTTGAGACAGAGCTGCAGAGCAGCCTGCTCCAAAACCAATGAAGTAAACAGCTTGTGAGACCATAGATTTTTTTTAAAAAGTTGGAACAATAGAAACAGCCTGAAGGCATGGGGTCAAGTTCCCACAGAACCAGGACTTTTTTTTTTGTTTTAGCCTTCAGTGGCAGCTGCTGGGATCTTGAAGCTGGATGTGGAAGCTCTTGTTACTCTCTCCGTCAAAGCTGAAAGCTGGTGTTCTCTTCCTGCTGCTAGAACTCCATTTGAAACAATCTATTTTACTGAATTTGCCTTTGCCAAGAGTGTGTTTATGGGATGTTACTAAATTAGACAGTTAATTTGTAGTAGTTAATATATATATTCTTTTGTTAAGCAATTCAATACTTACAGTTAAGCCATTTATATTTTTGTTTGTCTGTATTTTAATTATAGTGCATAAATAAAGTATTTGCTTGACCAATCGAATTGCATCCAGAACACAATTCCTTTTCTGATGAAGGGTTTAGGCCCGAAACGTCAAGTTTTCCTGCTCCTATGATGCTGCTTGACCTGCTGTGTTCATCCAGCCCCATGCTTGTTATCCCACAATTCCTTTGACTTGCCTTTAAAGTAAGAAAAGGTTAGGGTCTAGACTATCTTCTGAATACCTTTTGAGGGGATTTGGTCTGGTCCATAACAGTATACACCAGACAGCAGATTTAACATTGACAGAGAAGATAACATGGATGTATAATGCCAATAAAACCAATCCTGCATGACTCTAGTGTCTTCATCATGACTGAGCCTTTTTTGCTTAGCAGGAACATCTAATAAAGCTTTTAGAACATAGAACAATACAGCGCAGAACAGGCCCTTCAGCCCTCGATGTTGCGCCAACCTGTGAACTAATCTAAGCCCATCCCCCTACGCTATCCCATCATCATCCATATGCTTATCCAAGGACTGTTTAAATGCCCCTAATGTGGCTGAGTTAACTACATTGGCAGGCAGGGCATTCCACGCCCTTACCACTCTCTGAGTAAAGAACCTGCCTCTGACATCTGTCTTAAATCTATCACCCCTCAATTTGCAGCTATGCCCCCTCGTACTAGCCGACGTCATCATCCTAGGAAAAAGACTCTCACTGTCCACCCTATCTAATCCTCTGATCATTTTGTATGTCTCTATTAAATCCCCTCTTAGCCTTCTTCTCTCCAATGAGAACAGACACAAGTCCCTCAGTCTTTCCTCATAAGACCTTCGCTCCAGACCAGGCAACATCCTGGTAAATCTCCTCTGCACCTTTTCCAATGCTTTCACATCCTTCCTGTAATGGGGCGACCAGAACTGTAGGCAATATTCCAAGTGAGGCCGCACTAGCGTTTTGTACAGTTGCAGCATGACATCACGGCTCCGGAACTCAATCCCTCTACCAATGAAACCTAACACACCGTATGCCTTCTTAACAGCACTATCAACCTGGGTGGCAACTTTCAGGGATCTATGTACCTGGACACCAAGATCCCTCTGCACATCCACACTACCAAGAATCTTTCCATTGACCCAGTATTCTGCATTCCTATTATTCTTCCCAAAGTGAATCACCTCACATTTTCTGCATAGCTTTCTCTCATTTATTGAACAATAACCTGCAATACCTTACATACAATGCCTTCATGTAGAAAAACCTGGCCACCCATCTCTGCAATGACAGACTGTATGGTCTCCTTTATTTCTTATGGTTTTAATCAGGGAAATAACCTCGTCAGCCAAAGGGGCCAATATTGGGAAGAGATTGATCAAACGTTTGTTCAAAAAGGTGACATTTAAGGAAGGAAGTAAGGAGGTGGGAAATAGTAAGAAGGGTTTCAAGACAGAAATTCCAGAGATGCCTAGGCAGCTGTCAGTATGGGAGCCATTGGTTGCTGCTCTGCAAGTGGTCACAAAGACAGCACGCACTGAAGCACAACTGGTATTGGTCTAACTACCTGACAAGACACCAGCATCCAGCGCATACATTCAGATCTGAGGTGACAGCAATGTATACATAAAGCATTTCTGTGAGAAGCTGCTGTCATTCAAGAAATCAGATCTTAATTTCTTACAAGAATGAATGGCAGTCATTCTCAGGCATCACAAGGAAATTCTAATTCAGGGCTGGGTGCAACCGAATGGCAGAAAAGCCCATCAGGGTTTGCTCCTGTGAATGAGGTTACCACATTAGGAAGGACTGACAGTTTGATTAATGTGGGGAAATAAGTGACACAGAAAAGCTATAAATGCAAAAAAATTCCATGTTCACTTGGTATAACCACAAAGATCCAGAAACTCCGGTATTGTCTGCATTTAAACTATTCGCACATCTCACGCGGCATCATGAAGTCAAGCATTTTATACCATGTACACTGTTAAACTGTGATACTTTAAGCCTTCTTATTTTTCTCTTCCCATGTATAGTTTCACAAACAGACAAGGGGCATGCTTACATCTGTTTCCATAGCTATTTTTCCTGTAAAAACCCATATGCCGCCAGTTTGTCAACCAGAGATTCCGGACTGAGCCGCTTCAAGACCAGGGAACTCTCCCACATTTACCACAGACTACAGACACACATATTGATCATCAACCACCAATATCAACACATCAAATCCTGAAGGGGAACTAAACCCTGAGGTTCAGTCAGAAGAAGAGGCGCTACTGACTATGCCACAAGAGCTCCCTCTTGATGCTGTCAATGTCTAATTATTAAGCAAAGCAGAAAAATATTAAATTGTCATTGTTGATATTAGTCTGCAGATGTATACAAATATCATGCTGTAGGAGACAAGAAATGAAAAACCTGGCATTCTTGACCTGTTCAGAAATAGCAAAAACTGCCGATGCTGGAGTCAGAGATAACACAGTGTGGAGCTGGTGGAACACAGCAGGCCAGGTAGCATCAGGGGCGCAGGAAAGTTGACGTTTCGGGTCGGGACCCTTCTTCAGAAAATGGTAGGGGAGGGGGGGGGTCCCGACCCAAAACGTCAACTTCCTGTTCCTCTGATGCTGCCTTGCCTGCTGTGTTCCTCCAGCTCCACACTGTATTCTTCATCTGTTTTTCTTTTTACCTGAGAACTCAGAGATCAATCAGATATTACAAACATTCTAACTCAAGAGATTAACTCCTATTGCTAGGGGAGTTTAGCAGTGCACTGATCTGAGAGATTGTAATTTGCATATAAAAGCAGATGTGATGGACATTTGTTACAAATAACAATTGCTAGATTCAATAGATTACCCTCCAATTCATGCACATAGAAGTTGGAGGAATCGCAGTATGATGAACATTACATTGCGTAAGGCACGATCTACCTAAACATTGTTGCAGTATTGTTGCATGATTCTTTAAGGTGACAGGTTTCATTGCTCTGTATCCTTCAAATTAGTGTCTTGGTCAGTTGTAGATTGCCTTCCTGGCACTGACCTTCCTGTATCAAGATGGTCAGAGAACGAATACCTACTGACTATGTGCTAACTGACCAGCATCTGGAGCCCTCTGAAAATATCCCAAGCTCTGATTTTGAATCAGAGATTTCAGAGAGATCTTAATATCTATTAATAACCTTAACAGCCAGCAAAAGCTAGAGGAATTAAAACCTGCTGTAACTTCTGGCTTATCATAAAACTGACACTTCCAAACATTCGTACTGACTTTCCCCACCTCCCAATCCCTCACCTACCCACTACCAACCCAACTTCCTCATCAACCCCTTTGCCACACTATCTCCTTAAGCCACATTACCTGCCATCTGACCCACTTGCCCATTTTACTGGCCACCCCAGTCTCTTGTCCAATTGGTACCTTAAACCCTTACCCAAAACACACCGTAGCCCTTTATCAACTGCTACCCTAGCCCCTGCTCAACTGGCACCCTAACCCCTAGCCCCCTTCCCATTCACATGCACACTAACCCTTTACCAATGTGCACTCCACCTTCCACCTTTTCTGAGTAGCTTGTCCAAAAGTCTCTGGTACCTTGAGACTGCATCCCTTACTGGAATTATGGAAGCCACTGGCATAAGAAGTCAGTGAGGCTTCTGCACAGATGCACTTCACTGCTGCCTACATAGTTTTCTGCGCTGTATCTATTGTGATGGATCTTGCTTCAGAAGTTGCACTCAACATATCCTGGGAGGGTGTGGTTGGAAACATGGATTCTGGTGCAAACCCAAATCAGAAGATTTGAGCCTTTACTTCATCGATTTGTGTATTTACAAAGGCAGGCAAGAAAACAAAACAGAACCTCAGAATGCCCTGGGGATTTGACAGCCAGCAGGTCATTTTTTTTTCCAAAAACACCATCACTGTTGTATTGCTGGAGGTACAATTTCAGCACTGAATGATCCATATATCACGATAAGGTAATGGCAAGACAACCAATTTCAGATGCTGGTCGAGAGTTGAATAGTGACCAAAATATTTTTTATGTTGTTCACCCGTGAGACATGGGTGTCACTGGCTGACCAGAATTTATTGCCTGTCCCTAGCTGTCCTTGAGAAGATGGTGATGAGTTGCCTTCTTGAACCGCTGCACATGTTGTAGGTTGACCCACAATGCCCATCTATGTGTAACATTAAACCTACTTCCGTAAGTTTTAAGTCACTTATGGATAAGGATAAGAGTGGTACTTGGGTGAAAGTACTAAATTTGGGGAAAGTTAACTACAACAGCATCAGGCAGGAACTGGGAAATATCGATGGGGGAGGCTATTTGAGGGCAAATCCACATTGGCATGTGGGAATCTTTTAAAGACCTGTTGATTAGATTTCAGGACCAGCATGTTCCTGTGAAAATAAAGGATAAGGATGGCAACATTCAGGAACCTTAGATGACAAGAGAAATTGTGAGATAAGTCAAAAAATAAAAGGATGTATACCTAAGATTTAGGAAACTGAAGACAGATAGAGCTCTTGAAAAGCAGGAAAGAGCTTCTTAAAAAGGTGTTAGGAGGGCTATCAGGGGCCATGAAATGTCCTTGGCAAATAAAATTAAGGAAAATCCTGAGGCATTTTATATATATATATACACACACACACATAAGGAGCAAAATGGTAACTAGAGAAAAAGCAGATCCCCTCAAGGACAAAGGAGGGAACTTCTGCGTGGAGCCAGAAGAAATGGGTGAGGTCTTTCATGGTATTCACAAAGGAGAAGGACACGGTGTATAGTGAGTCTCAGGAAGGGTATGTTGATGTTCTGGGCCATGTCAATATAAAAATGAAGAAGGTGTTGGTTATTTTGAAAAGCAGTTAAAGTAGACAAGTCCCCGGGACCTTGATGGGATCTATCACAGAGTACTGAGTGAGTTGATGGAGGAAATTGCTGTGGCCTTGTACAGCAATCTTTCTTTTAACCGAAACCTTATGAACTGGCACTCTCGAAAAGCCAGCAAAAATTATTACTCAAATAGCTGACATTTACCGTATTAATTCGATCTCTGATGTCTGAGTAGTCAGTTAAGGGTGCGAGTGAGAAGGTTCTCTGCCGGTAAGCTTTATTTAAGGTAAAGTTGCATTATTATTGAAGTGATTTATGCTGTAAATAAAGTATAACAGTGATGTGGATACCCCCTGAATTATGTTTCTATTATTTTGTGCATGTCTTACGTCAGAGGCTATGGGGTGATCGGACAGAGGTTACTCAATTATGAGAGGCGTGGATAGAATGGATATTCAGAGTCTATTTTCCAGGGTAGAAATGTCAATTACTGGGGGACATAGATTTAAAGGAAGGGGGAAGTTTAAAGGAGATGTGAGAAGCAAGCTTTTACACAAAAGGAAGTAAGTGACTGGAATGAGCTGCTCAGTGGAGCCAGATATAATAGCAATGTTTAAGAGGCATCTTGACAGATACATGAAAAGTCAGGGAATACAGGGATATGTAACATGCAGAAGCAAAAGTTTTTTAGCTTAGAAAAGGCATCATGTGTCAGCACATGCTTGGTGGGCTGAATAACCTATTCTGGTGCTGTACTGTTTTTTGCCTTTTATATGTTTTTGACTCAAGGTGTGGTGTGGTTATCAAGTGACATCCGATAAATGGTCCCCTTGCACGTTAGTTATGTTGATGGGGCCCAACAAGCATGGATGTGCCTGACCAATGTTATGGCATATTAAAATAGCAAACTAACAGCAACAAGTACCATTTACAGGTTGCCTTCAACAAAACCAACTGGCTGGGAAATTTACAAGGCAATGGCATAGTCCCAGAATAGGGACTGGAATGCGGCTGGTCAATCTTTGGAATCTTTGTTGTAGAGAGCTGAGAGGCTCAGTCATTGAGTATATTTCAGGCTGAAACAGACAAACCTTTGGTCTCTGACAGATTGAAAAGATATGGGAACAGACGGGTAAGTGGAGTTGAGGCAGAAGATCAGCCACAAACTTAGTGAATGACAGAACAGCCTTGAGGAGTTATGTGATACACTCCTGCTCCTATTTGTTATGTTTTCAAGTTCCATAACCAGCAATAGGGAATTGAAAGAAAGAGGGGACATACACAAGAGCTAGAAATGGAATGGAGAAATCAAAGCGGGGTGGGGGGATTCTCAGGTTGGAGATATTACTACAAAAGGGAAGGGAAAGGCCATGAAGAGGGTGAAGAAAGAATAAGGATTCTATAATAGAGGCACTGGGAGACTGCGAGAGGTCAGCAGCAGAGTTGAGATTTCCCATTCAGCACAGCCACCTTTGAACTCCACCAGCAGAGAACAATTACCGTCCCCTTTCCCGAATTCCCTTTGTTGATGCACAAGCAAGCCCCTCAGCACCCACAACCCTGACCTGGATGTAGGCAGACTTGTCTTCAGTGTTCCTGGCCATAGAAAAGGTGAGGCACATTACTCCCTCCAGATGTTGTCTGGTGTTGCTGGAAAGTAAGTACACAAAGGTGTGACAGTGTATGTGAGTGTATGTGTGTGTGTGTTCGAGACAGTGCGTATGAGAGAGACAGAGTGTGTGTGAGCGAGTGTATGTGTGTGAGAGTGTGAGGGCAAGTGTGTGTGAGTCTGTAAAAGAGGGAGAAACAGTGTGCACGCATGCATGCGAGTGAGTAAGTGAATAAAGATGTTGGAATGGAACAAGCGCAGGTTTGGGTGAATTGATGGTGGTTGAACAAGCTGCCAACAAACACACCATAAACTAATATATAAAACTCACTTGGGCAAGGGCTGCTGAGTTAGTTGGTATCACTAGTTTAGATTCAGCATCTAGTGTAAACTTACTGTAGCTTTAGCGGTAAAGACTCAGTGGCCCATATGATTCTACAATCTTCAAGGAAGGAGCGAGTAAGAGAAAGATCTTTCGGAACGAATAAGGATGGCAGAGTTTTGGCATAGGCATCATAGCAGTATGTTGACTGATGGGATGCTTAGAGTGACGATTACTTGAGAGAAGTGAAAGGACTGATAAATATGGCCGAGTCAGGGATAGTAATTCAAGCTGTACTCAGTGCCACTGCTGACTTTAGGAGACTAGCAGTGCCAGGATATCAACTGATATTAATCCTGGCGTAGTGCTGCTGCTGATGAAAACAAGCAGGAGCTCTGAATGCTCTGATCTCTAATCTCTGGCAAAGTGACTGCACAGGGATCTTCCAGTTCTCTACTGGGACTGGATGGCCTACATGAGCATCCTTTGAAGCCTCCTTGTTCAATCTGCTACAAATACAGGATGCCAAGCTTCATTCTGTTGCAATGATTCATCTAGTCTCTTTGATGTTGCCTTCGCCTTGTCCTAATTCTGAAGACGACTTTCAGGGTGGAAGAAGGAACAGCACAAGAAGAGATGATGTGCCCTGATTCTGATGAATATGTTGCTCAGATCACTGGTCTGTCCATCAATTCCATAATATGTTGAAATAAAGCAGTGTTTAACCGAGCTTGAAAGTGTTTAGAAGGAAGAACATTAAAGCTGCTTGAGAAATAAAGGAAAGCCTAAAGCAGATACAAAAACAGAAATTGCTGCAAAAGCTCAGCAGGTCAGGGCAGCATCTGTGGAAATAAATCAGAGTTAAAAGTTTTGGGTTCAACGACTCTTCCTCAGAACATGTTAACACTGATTTCTCTCCATAGATGCTGCCAGACCTGCTCAGCTTTTCCAGCAATTTGTTTTTGATTCTGATTTCCAGCATCCACAGTTCTTTCGTTTTTTTTGATTGGGCTGAGAGCAGGTGCCTGATGCAGGAGAAAACAGTACAACCTTGATGGGACCAATGGCCTGTTTCTGTGTTGTAACATCATGATTCCAGTGCCACAACACATGTTGTGACAAAATGTAGAGCTGGAAAAGCACAGCAGATCAGATAGCATCTGACGAGCAGGAATGTCAATGTTTCACCCCGAAACCCTGTAGCCTGAAACATTGACTTTCCTGCTCTTGGATGCTGTCTGATCTGCTGTGCTTTTCCAGGTCTACATTTATTGACTCTAGCTTCCAGCACCTGCAGTCCTTACTGTCTCCAAGATGTTGTGACTAAATAGCCAGTAAAACCAAATCAAAGTGCATGGGTTTGTTATTCTTTGCAGAAGAGTACCAGGGCTGGGCATGTTCATTTATGTGGAGAGACCGGGGAAGCTGAAATTGTCCCCCTTAGAACGGGCAAGATCACAGGGGAGGTTCAGCTGCACTGTTCTAAATTCTAATGGAGTTTGATAAAGTAATTAGAACAAAACTGATTCTCCAGCCGGGAGGGATGATAACCAGAGGACACAGATTTGAAGTAATTAGCTAAAGACCAGGGTAGGAGAAAAAGGTGGGGGAAAAGAAGGACTAATTGGGTTGTTCTTTCCAGACAGAGAGGTCAGTTGCCAATGTGTGACACTTCTCATTAGTGAGTCTGCATCCCTTTCCTTGACCTAAAAAAATTGTTAAGCTTTTATTACTTTATTTAAGACTCGTCTTTAATTGAAACCTAAACTGTTTTTCCTAGTTGCTGATGCCCCAGCTGCAAGAGGGACTGAACTATGCGCAGAGCAGAAAAAGCGTAATGTGAAACTCAAAGCACAGAATTAATTACCGGAGTTACAGCTTCCTACTGAGCATCTCCTATGTATACTCAAAACTAAAGGGCAGCTTGTAACATGCCTTATTTATTTGAAGCTGGTTTTAATGAATGTATATTAGCCGGTCACTTGAGAACAGTCTGTCCTAGAGCTGCAGCCGTCTTTAAAACGAACAGCAAAGAGGAATCCAGCTGCCAGCTGACCTGGTTTGAACCTGTAATTTTCACACTGATTTATGGCACCATTTATAACTGGGTGGGCTGGTGTATGGAATACAAATGTGCCATTACTGGTAACAATGAACTGAGAGATCAGAAACCACATCTGTCAGGGAGCAGATGCACAAACAACTGAGGGGCTATTTGGTGAACAGGCTCTCGGTGTACATGAGTTGAGAAGGGGATTGGGCAAGGTAAGGGGCAGCGCTTGATAAATACTCTGAGTTAAGGGAATGACATACAGTCTCTGGATTACACCTCACTCCCTATTATGGCTGAATAATACTCAAGGGACATTGACGCCAAAACCAGAAGGATAGATTGGGTGGCAGATCTCTTTTTGGAGACACCCGGTTGAAGATGTTATTCATACTTTGGTTGATGGCACTCTCTCACCTGAATCAGAAAATGGTGACTCAAGTCTCACTCCAGGACTTGTGCACAAAACCAGGCTAAAGGATAGGTGCAGTGGTGAGGGAGTGCTGCCCTATTACACAGGTGACAGGAAACTTCAGGGGTTCGGTGTCTTCTTTCAAAAACATCATTAAAAGCAAGGCCCTATCTAGTTGTCTAAATGACGGAGTTGGCCATTTTGGACTGAAACTAGGGGAAATCTCTTCACTCAGAGGGTTATGAATCTTTGGAATTCTATCACAGATAGCTGTAGATGCTCAGACATTGAGCTAGCTGGGATCGATTGACTGTTGGAGGAACAAAGGGATATGGCAGAAAGATGGAGTTCAGCTCGCAGATTAGTCATAATCGTAGTGAATGGTAGGACAGGCTCCAGGGGTTTTTTTCACCCAGTGGGTGGTGGGAATCTGGAACTCACTGCCTATAAAGGGTGGAAGATGCAGAAACTCTCACAACATTTAAGATGCGCACTTGCGATTTCAACGCATAAAAGTCTCTGGGCCAATTGTTGGAAAATGGAGAGTTAGGTGGCTGTTTCTGACCAGTGCAGACAATATGGACCAAAGGGGCTTTTTCTGTACTGTAGACTTCGATGACTCTAAAATGTCTCTGCAGTTCTGAAATCAACTTTGAAATATTGGTCCCCAATTGATAGACTTCCCAAGCAGGGGAAACAGCCTTTTACCATCTTCCTTTAGGTTCCTGAAGAATGCTTTGTGTTTCAATAAGATGACCTCTTGCGCTTCTAAACTCCAGAGAGGATAGGTCCAGTCTACGTAATCTCTCATGATAGAACACAACACTCCAGACCCATCTTAGAAATTAAGGTGGTCAATCTTTGCTGCACCTCCTCTAATGCAAGTCATCCTTCCTTAAGTACAGAGAACTGTACACGTTACTCGAAGTGTGGTCTCACCAAAGACGAAATTATAAAAGACTAAGAACCCTCATATTCCGATGTCTTACAATATTTACTTACCTCATTCCTTGCTATGTATGCTGGTTAACTTCTTGTGATTTATTTTTTGTTCACTTGAGAAATATGGGCATTGTTGGCTGGCCAGCATTTATTGCCTCTTCTTAGTTACCCTTGAGAAGTGGTGGTGAACTGCCTTCTTGAACCACAGGAGTTCACATGCTGTAGGTTGACCCACAATATCCTTAGGAAAGGAATTCCAGGATTTTGATCCAGTGACTGTGAAGGTATGGTGATACATTTCCAAGTTAGGATGGTGACTTGGCTTGGAGGGGAACTTGCAGGGGTGGTGTTCCTTTGCTTCTGCTGCCCTTGTCCTTCTAGATGGAAATGGTTGTGGGTTTGGAAGATGCTGTCTGAGGACCTTTGGTGAATTTCTGCAGTGCATCTTGTAGATCATACACACTGCTGTTACTGATTGTCAGATGATGGAGGGAGTGGATATTTGTGGATGTGGAGCCAATCAAGCAGGCTGCTTTGTCCTGGATGGTGTCAAGCTTCTTGAGTGTTGTCGGGGCTGCACTCATCCAGGCAAGTGGGGAGTATTCCATCACACTCCTGACATGTGCGTTGTCATCGCTGGACCAGCTTTGGGGAGTTTGGAGGTGAGTTCCTGTCTGCAGTATTTCCGGCCTCTGAACAGCTCTTGCAGCCACTGTGGTGAGTCCAGTTGATTTTCCGGTCAATGGTAACCCCCAGGATGTTGATAGTGGGGGACTCAGTGATAGCAATGCCATTGAATGTCAAGGGACAGTGGTTAGATTGTCTCTTATTGGTGATTGCCATTGCCTGCCATTTGTATGGCACGGATATTACTTGCCACTTGTCAGTCCAAGCCTGGATATTATCCAGAATTTGTTACATGTGAACATGGACTGTTTCAATATCTGAAGAGTTGTGAATGGTGCTGAACATTGTGCAATCATTGGTGAGCATCCCCACTTCTGACATTATGAAGGAAGCAGCTGAAGATACAAAAGACCCGATAAACCACCAAATATCAACAATTATTAATTTTGTACCTTTTGATAAACTTTTGACAACTTTTCCATTTTTACTAAAAAAGTGGATCATTTCACATTTCTGCATCTGTGACCTTCTAGTAGGCCACCATTAAGTTTGATATTTTCCATCTGGTGGGGCCTTCTATGAATCTAGGGAATTTTGGAAAATGAAAGCCAACGCATTTTGGTCCCTTTACTCAAGGAGGGATGTAGTTGAACTGAAGGCAGTTCAGCGGAGGTTGATTAGATTAATTCCAGGGATGTAAGTTTGTCTTATGAACAGAGATTAAGCTGTTTAGGCCTGTACTCTTTGAAGTTTGGAAAAATGGAAGGAGATTTAATTGACGTCTATAAGATGCTAAAGGGGACTGACAAAGTAGATGTGGAAGGGATGCTTCCCCTGGTGGGGCAATCTAGAATGAAAGGTCATACTTTTTAGAATAATGGGTGGCTGATTTGAAACAGAGATAACGAGAAATTACTTGTCTCAAAGGTTTGTAATTCTGTTGAATTCACTATCCCAGAGTGCGATGGATGCTGGGACATTGAGTAAATTGAAGGACAAGGGAAGGAAGTTTTTAGTTAATTAATGGGTTGAAGAGGCAGCGCTCAGGGAAATGGAGTTGAAGCCAAGATGAGATCAGCCACGATAATATTAAATGGCAAAGCAGGCACAAGGGGCTGATTTGCCTACTCCTGCTCCTACTTATGTTATGTCCTTAATAGGTGACTAGCTTTTTTTTTTAAAATGACCATACAATGACTTCCATCAGGTCTGGGGCACCTGTCAGCCCACAGTTCCAACTGAGCTATGGTTCACAAATGTCTCTCTCCTGCCTTTCTCAGAAAGAAAGCAGTTATGTTTGTCACCATCCAATTGACAGGAACAATCCTAAAATTTAGGGATTTCTGGGCAATCAAGCTCACTATCTCTACAGCATGACCTGTGGGCTCAGTGACTGTTCTGTGGAATGGCTGACAGAACTGGTGGCAGGAAACTTTGTCATTCAGAGGGTGCTTGAACAAGTTAAAGAACTGAACTGTGGTAAGAAATGAGAATCACAAAATGTTTACAGCACAGGAAGCCATTGGCCCATCATATCTGGCCCTGAAGTCTGACAGGGGACTACAGTAGGAACAGTACTTCTTGCAGACAGAAATGAAGGGTGGATCTTTCAAAGGGAAGGGTTATTCAGTTTATGGTGCAGCACGTAAAATTCCACTGTTTACAACCTGTGGTCCCAGTGAGGTGTTTTTGTTGTAGAATTGAAGGAAATCATTCAACAATCAGTAAGAATAATATCCTGAATCAAGGCTGCTGATTATTTTTTAAAATCATAACGATTGCAAGATTGGTCTGCAGGATAAGTAGCATAGTTAAATAACTGAGCTAAACTAATTGATAGCACTCTAGGAAAGAACATACTTTTTCCCCAAATGACCTTCAAATGACACTTCTCTTACTATAACCTGTGGAGAAATCATCCTTAAGAACATCAGCTCTGCGTAATTGCTCTGCACCTTGTTACAGATGTTCCTGAAGCCACAAGAAGTGCTATTTTCAGAGAGACTGCACAAATTCTTTCCTGAGACAAAGATACTGAACTGCAAACTCAACACAGGTGAGTTCTCCCTTGTTCCTGTTAATACAGACATATGCATTGTCCATTTTAGGTTCAGTATTCTAATGTCAGGCCCTCAAGTAACAGAACTGACTCCTACATCCACAAGTGCAAATCCAACTCAGCCAGGGTTTATTCAATAGTGACCAGACTGCTACCCCACTCAGGAGATTGTTGAATGCTGGAGAACTGGCAGGCAAACCAAACAAGGTGACATTAATCTTAATATAAGGCAAAAGATGACAACTTGCTCAAGGAAACACCATGGACAAGGCAAGGTGCACTTCCATATAGAAACCACTAATATTTCTATTTGGAGGGAGTTGGGGTTCAGGGAGGCAGAGCTAGGAGAGGGAGCAGCTGGGAAAGGACAAAGAAAGGGAAGAGGGCAAGAGAAGAAGAGGGAAGAAAGGGAAAGAAAAAGCAACAGCAACAAGGGGGAAAAAGCGGGACAGAAGAATGAGAGGAGAAGTAAAAAGTGAGGGCAGAGTGACAGAGTAAAGAGGAATGAGGGGGTAGAGGAAGGGCGAGGGGAGCAAGAGGGATGGGGAGAAAGGAGGGGGTGGGGGGGGGTGAGGA
The DNA here is from genome assembly GCA_024137785.1 of Ginglymostoma cirratum. Classification (NCBI taxonomy): domain Eukaryota; kingdom Metazoa; phylum Chordata; class Chondrichthyes; order Orectolobiformes; family Ginglymostomatidae; genus Ginglymostoma; species Ginglymostoma cirratum. Next base: position 1,854,476 of record JAHRHZ010000124.1, on the reverse strand, counting down.
GACAGACACTGGGAGAGCTGCAGAATGATACAGGGTAAGCACTGGGAGAACTGGCCACGAATCTTATGGAAACTGACATAATCCATATTCAGATGGTATTTCTTCTGAAAGTTTCTTTTGGAATTACTTGATGCTTTCTGATAGATTCCATCCTCCTCCCATCACCTTTCTAGTAGTGCTATATACATTCTGCTCTAATAGTTCCATGCATCAGTCACCACAGATTCAATTAGAGCAATACAGAGGAATTCTGCTGTACCAATCACTGTGATGACTGCTCACTCAAAATGATCAAAGTCTACTGCCCAAAACCACAAAATCTGTAGCTTGGGTCATGGGTGAGGTTGTTGACTTGCTCGCTGAGCTGGCTTGTTTTCGTTCAGATGTTTCATCACCATTTACTGCTCAATCAGTGTACTAGTTTAAGTGATTGGTCCAGTACAGTCTTATGGTTACCTTAAAAGCAGTCACCCATTATTGAAAGATTGCATGACGAAGATTTTTGACAATTTTTCAATTGAAGCGTTGAAAAAAAGTCACACTGTTGACTTCTTCTTTGCAGCACAGAATAGGTGCTTTGCCACAACAGAGCTATGTTAGTTTCACAATCTCATCACTCGTTTCTTTGAGAAAGGTTCCACTGAATCACTCATTGGGTTTAATTGTCTCTCTCACCTGGTTCCATTCTTATCCATCTCATTGGAGTCAGAGAATTCCCTGCAATGCTTTCTCTTCATGGTCCTGCATTGTTCCCTCTGGAGTCCCTCAAGGATCGATCCTTGGTCCCTCCTATTTCTCAACTACACACTGCTCCTCAGGGACATAGTCCAAAAGTGCAGTGTTAGCTTTTCCCATGTACACTGTCAACAGCCCGTTCCATCTCACCACCAGCTCTCCCCACTCCTCCACTGTCACTAAATTACCAGACTGCCTATCCCATATCCAGTACTGGATGGTCAGAGACTTCCTCCCTGAATACTGGAAAGACTGAAACCATTGGTTTCAATGTCCACTTCAAACTCCGACCTGAGCTCCTGGCCCATCCATCTCCATGTCAACAATCTGAGATGAGGCCAATCTGGACAACCTTGATATCACCTCTGACCCCAAGGCAAGCATCTGGCCACCTAACTGCGCCATTCCTGAGATCACTTACTTCCACTTCCGTAACATCATCCAACTGTGGCTTTCCTTCAACTCATCTGCCACTGAAACCCTCATTCACAATGTTGTTAATTCAATGACTATTCCAAAACAGTCCTGACAATCTCTGCAGTCTATGTCTTCATTTGCACTAGGCTCTGCTGATCCACACCTGCGCGAAGCCTTGATACTCAAAAATTCAGCCATCTGTGTTAGAAAACCCATCCTCTCCCCTCCCTATCTCTGGAAGCTCCTCCAGTCTCACAACTCTCCAGGGTTTCTGCACTCCTCTAATTCTGGTCTCTTCAACATCCTTGATTTTAAATACTGTCTAGGGCCCCTAATTCTAGAGTCCTCTGTTTAAACCGCTGCACTTTTCTGCCTATTTCCATTCCTTCAAGATGCTTCTATCTCTTGGGTGTGCCTGTACAGTAGCCTGTAGAGTGATGTTACTACATTAGTAATCCACAAGCACTAGCTTTGGGTCTTGTGACACAAGTCCAAATCCCACCAGAGCAGCTGGGTGAATTTAAATTCAATTAATCTGGACTTGAACGCCAGTGACAGTGATGGTGACCATGATAACTATCATCGATTGCAGTAAAAACCCTTCTGGTTCGGCAATGTCCTTTCAGGAGGGAAATCTGCCATCCCTACCTGGTCTGGCCTACATGTGACTCCGGACCCAGGGCAAATCATAGATCATACAGCATGGAAACAGGTTCTTCAGTCCAACCTTCTATGCCGAACACATTCCAAAACTAAACTGCATTTGGCCCACATCCCTCCAAACCTTGCCAATTCATGTACTTATCCAAATGTCTTTTAACATCGTAACTGAGGTTGTGGACCTGCTCGTCGAGCTGGCTTGTTTTTGTTCAGACGCTTCACCACCAGGCTAACTGTACTCCAAGCGGAGTAAAATAACATCGCGTCTTTGGAGTTTCCACTGATGATGTTATCTAGCATGGTGACAAAACGTCTGAACGAAAACAAGCCAGCTCAGCGAGCAAGTCAACAAACTCACCCACAACCTGAGCTACAGATTTTTACCAAAACTTTAATGTTATAACTGGACCTGAATCTACCACTTCCTCTGTCAGTTCATTCCATATACTAACCACTCTCTGTGTAAAAGAATTTACCCCTTTTTGAATCTTTGCCCCATCACCTGAGAAATATGCTCCCTAGTTTTGAACTCCCACACTTCAGGGAAAAGACCTTTGCTATTCACTTTATCCATGCCCCTTATGATTTTATAAACCTCTATAAGGTCACCCCTCAACCTCCCACAGTCCAGTGAAAAAGTCCCAGCCTATCCAGCCTATTTTTATAAATCAAACCCTCCATTCCTGGCAACTCCAGGTGAATCTTTTCTGAACACTCTACAATTTAATAATATACTTCCTATAGTAGGGCAACCAGAACTGCACACAGTACTCGAGAAGAGGCCTCACCAACGTCCTGTACAAACTCAACATGACGTCCCAACTCCTATACTCAAAGGTGTCCTGCACCTCTGCCCTCCCAGTATATGTTGGTGATTTGTCCTGATATTAGCCATCCTCAGATTACATTGTCAAGACAGTTCTGTGTGCAGTACAGATCAAGGGACCGTGGTGGAACCACTCTGGGTATTTTGTTCTGCTTCCCGGTTGGGCTCTGTCCTGTAGTTAGCTATGGGAAATGTTGGAAACTTAGTGAACATGAGCTTCTCGAGGAAGGAACGATGTATAACAGATTCAAAGATGCTGTAGTCAGTCATATAATCGAATATAATTTTAACGCCTAACATCTAAATTTAAGCCACAGTCTTTACCTTTGAATGAAAGCCAAATATGGGCTGATATGACTTTCTAAAATCACATCAATTTGATCAAAATCCTTCTGTAATTGATAGCCATTAGAAGCCTTTCTGTATCAATAAAACTGTTTTGTGTAAGGTTGAATGATTTCCTACTGAAAAAGACCAGCCAGTCTAAGGCATTGGTCAGGAACAGTTGACTTTGCTTTTCGTGCTGGAAGATCCCTTCACTCATTCAGCCCACTTATATTCTTGGCTTCCAAGGAGTCCATTGCCTCCATATTCCTTTTGCTATCTCACATTGAACCAGCTCACTCAACTCCAAGGATTCCAATGTTTGACTGGGAACCAGGAATTAGAATTAATAAGAACAGCACCTCAGGATTGGGGAGGATAGGATGAGTAGCTAGTGAACCCATGCTAGGCTGTGCAGCACACTGCATGAAGCCAGTGGAGTTAGCACTACACACTGGCGATCAGTGCTGTTTTCCGGACAGGTAGATCATATTGATAATTATGAAGTTATTAAGGTTTCGTGCTTATGAGAACATCCCACACCAACTGCTAAGTTCTGTGGACCTGATCCTCCTCCATCTCTAGCTGAGTTTTTCTAGCGTTGTTAGTCACCAAAAAAGGATGCTATAATGTGGAGGTGCAGGTGTTGGAATAGGATGGACAAGGTCAAAAATCACACGACACCAGGTTACAGTCCAACAGGTTTATCTGAAGACACAAGCTTTCGGAGTCTCACTCCTTCGCTAGGTGTCAGTGAGAGGGGTGGCATCAAACACTGAATTTATTAGCAAACGATCAAAGGGTCATCGAACTTATGTGAATGTATTGAACAAACCTAAGATGGCTGTTAAATCTTTAATCAGTTAGAAAGGATTAATATGTAAATCCCAGAATTTCTTTCAAGTCACTGCCCCAAGATAACTAAAGGTTTTATCAGTATACCAGAGATGACATCTCAGGTCAAACAACACATCTTAAGTGTGAGGCCTTGTTTAGAATCTGGCTGTGTATTAACTTGGAGTCAGACTGGTTTTATTTCCAATGTAGGAATTTATAAAATGCCACATTGACTGTCTATAAATTGTATTTATATGTATTTTGAATAAAGTAAAAGGATTGGTGTGATTTTACAAAGTTCTATCTTGCTTTCATTCGAAGGTAAGGGCTAATGACTTAAACTTGGAATTCTGGCATTAAAATTACATTCAATAATATGACTGACCTTAGCATTTTTGAAACCCATTATACGTCATTCCTTCTTTAAAAAGCTCATGTTCATTAAGCTTCAGACAAATCCCCTAGCCAAGTGAAGGACGAGGCCCAATCAAAAAACAGAAAATAAACACCGAGAATGGTCCCACAATGGTCACCTATTGTGCATATAGAACTGTCTTTAGAATATAATTTGAATACGACAGATGTCACAACGAATTGCCAATATACTGGGAGCTGACGTGGGCACAGGGCTCTAGACAGCACCAAGAGTTTCTCTGTTTAAAGTCTGATTGAGAGAGAATTCCAGGACACACTGTTCATAAGCAAGACCCCTGTCCCAGTCCTGTAATGGTAAATGAACAGCAGTGAAATTAATCATGAAAGCTGTGGAGGAGACAACAAAATAATTTTCTACAACATTTGAAAAATTCCCAACTGGAGAAAGCTCATCTCACAAGCTAGTCAGGTGCAGTCAGGAAAGCTCACACTTCATCATTAAGATACTGTTTAACCAGACACATCCAAAATTCCCAAGTCAGGAGACAAACTCTGGAAAATTCCCATATGACCAGCTATCTTAGGAGCACTTGCCTCTTACGAAGAACTTCTCTTCATAAGAAAGAATTTATATTGATCTTTTCATAACCTTAGGATGTTTCAAAATATGTTAAAAACTATTAAGTCCATGAAAAGTTCTGCACAATCTACAGGAGTCCCATAAATAGCTGTGTGAGATTGACCAGTTAACTTGTTTCAGTGGTGTCAGTAGAGTATCCATCATTCCGACAATGCAGCACTCCCTCAGCACTGACCCTCCATCAGTGCGGGACTCCCTCAGCACTGACCGTCTGACAGTACAGCAATCCCTCAGTACTGACCCTCTGACACTGCGGCACGCCCTCGGTACTGACCCTCTGACAGCGCGGCGCTCTCTCGGTACCGACCCTCCGACAGCGCGGCGCT
>JAHRHZ010000124.1:1821220-1846073 GCA_024137785.1 Ginglymostoma cirratum | reverse complement strand
GCCTAAACCCTTCATCAGAAATCATTTCTGATGAAGGGTTTAGGCCCGAAACGTCAAGTTTTCCTGCTCCTATGATGCTGCTTGACCTGCTGTGTTCATCCAGCCCCATGCTTGTTATCTTAGGTTGGACTGAAGGGTCTATTTCTGTGCTGTACATCTCTGTGACTCCATGACTCCATGAATATCAAGAATAACATTCAGATTTTCTCTTGTTGTATATGGTCAACATTGCATGAGGGCTGCCACAGCACAGCACAGGGGACAGCACTGCCCAACAGCTGCACTGAAACAGCTTTCCATTGGATTGGGGTCTCATTTCCTTTGAAAAACTGAGGCCAAAACCAAACAACTCTGAAAATAGAGAAGTAGTGATAAATTAAGAAGCTGCGATTGGCTGACACCCTAGCAAGAGGACAACTAAGGCAGCTCATCTTGGGGCTAATTCTGGAGGCACAGCTACATCACTGGAAGGCTGCACTGGAGGAGGAGCTATGCTGTAAGAAGAAAAGGGACACTGCAGAGCAATCTGCACTGGAATGTAGTCGATGCAAAAAAGGAATGCGGTGCACCTTATACCAAAGATAATCGAAAACTGAGAGAAAGGAGGCTAATCGAAAAGGCAAAAGGAACAACAGACAAAACCTTCACAAAAATCGATGGAATCCTGTAGCAGACTGCAGTGCACTGGGAGACAATCACACTCGGTCAATTCAGGGCGATTCATTTATTAAACCTCTTTAATACAGACTGTTCAAATATGTATTCTTATAGATATATGTATTATATATATATAAAAGTTACTTTTTAAATGTAAAACAATTAACAATAAATCAATGTTTAAAAATAATTTAACATTACATTCTTACAGCTCAATTCTCCCATATCACACAGTACATAACCCTTCAAGTACGACAGCAACACCCTTGCACCCAGCAGATAATCGAAAAGTTGGTTTCAGGATGCGGTGCTGGCAGGTGGAAAGGCATTCCACAAACTGCTCTCTGAGTGAGTGCTGACTGACTGAACGTACCAGAAGCAAAGATGCTGGAGAGCTCGAAGGGTTAATCAGCGGCATTCACACCGACAATGCAAATATTCACTGCTGTTTCCCCTTTTTTTGCAACGTATTCCTGAGTAGCGCGACGCAAACAGAATTAGAAGATATCCCGCTCCCGCCCCCCCAAACCCCCAACCCCCAACCCCACCACCAACCTTCGCTTCTTCTCTCTTTATATCAATGGTCCCGGTGCCAGTGAAACAGTCAAACCCAGTTGGCACTTTCTTTCATCCCTATCAGTACCAGAACTACAGAGAGGACAAGTCACTGTCACAGTTAATGCAATAACCTGAAATATCTTTCAGGATATGTATCAATGCACTGTGATTTTTTTTTTGCGTTCAATTCTTATTGTTTAAAGATAAATTCAACTCCTGCCCTCTTTAACGCTCTTGTACTCCTCGAAACAATAAATGTGTGTTAGTTACATCAGGCACAGACACAGAATAAACTCCACCAAATATTTCATACAATATGTGCAAGCTTACACTGACATGTTATAAAGGGTTGCAGCCTTCATCAGAAGACGGCACACCGAGTGAAAGTGTTTCATGTTCCTGTAGAAAGCTGTACAAACATCTGCCCCAAGCTTTTGGTGATCAGAATGATGTATAGTCAATACAGTACCTCGAGGAGCACTCTTAACAAAAGCCTCTCCACTGCTCAGCCCTTCTACTCATATTCCAAAGCAGCGAATGCAACGCCCTCTTCAGCTAGTTACTCTGAGATTAGGGTCGAGGCCTTTAGGTAGTTAATCGGTTGATTACATTATGAGCTCCATCTTGATCAAATGATCAGAACACTGCAGACCAGTTTTCACCTTCTGGCGTCCCAAAGTGGGTCGTAGGAATCTGAGACACTCTTCCCAAGCAGTTGTTGAGACCAGGGTTTAAATTGAGGACTTCAAAACAAACCTGACAGATTTGTGTTAGACAGCTTTAATAAGGATTGTGGAACCAAGGCAGGTAGACAGGGTTAAGATACAGATCATGATCTACAAGAATAGTGGAATGGTCTCCTGTCGCTCCACAACAGACCATTCCAACGAGCCCTTTAGCTATCAATTCTCCTGTTCCCACAGGCGGTTTTGCATAAGAGTGCCAGACAGTAGGGAGTGCTGTAACCGCAATCTGCTTTCTGTCCTCAAAAACACCTGGGCCATTAGATGGAGCAGGAATTGGCCCGTTTCCTGGGTTTGGGATCTCTCGCCGTCTCGTCTCCCAAAGGCAGGCACAGCGAGCAGGCTGTTTGTGACAGTTTCCTCAAGCCCAGTCTGAAGACGCTATTGGAGAGGTTGTAGATGACACAGTTGCAGAAGCTGTTGCTGATGGCTAGCCACGTCGTTACAAAGGACAGTGAGGGGCTCTCCAGCACACGGGAGCTCTCCAGCAGGAAGTAAAGAATGTAGGGGAGCCACAGCACGTAGAAGACGCTTGTAATCCGAAAAAGGACCATTGCGTAGCGCCGGTCAGGGCTGGGCCCACCCTCAGCAGCTTCCACATCCTGGGTGGGAAACCGGGCACGGCGCTCATTAATTTCTTTGGTGTGCTGCCGGCAGATTTTAAAAATGTGGAAGTAGGTGAAGCAGACGATGAAGGCAGCTGGGGCGTACAGCAAACAGACTATGAAGCCTGTGAAGTAAGCGTTGGTTTCCCAAGAGGTAGCACACCATTCAAATATGTCTCCATGATAGCCTGGCTTCTCCCATCCAAAGAATGAGGGCAGGAAAACTGCACAGGAGTATATCCATATGAGAATGATACACAGCCTAAGACGGCACGGCGTGACTAGCTGGCTGTAGGAGAGTGGTTTTGTAATGGCAAGGTAGCGGTCGACACTGATGCAAGCCAGGCAAGCCATCGACACACTCTTTAGCACTGAAATGACGTAGCCAAAAACCTGGCAGGTGAGAGATTCCTGCATGCCAGTGGGATAGTGAAGGAGGGAGAGTGCAGGAACCAAGCAGCTTACCCCAACAAGTAGGTCTGCATAGGCCATGGTCTGGATGAAGTAGCTCGTGGTGTAATGGTGAAGGAGTGGGGCACAGTGGAACACAAAGATCACCATCAGATTTCCCACTATGATCAGAACTGTCAGCAACACGATGATGGCAGTCTCGAGGACGCAAACGTCAACTGTGTCGTAGTGGCCAAAGCCCAATGGGCAAGCGTGGTTGGACAGGTTAACCGAGGTGTTGCTCACACTCACAGCTCTCCATTCAACCGTGGACTGGTTCATGGCAGAGGTAAGGGTGGGCCACAGACCACAGTGATTGGAAGCTGCCAGCACAGCATCTGCTCTTAACTGCAGTTCCTCCGTCTCACTCTGCTGCTGCCCTGCTTTCAGTCTACTCTTCCGGCATGCAGTGGCTCACTCCCCGTTCCGACTCATTCTGCTGCTCCCCTGGTCCACTCCACTCCTCACTCTCACACTGCTCCGTTCTGCTCCTCCGGCTTGCTCTGCTGCTCCCCGTAGTCTCCGCAGCCGGCACTTTCGGGCTGCACATGCCTCCTCAGCATCAGAGGACTGCTGACACACCTCGACACAGTAAGGCTGCTGACTAGCTCCCTCCAGTGTACCGCTTCCAGCTGTTTCTCGTAACAGAGTAAAGAGAAAGGAGACCAGAGCCCTGAGAGAAATGTAAAGATCTCACAGAATGCCAATGCCAAGGTATATTCACTTCCTCTTAAAAAGTGGCCTCAGGCACTTTTTGTCTTAGGTGCAAAAATGCAGCAAACTCTTCAAAGACCGCAAAATCAGCCAAGAAGCAGGAAGGTAGTGGACTGCATTTGCAGATAATTCCAAATTCCCAGGCTGCCAAACACATTAATCAATGTTTCGGTCCTTGCGAGAGGAGAGGCTGCATGTACAAAGCAGTAATCTCCTGATTCAGAGGAGAGTCTAGCGCATCCATTGTGCTAAAGAAACACATCCTGTCAGTGCCACATTCGTATTGCCACTGCTCTCTTCTCCTCTCACGGCAGCTGCACCTGAGCCCCTCGCCTTTGCTCCATCACAGCTGATGCGGAAGAATTCTAGCCACCTTTGCTTCCCTGCCCCCGAACAAGCAGCTACAGCACCAATGGCCATCGGAGCTGGGTTTTTTTTTTGTCGCTTGGTAACAGTTGCCAGGCACATGTCGGCTCACAGCCACTCACACTAACGCTGCCCTAGACTGTGACAAATGAAGACAACGTGACAGGACCAACCAGCTTTACAGCCGGATTGCCCCTGAAGGCTGGTTCCTAAATCAGGCACAGACAGACCACAACAAACAGTGCCGGGAGGAGCGAGTTCACAGAGTTGGTCTCCGCACAAAGGGAACATGAACACAAAGCCACACTTTCACTGCACTAACCCTAATGTCAGCTGTAATACAATCAGCACAGGAAGGCTCCATTCATTATTCATCACACAAAAAGGAATCTAAAAAAAGGTCATTATAAATTTAGCTTGCAACCTGCTTAATGACATTTGCATTACTAACAAGCTTAGTGGACTACATACATGTAGTGTCCTACAGACTGACTGCCCCTCGAATGCATTAAGGACACATTTTGCAGGTCAAGATGAACAGAGGTCAGTGATAACCATCCCACAGTATTACAAAAGGAGATTGTGTTCAGTGTGAGGGGAGGTGTATCCTGCATCAATTACACTCCAAATGATAAGGTGAGTGCAGGCCTGCACCCCTGCCCAGTGTGCGGCTCCAATTGGGATCAGTTACAGCGTTACCTCACAGCTGCAAGAGTGATAAGGAGGAGTCAGTGGCTAAGTACAGGGTGAACGAGTGAAGGAGGAGGAATGAGGGAGAGGAGGAAGTGACCCAACAAGGGGAAAGCAAAAGTGACAGAGCGAGGGAAGGGAGCTGAGGGTGTGAGTGATGGAGGAGTAAGGGACAGAGGAAGAGCTCAGAATCCGTGCTGCAAGCAAGAATATTTTCTGAAGTGGTAGCCCTACTGCTGACTGAAGAAACTGTTTGTGAATACACTCCAGGGCCCAGTCTCAGATCAGGGGTCAAGCTGGGACTGAGACTTGCATCTAGGCTTGCCCTAACAACAGTAAGATCAATACTTTGAGAAATATTACAGTGAAGCAGTTTCAGATAGGGCCATAATTCCTTTCATGATGAATGAGTACTTTCAGCAAAAGGTGCTGCCCTGCACTTGCCATCATTTTTAATCACTAATCGCTCTGATCTTTAAATTGCATGATGTTCCTAATGAGTGACGAATCAGTGGGAAGCGTCCTCAAAAAGCAACTGGGAATAAAGTCCAAACGATCATGGCAGAGACCCTGAAACATTTTTTTGTAGCCAACAAGAATAACATAGAATTATTTTCCACTCAGTCTTCCTCAATGCTTCATCACCTATTTCTGCTTTGTAAACCCACTGAGCATTACAAACCATGCCTCAGAACTGTCAAGTTCCAGTTACTTGGAGTGGGCGTCGCTCACATGAGTTAAAGACAGTTTAATACACAATAAATCAGTCAGAAAAAAACTCCATGTAGTCAATGGATTTGAAGCCAGATTTATTCTTTGAAGTGGCATCCATACTGTTAGCTAATTCACAACAGCTCTGGACATTTTGGACCAAGAGGATGGAGACAGTTCACTCTGAATAAGTGAGGAGGGGGTGAATTATGAATCAACTGTTAAGGGGTGTGGAGGAACGAGAGGATATAACACCCAACCATGTGAATCAGGAGGAGAGAGCCAATTGAGGCTGCTCCCCCATTCAGTAAGATCATGGCTGATTTGATTACTCCACATTCACTGATAACCTTTCAGCCCCTGCTTATAAAGAATCTATCTACCTCTGCTGTAAAAATATTCAAACAGTCTGCTTCCACCATCTTTTCAGGAACAGAGTTCCAAAGACTCTCAACTCTCAAAGAATGAAGTTCTCCTCATCTGTCTTAAATGGATGATCCTTTCTTTTTACACAGTGATTGCTAGTTTTCAAATCTCCCACAAGAGGAAATATCTTCTCCACATCCACCCTGTCAAGACCCCTCAGGGTCTTGTATACTGCAATCAGTTGCCTCTTCCTGTTCTAAACAACAGTGAATACAACCATAGCCAGTTGGCCTGAGTACCTGAGTACATGAAAGCCCCTGTCCAGTTGGCTTGTTTTTGTTACACCTGACAGACAGGAAGGAAACTAGCCATCAAAATATATAAGCTTCAGTTAGCAGCAAAACGGCATGACGAACTCTCCTTAATATCTGTACATTCAGACAATGAAGGCCATCGGTTTAACTGGGACAAAGTAGCTGAGACACAATAGCCCAAGCCAAACATAGACACTCACAGGAATTCCTAGAGGCATCATTCTCCACCCATACTTCAATCAACAAACATATCGAATTGGACCCCATTCAAATCAAAACTGGAAATGACAGTACTCACCATAACGGACTGGCCAGTATAAATTCCAAGCACAGGAGAATAACTTGCTTCATTGGAGGCTCTACTGATGATGTCTCCTAGCATGGTGATGAAATGTCTGTACAAAAACAAGCCACCTCGGCGAGCAAGTCAACAACCTCATCCACAACCTGAGCTACAGATCTTTGCCAATACTTTAAAGTAGTCTGTTCAGCTTTTCATGAACTAGACCATTCCACTTACTGGCTGAGTAAATGTTGTCCAACACATTTACATTCTTTCTTGAACAAGGAGACAAATGTTTAAACATATAAAGATGTTTAAACTGGGCATTACAAAGGAAAGAACTGCATTTAAAAAATGCCTTTCACCACTTCAGGATCATTTTATCAAATATTCGCATTTTTATGCCCATCTGTAGGATGGCATCAGTCTTCATGCAGAGTTTAGTTTCTGCCATGTATCCAGGCAGAGCTCCATTTCCTAAAAGTATGACTGCCTCCTCTGGGCTCTGCATTCTGTTCGTAGAAGTATCTAGCTCCATGTTAAAACATTTGCCCCTCTCTCAGACTGAAGCATTTTGTTACATCTCACTGGGATACGTGCTAGAAATCCAGCACTACTATCACCAAAGTCATGACAAAAGTTACCTAATTTTTAGACCCAGGTTGACAGAAAACATGGAACAAGTCTCTGGGTATAAGTCAACATTATAACACGTATAATCTGGTTGTTTGAGTTCATCCAAACTTATGTTTATCAGTCTACTGGCACAATAATTCTGATACTATTTTCAAACAAAAAAAATGCAGCATGTAATCCTAATTGAAACTCTTTATAAATCTCCACAAACTCCCTGTACACATATACACAGAGAGAAGCGGACTGGGTAAAATAGGTTATGTGGAGAGAAACTGGAAGGATGGCTCAGTGGTCTTGGTGCCCATATTCTGTTGTTGTGATGATCATTATGACTCTTCTGATGGCCATATTCTCCTTCAATCATCCTCTTCTGGATGATTCCATTGTTTGCTAAGAGACACAAGATGGCTAGCACCCCTATAATGGTTGCTGACTTATCAGTTAAAAGTCACAGCTTACAAGAACTGTTGCAGGAAAAATAAATTGGCTTTCTTCAAATTTGCAGTGAGTTTTGATTGCAGAGAACAGAGACACTATTCCTCAGTTGTGGAAGAACAGAACAGGACAGTCCTCTCTTTCAGTAACTTGCTCCCAGCTCCAGGCTGTTCAGGTGCCCGAGAACCAATCAAACAGTAGTTGACAGGCAAAAAGGTTTCTGTCATTGATAACTGGTCATTAGCCCATAGACCAATCAACTTCTTGTTGCCAGCAAAAACTGCACCGGTACATCCCCTTGGCTCTAAATTGACTGCAACCTGAACTTCAACTGTTACTTGTTCAAGTCATTGTTTTCATGTTCCTTCACATGCGTATCAGATCATTTGTTTTCAAAACTGCAGTCATCCATTCAAACACTGGTTTTTAAAACAGCTCTTTCTCATTTCAGGTCCTGGTTTTTAAAAACACAAGATAAAAAAATCATGGTCCTCACAATTTCTAATGCGTCTTTTGAAAAGAAATGCCTGAATGTATTTTGCAGCCAATGAAGGATATAGTGGCCAACTGGTGCACTGGAAGCTCGTACAAGCAACAATATGACAATGACAATCTGTTTTAGTCATATTGGTTAAGGGACACAGACCAGGGAATCAGATGGAAAACAAGATTACCCTTCATCACTTTTCCTCCATCTCCTGCCTTTCCTGTAGCACTCAGACTTTGAGACCTTGAGACTTTTCATTATGTTAAAGGCATTATATAACTATCAACTATTGTAGTTGCTCAGATAGCCCAGTTGCTATTATAAGCTGACATTGTGAGCTGTAGCTCCTCATTCCCTTTTCTGGAATGTCGCACAGAACAATGCCACATTACCTTAACATGCGGATAGTATCCCAACATATCACTGGACAATGCTGTCACTTCATTTGACGGTGCAAATGGGCAGTCTGTCCTTAACAAACGCTTTTCTTCAGATCAGACTTCATTCTTGCTATTTGTACACTGCTTCTGCAGGCTCAGGATATAGTCGCATTGCAAATTAAATGACTCCATCACAGGGCAGCTAGGTGAAATCTCTCAGATTCAACATGTGCTGTTCAACAGCACCCTGACACAAACAGCAGTGAAAAATAGGGATGTAGTAATACTAGCTTTTCAATGATCAGACCACACATGGGATCTGGCCAGTGCCTTATGCAGCTGCACTACAATCTCTTTTGAATTACACTGACTCTTGGCTAATGCAACTGAGCATTGTGCTGAGTGCACAGTTCTATCCATTCTAACTCTCTTCTCCTTCCAAATCAGCACCCTGTGGCATTGTGCCATTTCACATCCAGTCCCTCTCTTACCTCTTTCCTCCAATATCAGGAATTTTACTTTTATTAGTCTAATCTCTACTGCTTTCTTCTTAAATGGCTGGACTTTTACAATGCTCAATAACCTAAGTAGCATTACACTGCAAACACAGAATGCTTTAATTTGCTGATTAACTTGGCCTACCCCTTTAAGGCCATCAGTCTACATGTACTCAAAAAGACAGCCTGGCAAATGTTTAAATATTCTTTGATGTCTGGGACATTTGCGGATCACAAGATAGGTGTTGTTCTAGAACACAAATCACATATCCAAACACAAAAATCCAGAAGGATGCAGATACCATCCCCTGACTCTCTGATCTCAGAATTCAATGGCCTGTTGAATTGGTCTCCACGTCCATATCTAGAAATCTATCTTTTCGTTGATCATGACGTGCAAAGCACTTTCTAACACAGAGTCTACAGCCAGCAATATCAGACCCACAAGTGACCATTCAACATCTCATCTGCAGCTTCCTACCTTTCCCAGTTAGATCCTATTAATGCAAAGAAACTTTCAAACAAAATTAAGTAAAAAGGAGCAAGTCATGCTTTTGTAAAGGGATAAAAAGATTAATCATTTTGCTACACTTTACAGTTTCAATCAATTATTTTAACAAAACCGTATTATCATGACCAACATCAAGCATGTTCTCAGAGAATTTATATAAACTTGTTTGAAATTCCCTCTTAGTTCCCAAATATTTCAATTTTAAAAGAAAACCAATAGCATAGCTTCAAAGCAGGCAAAAAGTTAGTTCATTGTACTTTTATGGCTGGAGGTTATTTATGGAAAAAGTCATAAAGCTATTAGCTAAAATAAGGATGCTAAGATTTACAGTAAGTGCATTGGAAGTCATGGATGAGGCCGAAAATGAGATTAGTCTCTACAATTGTTGCAAATCGTTACTATGGCTAGTTTGAAGGTTTTCTTTCTGAAGCAAAGGAGTTGAAAACTTGAAGTCACCCTCAGCAGCTACAATGGCTTCGGTAGACAAATAAATAGAGGGTGATCCCACAGTGCAATGAGTAGAACAAGTCCTTGAAAGAGTGAAGGCTTCTTTCTTTCACTTTTACAGCATTGTCAGTTTGATCTCTTAGTGAGGCTGGTTCAATATAGTAGTCCTGGATACCCTCCTCCAGTCTCCCTGTTGAGAAGTAGTAACTACTTCAAGATGTTTCTCTCACACTCTGTGGACAAAATGGTCACTCACTGAGTGAATCAGAGGGCGGCTGAGAGTCACAGCGGAATTCTAGGAGACATCGCTACAGTCATCACGACTGGTCAGAGAGAACCTGGTGTCAAGGTGTGGTTCCTTCCACAGTCCAAAGATCCGGAGGTCAGGTGGATTGGCCATGCTAAAGTGCCCACTGTATCTTGGGACGTGCATGCTGGGTGGATTAGCCATAGGAAATGCAGGGTTACAGGGATACGGTGGGTGGAATGCTTTTTGGAGTGTCGGTGTGGGCTCGATGGGATGAATGGCCTACTTCCACACTGTAGGGATTCTGTGATTTGTGCATCCATGATTGGGTACAATCAGGCTATGGCTCTCACAAACTCAAGAGCTGACCCTCTTCCGTTTGTACTTAGCTCATTTTGGTTATGGAGTGTAAAGCATTTCTTTGTTCCGTTGATTGTTCCTTCATATGGTTTGGAAGATATTTGACAATTCCAACTCCAGGTCAAGTGGGGGAAGGATGGGGGTGGGTCGGGGAGGGAAGTCAGCGTGAAATGCCTGCTTTTTCTTTATCATCAGTTTTTGAACCACCTGGATTCAGATGACAAGCAAATTTCATAATTAACAAGCAACCATTTACTTTCAGATAGCACCTTGAACATGATGAAAATATTCTAAGGCCCTGCACGTGGATATTAACAAAATTGGACACAACATTGCACAATAAGATACCAGGACTGGCTTTATTGAAGATCTGTAGCTTGGGATGTGGTTGAGTCGTTGGTTGGCAAACTAACCAACAACTCCACCAGGACTGGTTCCCAAAATCTTAGCCAAAAGTGGATTGTAAGAAGCATTTCAATGAGGGAGAGAGGTGTAGACAGGCAGAGAGGGTTATAAAAAGAGAACTTGAGAGTACGGGGCATGGGTAAATCTGTTTCAAAATAGAGCAACAAAAACTGAGATGATCTCATTAATTAAAGAACTGCCTCTGCATCACAAATTGTTCTGTTACAACACGTGGTAAAATAATGCAGGCAATTACCTTTCAAAGAAAAGACAGACACTAAATCACGTACTATGAGCAAGATTCAAACATAGAGCTCTGGAGGTAATCATTAAATGGTTTCCTGTAAACACCTGCTACATAATACGCGACTCTTCTCTCTGCATCCAGGGGACTGCTTAAAACTACAGGTTTTGCAACAGAGATAACAGGAACTGCAGATGCTGGAGAATCCGAGATAACAAGGTGTGGAGCTGGATGAACACAGCAGGCCAAGCAGCATCATAGGAGCAGGAAAGCTTGACGTTTCGGGCCTAGACACTTCTTCAGAAATGGGGGAGGGGAAGAGGGCTCTGAAATAGAGAGAGAGAGAGGGGGAGGCGGATAGAAGGTGGTAAAGGAGAAGGTAGGTGGAGAGGAGACAGATTGGTCAAAGAGGCGGGGATGGAGCCAGTAAAGTGTAGGTGGGGAGGTAGGGAGGAGATAGGTCAGTCCAGGGAGGGCGGACAGGTCAAGGGGGCGGGATGAGGTTAGTAGATAGGAGCTGGGGGTGCAGCTTGAGCTGGGAGAAGGGGATAGGTGAGTGGAAGAACAGGTTAGGGGGGCGGGGACGAGCTGGGCTGGTTTTGGGATGCGATGGGGGAGGGGAGATTTTGAAGCTTGTGAAATCCACATTGATACCATTGGGCTGCAGGATTCCCAAGCTGAATATCAGTTGCTGTTCCTGCAGCCTTCGGGTGGCATCGTTGTGGCACTGCAAGAGGCCCAGGATGGACATGTCGTCTGAGGAATGGGAGGGGGAGTTGAAATGGTTCGTGATTGGGAGGTGCAGTTATTTATTGCGAACCGAGCACAGGTGTTCTGCAAAGCAGTCCCCAAGCCTCCACCCGGTTTCCCCCGATGGAGAGGAGGCCACAACAGGTACAGAGGATGCAGTATACCACATTAGCAGATGTACAGGTGAACATCTGCTTGATGTGGAAAGTCTTCTTGGGGCCTGGGATTGGTGTGGAGGGAGGTGGTGTGGAGGGAGGTGGTGTGGAGGGAGGTGGTGTGGAGGGAGGTGGTGTGGAGGGAGGTGGTGTGGAGGGAGGTGGTGTGGGTGCAGGTGTAGCACTTCCTGCAGTTGCAGGGAAAAGTGCCGGGTGTGGTGCGGACAAGGGAGTCACGGAGAGAGTGGTCCCGCCGGAAAGCAGACAAGGGTGGGGAGGGAAACATATCATTTCAGGATTCGCTCTCAGACTTCTCTCAAAAACAAACATCAACACAGTGACTGTTAAAAGCAGCATAAAGTTATTGAATCCACTGACACATTGCTTCATGCTTACGTCCATGTCCGCAGACACTTGTTTTAAAAAACTGGTTTACAACATTGAACTAAGACCTCACCATTTACATCTCCATTGATTCTTTTATAGCCTCTGCTTCAACTTTCTTGTCTTGTCTCAGAATGCCCCCTCTTTGAGCTGCTTCTTTTCTTCCTCTTCGCTGTCTCCTTCAATGATTTCACATTGCTCTTTATTCTCAAATTCCTTTTATCAGAGTTTGGATCATTCAAACCAATAGTGATTTAATTCTTCACACCTATCTCCATCCTCTTTGACTGCCTACCTCATGGTGGACGGTGTTACTGTGGCACAGAGACATGGTTGTGGCTGTTGGAGATAAGTCTTCTCAGCTCCAGGGCATCTCTGCAGAAGAGTTCCTCAGGGCAGTGTCCTAGACCCAACCATCTTCAGCTGCTTCCTCAATAACCTTCCTTCCATTATAAGGTCAGAAGTGGGGATGTTCGCCGATGATTGCACAACGCTAAGCACCATTCACGACTCCTCAGATACAGCAGTTCGTGTCCAAATGCAACCAGATCCGGACAAAATGCAGGCTTGGGCTGACAAGTGGCAAGTAACATGAATGCCACACAAATGCCAGGCTACGACCATCACCAATAAGAGTCAATCTGAATACCAACCCTGCAAGAGCAGGTCAGAGACTAGAAATACTGCGGTGAATAACTCACCTCCATACTCCCCAAAGCCTGTCCAACATCTACAAGGCACAAGTCAGGAGTGTGATGGAATACTCCCCACTTGCCCAGGTGGGTGCAGCTCCAACAACACTCAAGAAACTTGACACCACCCAGGACATAGCAGCCCACTTGACTGGCACCACATTCATAAACATTCATTCCCTCCACCAACACACCACAGCATTGTGAACTATCTACAAGATGCATTGCAGAAATTCAACAAAATTCCTAGACAGCACCTTCCAAACCCACGACCACTTCCATCGAGAAGGACGAGGACAGTAGATACATGGGAATATCTCCAAGTACCCTTAATTGGAACTATATCTCTGTTCCAAGATCCTGAAACTCCCTGCTTAGGGACATTGTTAGTCAACCTACAGCACATGGACTGCAGCAATTCAAGAATGCAGCTCAGCATAGTCTCCTCAAGGGAAACTAGGGGTGGTCAATAAATGCTAGCCAGCCAGGAACGCCCATGGGCCATGAGTGAATAAAACACATGCCCTGAGCACACAGGTAACAACTAGACATGTCTGATCTTGGTGTCAGATACTTGGCCTAGCTGCTGATTCCTGCTTTAGTTCTCACCTTTACAGTCAGTCATGGCTGGCTGCATCATCGATATGCTTCAACTACTCCATGAAGCACGTTATTTCACACAGTTAATATGTTTGATTAATACAAAATAAACATGGTAAAGGAAGTTCATTCAGCTCATCTTAGTTCATCCATCTAGCAAGATTCATTTACTTTTATTCATTCACGGAGGGGAGTGTCACTGGCTGGGCCACTATTTATTGTCCATCCCTAATTGCCACAGAAGGCGGTGATGAGCTGCATTCTTGAATTGCTGCCGTTCTTGTGATGTGGGGACACCCACAACACCATTAGGGAGGGAGTTCCAGATTTTTACCCAGCGACACTGAAGGAACAACTATATGTTTCCAAGTGCAGGTGGTCAGTGTTTTGGAGGGAAGGTTTCAAGTGATGATGTTCCCATGTATCTGCTGTTCTTGCCCTTCTGGATGGAAGTGGTCGTGGGTTTGAAAGGTGTTGTCCCAGGAACCTTGATGAATTTCTGCAGTGCATCCTGTTGATGGTATACACTGCTGCTACTGAGTATCGGTGGTGGAGCGAGTGGATGTGGTGCCAATCAAGCAGTCTGCTTTGTCATGATTGGTGTCAATCTTCTACAGTGTAGCTGGAGCTGCACCTATCCAGGCAAATGAGCAGCACGGTGTTCGTATCACTAGACTAGCAATCCAGAATTTCAAGTTAAAGCCTTTGGGAGATTCATTCCTTATGGTAAATGTGACATTTGTCCTTCACTAATCTTGAAATCTGTGTCCCATTGTCCTGCTCGTGTAATTTAACTGAAAGTGATGGACTCAATTTATTACTTTCACTCCTTTAACTAGCTTACATCACTCTGGAATATCATCTTTCAAACAACTTTCTTTCACACTGATAACTCAAACTGTAAGCTGACCTGTGCACAATGCAGCTTGGTCACAGCCGCCTTTCCATGTATAGGCAACTGTTTTGGCAACTGTGATTGAACATTCTGTCCTCAGTGACTTACCATCTCTAAAGCAAAGCTCATCAAAGTTCTGCAAGATTTGAGAGATTTTATAAAACATTGGTTATCCAATGAACATAACTAGGGGCTATTAACATCCTGTACAAAAGATTGATGAAAATCAATTTGGGGATGTCTGGATTATAACGTGCATTTGAATTGCTGGATTGTGCCGAGGTTGCGCATGGACAGGCTTATGTTTCCATCTGATGTTTCATTCTGAGAGACAGGGTCCCCGGTAGATCAAATGACTGCTCTCTTAAATAAAGGTTCATTGGGAAAGTCAATTTCTTCAGCTATGTGGAAGAAATGGGACATTCCATGGGGACACAACCTCTTCAGCTCCTTTCACCATAAATTCAGGGGTGGTCAGGCCAATCGTTTTTAAAGCCATACTTCTGCTGGATAATGGTTCTCAGCAAAGTATTTCTGAGAGCATTTATCAAGGCAGTAGATACAGAGGAGAAATTATGGAATTCTTTTTAAGAACATGTCTGTGATCTGAATGATGCTTCTAAGGTGTAGCATTTCTCAGAGAAATCCTTTTTGCTAAAAATAGGTTATGCTGAAGTAAAAGCAGATCCTGCAGCATTTTAATAGTATCATAATTGAAAACCTTCAGGAGTCTTCAGGATACATGTTAATAGTCTGTTATGATGTGGTACTGCAGAATTTGAGAAAGGTGATGGAATGTAAAATTGAAAACATGCTTATGGAGCTTTTAAATTTGTGGCTGAGATATTAAGTACTGCAAATGTGGAATAACTTTAAATCACCAATCCTAGTCAGACAGAGGTAACTGTACTAAGTCATCACAGAATGATAATATTATTACCTCAAAGAGTAAACAGAGCAGTAGTGAAGCCTATGTAGTCAGCTGAATTGACTGTTCACTCAGACCAGACATGCATTTTGATGCATTGGAGCAGGGTAGAAATGACTAAAATACAGATTATGATAAGGGCAAATAAAATAACTAAACACATTAAATGTGAAGAAATGTAAAGCTAATCTCTCATCCTCTGGTGACCCAAAGAACATTACAGCAGCAATTTCTGACGATGTTTCACATGTTAAACTTCCTGATGGAGCTGATTTCAACGCACTGTCTGCACAAATGCATAACTCAGGTTTTGAAAACCACATTTTTTGGCAAAACATATATATTTATCCACAAGTAATATTTTTGAGGGGTTGAAATGCATGCAACAGCTTTGGAACAGCCAATATTCTCTTTGTGGTTGCTGACCATGGTCCTGAATGTTGCAAGGAACAACAGTCTGAGGCTTAGTAGGAACTGCAGATGCTGGAGAATCTCAGATAACAAGGTGCAAAGCTGGATGAACACAGCAGGCCAAGCAGTATCAGAGGAGCAGGAAAGCTAACGTTTCGGGCCTAGACCCTTCTTGAGAAAATTGCACTTCATTTTCTTTTTCTTCTCATTTGCATTTCAAACTTCATTTTCTCAAGAAGGGTCTAGGCTCGAAATGTCAGCTTTCCTGTTCCTCTGATGCTGCTTGGCCTGCTGTGTTCATCCAGCTCTGCACCTTGTTATCAACTGTCTCAGGCGATCTATTTCTGATGGTTTAAATGTGAAAAGAACAATTGAGAGAAAGACTTAAGAACATTTCCATCAACTATGCTCCCAAAACTGGCATAAGGTATATGAAAAATTAACGAAATGTGAGCCAAAGGTAAGGAGTTCGCTTGCACATAAAATTGTCAATTACTCAAATATATAAGATGTTTCTTCCAGGTGAAAATGGCAAACGCTGTTCTTTAGAAAGCTAAGAATATTTTTAAAAAGCTATTAAAAGTAATTTGATTGCTGAAACACTGGGATCTTGCAGAAGTAGAAGATGTAGGTTTCTATTTATTAATTATTTTAAATGACATTCTGTATACTGGGCATATTGAAGATTGGATATTCATTGAATGTTGATAATCATTCATGTGATATGTATATTCCATGAAAAGTGAGTGAGAAAAAGCCGCTGATTGGTTTGAGACAAATATGGGAGAAGAGAAAATCTCTAAAATTAAACATGTGAATGCAGGTCATCAACTGTCTAATTATTTTACTCTTCATGTTACTGGATGAATATAGTTCCAATAACATTCAAGAGGCTCAATGCCATCCAAGATAAAACAGCCCGCTTGCTTAGCACCACATCCACATTATACATCATGCACC
Source organism: Ginglymostoma cirratum (assembly GCA_024137785.1). Classification (NCBI taxonomy): domain Eukaryota; kingdom Metazoa; phylum Chordata; class Chondrichthyes; order Orectolobiformes; family Ginglymostomatidae; genus Ginglymostoma; species Ginglymostoma cirratum. The sequence continues at coordinate 1,829,192 of JAHRHZ010000124.1, read as the reverse complement.
ATCTACAAGCTATTCTGCAGAAACTTACCAAGACTCCTTCAACAGTACCTTCCAAACCCTTAACCTCTACCACCTACAAGGGCAGTAGATACATGGGAAAACCACCTCTTGCATATTAGTGACAGCCCCTATAAGTAGACGTTGTTATTGCTGGGTTAGGAGGTGTCTACTGAGAAATAAATGAAGAAGTGTGTAAAAACTGGGTTTTCTATCTGGGTTAGAAGACAGTAGCTGAAAATGAGTGCAGGAATTGAACATTATCCTGCCAGATACACACAGATGTGAGGGATGGGAAGGTCAAATTTGGCTGGGACGCACTCAGAGGTAGAATTTCCCTACTTCGATCATTCATACACTGGAGTGAGATCGGGAGAGTTACCACCACTCATAAACCCTAATCCAGCAAGAATCAGTGCACTCAAATATAGGACAGCAGATCGTCATTAAAACAAGACCTGGCAAAGTTATCAGAATAAAAGATAAACTGTTAAAAAGTAGCTTTCTGTTTCACCTCTAAGATGCATTAACTAATGTAAAAAAGAGCTGTTGTCCCAGAGAGAGTCCATCACTAGAGTTTTTACTCTCAATCAGCAACACCAGTCTTTTGTTTTGCAATCTAATAATGCTAACATCAACAAGTCACCCACGGAGAGTCAGCCTCACTTGCTGCACGACCCTTTGATGGAAACCAATTACTGCTTCCTGACTCCACCTGCTCCTGCTGACAGGATTTACAGTCAGCTGGAACTTGGCCGCTCAGTTCCTACCCTGCACTGTTTTATTTTTGTGCAATGAGGACTGTGTTGGAAAAGCTTAGCTGTGCGAAACGTAACGCATCAAGCATGTTGTCAACAGCAGTCAACTCCTCACAATGCATCAGCTCAAACCCAGCACAAACAATTCACTGCATTGCCTCAGAGTAGCCCCAATTGAGAATATTTCTTTCTATGGTGTATTTAGATATATAAAGGACTTTCTTTCATACCATACCTTTACAAATCTCCATCAGCATGCCACTGTGGTTCACATGTGCTAAACATAATTCTGTATTTGCCACAGAATGAAAGTAAAGATCTTTTTCATACAAGTTTACACTCATGTGGTAAAACAATTTCCTTTCTTTTGGTGTGTTTTGTGTCTGAGAAAAATAGGTCTGTTGATCAAGATCTAGGGGAAATGTTCTTTTTGGAACACGTTTATGTGATCTTTCTCAAGGTTAGCACCTCAGAGATTATAGGTTCAGTTTTCGAAGAAGGGATCTGAAGACAGAAAGTACTGGGGGATCTCTGTAGTGCTTTACAAGATCTCAAGATGCTTTAAAGCACTTTAGAAGCAACGAACACCGTTTTATTCAAGTATAGTCCCACCTGTAATGTTGGAAAATACAGCAGCTAATTTATACACAGCAAGTTCTAGCAAACAGAAATGAGGCTGAATAATTCAATTTTTGTTTTGGTTTGTAGATTCAAGGAAAGATCGATTGGAACATTGGAAGAACTCCTTTGCTCTTTCTCAAAACAGTGCTATGACATGTTATGCATTCATCTACAGGGCCCTTAGATTATCCAAAAGACGATTCCAACAGATAGGGCTATCAGTCAACATCGCGCGCTCATACCTTTGGTGCAAGGAATGAGCACCTGACCATCTGACTAGGAGGATGAGAAAGAGTCTTTTGGCCGTTATCTGCACATGATTATAATTAAATAATAACATACAATTATGATTAATCAAATATACGTGTTAAGCAAACATCAAGATTCACCAGAGCAAACCGACTGAAGCAAAAGCTAACCTTGAGTGTAAAGAAGTCACATGCTCCCTTTACTCACACCAATTGGAGTTGCTGCTGCATGGCCTGGAATAATGTAACAAACCAACCAGCAGCATTGTGGGGGGGAGAGAGGAGGTGATGGTGAGGGGGGTGAGAGAGGTGGGGAGGGGGTGAGAGAGGTGGGGAGGGGGTGTGGTCCCTGCTCTGTTTATCTTTCCATTATAGGTAAAAAGCAGCTGGCAATTTGCAGCACTGCTGTTGCACAGATTTAAAGGGCTTTGCAGCGTGGTGCCCATGGCAAATCCGAAAGCCCGTGCTGTTGAAACATCTGATCTTTGTTTTATTTTATGCGCACTAAGACCTTGATACCTGTTCCCATGATTCTAATTTCAATTAGAATACAAAAATGTTTTGAATTGCTAATGTCACACTCCTTATCACACTAAATGTGAGGTGGCTGTTGCATACAACATTAATCAAGTTGGATAGGAAATATTAATCAGGTCTTCCCTCAGGTAGAGAGGGTATAATGGCATAAACTATGCAAAGCACATCACATATTCAAATCCAGTCAATCCTGAGACTGCTGATCTCAAATGCAGCAAACATTGGGGTCCTACAGCGAACTTCAAAATTCCTGGGGCCAGATGTGATGTCTTCACGTTCAAATTCGAATAATCCCCAATAGTCACAACCTCTGTCTCATGCATAGTGAACGATGAGACTTTGCTGACAGTTTTGAAATTGTATCACAGCAAAATTTAGAGGAGGAAAAACTGATAAAATAAAAATCATGACTGGGGAATTCTATTTCAGTAGTTTGCAGAATGAGACAGCACAGGAGGTCACCATGTGGCCCACTGTGCTTGTGTCAGCTCTTTCAACAGCAATCTGATCTGTCCAGATGCCCCTTCTTTCACCACAGCCCAGCAAATTTCTACTCTTCAATTATTTATCCCATTCCCTTTTGAAAGTTACATCAAGTCGGCCTCTGCCCTTAACGCAGTCCATTCCAGGTCACGACAACCCATGATGGCATGACACAAATTCTCTCTGGTTCTTTAACCAGCCGCAGTAAATTTGTCTTCACTGGTTAGATTTTAAATCCAAATTTTAAAAGTAATAGTAGGCAGCAAGGTGCCTCAGTGGTTAGCACTGCTCACTTACAGCCAGTTTTGGGTGACTGTGTGAAATTTACACATTCTCCCTGTGTCTACGTGGGTTTCCTCCCACGAGTCTAAAGATGCGCAGGTTAGGTGGATTGGCCATGCTAAATTGCCCATAGTGTCCAGGGGTATGCAAGTTAGGTGGATTAACCATGGAAAATGCAGATTTACAGGGCTGCATTAGGATGGGGATGTTTTTCAGAGGGTCGGTGCAGACTCGATGGGCCGAATGGCCTCTTTCTACACCGTAGGGATTCTATGATTTAATTTCTTTCAACATATTATTCATTCAGAGCTTCCCCCCCATCTCTGTTAACTTATGCTATGCTTGATTCGACAGGTACTACAGAAGTGGGCAAAAAGGGTTTTTTCCAATTAAACCTCAGCTTTTAAGGCAATGACACGTAACAAATAGGCCACTGTACACTGGCAAAAAAAAGCTATAGCATCTGCATTATTGCAGACTCTGGTCCAGTAGGATTGCTTCTGAAATGCTTCAAGCTATTGAATGAATTACCTGCAAGCAGGCTATATCTGCCAATTGATTTACCCGAGTTATTGCTTGTTTGGGTATTTCAATAAACTTGTTACTGGAGTAAATGTATTTTGACAGACTGGTTTGTTGTTTTGAGCTACTGTTCTACCCTGCTGCAGAACTGAGTCACATTTTACATTGAATGGTAGACTGCTTGATAAAACTGGTCTCCTGTTGTTCAGTCTGCAACACAGGCTTCCCAGCAAACGCACTAGAGCTCTCCAGGAACTCCGTGCTTTCTCCTGCCTGTCACCAATATGAAGCTGGGCAATTGTCAACCCTCAGCTATTTATAGAGAATTGCACCTCGGAGGTAATCAAAGATTAAATCCATCACTGTGGCCAGGACTGACAGACATAAAATCACTCAGGGCAACGCAGCATAACTTCAGGTTATCTGGAGGGATGGACGAAGAATATTCTGACTACCAGTAAATTTTACATCCATTAATTACCACTCAGAAAACACCAGTCCAATGCATACAAATACTTCATCAGTATCATGAATGCTGATAGCAGTACAATACCACATTGAATAATTCATATTTAACCTATTATTGGGGATCCAGGCACTCCAATTATTTTCACTTATACGGTAACTTCAAAATTATGTTGAAAGTAGCCTCTGTAGGGGGGTTAGTCATTCAGGCCTTAATCCAAGCCAACACTGCAAACCCCTTACAGCTAAAGGCATGCTAATATCAGAAATTATCACCAAAAGTGAGTGTTCACATCATTCTCATGTTGAAAGCATAACAGATAATATGGTCATTAGCCCAATGTCTGTGCAAGCTTGCAGTGTGTAAACCAACTAATGTTCTCCTACATCACAACAGTGGGCAGACTTCAAATGTGTAGTACTTAAGGACAAGCCAGAGATGGTGAAAGGCTCAATATTGATGAATTCCATGCATGTTTGTTTTTACTTACATACAACTGTAAGCCTCACATAGAACAGTGTGTGCATCACACACTCTTGGCATCTTGGTAATTTAGTGTAATTGTAAAAAGACATTTTGAAGGTGGACAGTAACGGAACATCAAGTGTGAGAAGAAAATCAATCTTTGTTGCAATTGACATAACTCTGAATATCTTGATCACATTTTATCTCCATACAATAATACTGACATCAGAGCATCATGGGATTGCACACTCCAACATTATTACCAGCTAATGCAGTTTTCCTGCTCTCTCAAACTTTTCCACGCCTTAAAAATGATATCCTACAATGACTGCCCTGATATTGATTCTTTGTCATTCTGCCAGTTCTCAAATAATTCATCTTTAAATCGGTGACTTAAATATTATCAGGAAACTTTTACAGGACTCTTCTACTGCCGATTTTGGAGGGCATGTTATTGACCTCTTGACTTTCACTCCTGGAAACACTGGTGGTGTTTCTGCCGTTAAATTATAAAATCAAAGAATCATAGAATGTTACAACACAGAAAGGAGTTAATTAGCCAATCTGTCTGTGCTGGCTCTCAGCAAGATTGACTCAGCAAGTCCAATTCCCTTGTCCTTACCCTGCAGTGTGGCAAATTTTCTCTTTTCAGGAGCTTATGGACCCCTCTTTTGAAACCCATGATTGAAGATGCTTCTAAGCACACTCCCAGGCAGTGAACTCTAAATCCTAACCGTTTGATGTGTGAAAAGGCTTTCCTCATGGAAGTTGGCATAGAATCCCTTCAGTGTGGAAGCAGGCCATTTGGCCCAACAAGTCCACGCCAATCCTCCGAAGACCAACAGACACATTACCCCTATTCTATCCCTGTAACCCTGCATTTACCATGGCTAATCCGCCTAACCTACACAGCCCTGGACACAATGGGCAATTTAGCATGGCAATCCACCTGACTTGCACATCTTTGGACTGTGGGAGGAAACTGGAGCACCCGGTGGAAACTTACGCAGACAAAGGGAGAACGTGCAAACTCCACATAGAGACAGTCGCCCTAGGGTGGAATCGAACCCGGCTCCCTGGCACTGTGAGGCAGCAATGCTAACCACTGAGCCACCGTGCTGCACTTTTGTGATGACTGTAAATCAGTGCCTTCTGCTAATAGGACTTTTCTCCCTATTTACTCAATCTGGACCCCTCATGCTTTCAAATTTCCATATCAGATGTTCTCTTAAAGGAGAATGGCCCCATTCTCTTCAATCTACCCACAACGCTTTTTTTTGGTCTTAGGGTGAGGTATCATTGGCTGGACCAGCATTTATTGTCATCTCAGGTTGCCCTGAAGAAAGTGACAGTGAGTTGTTTTCCTGAACTGGTGAAGTCCATGTCGCAAAGGGACACCCACAATGCTGTTAGAGCAGGAGTTCCAGGATTTTGACCCAGTAACAGTGAACAAATACCAATATGGTTGCAAGTCAGTGCACATCAGAAGGGAGGGCACAGGCAATGGTGCTCCTAAGTATCTGCTGCCTTAGTCCTTCTAGGTAGTAAAAGTTGCAGCTTTAGAGCACTAGTGCATTGCTGCAGAGCACTGCTGCCACTGTACGTCAGTCGTCAAGTGAGTGAATGTTTAAGATGGTGCATGGTAGACTGCTTCATTTTGGATGGCCCTAAGCTGACTGTTGCTGGAACTTCACTCATCCAGGCAGTATTCTGTCACACTCCTGACTTGCGTTGTGTAGATGTTAGGTTTTGGCGAATCAGGAGGTAAGTTACTGACCATAGAATCCCCAACCGCTGACGTGCTCTCGAAGTCACAGTATTTATATAACTAGCCCAGTTCAATTTCTGGTCAATAGTAACATCCAGGATGTTAATCACAGACATTAATTAATGTAATGCCATTGGAAATCAAGTGGAGATGCTAAGATTCTTTGAGGAACCACAGCACTCCATGGATACCCAGCTTTGAGCAGCTAGATGTGTTCTAAGTTCGTCCCCTTTAGCAAGGTGGTAGACATACACACAATGGAGTGTGTCCTCAGTGTCAAGATGGAACCGCGTACTCACAAGAACATTGTTCATTCTGCAATAACAAGCTGCGGCCGGACACCATTAACTTGATTAGTTATCCATTCTGCTCCTCCTAATATTTTCTCATGAACTTGAGAGACATGACCTGCTCCCTCTTAAATAGTACTTACAGACTGTACAAAATTCTGACTGCGTTTTGCAAAATGTTGTTCAGACTATTCTTTTGTCATTTGTCCTTTTCATGAGGATTGCAACATATTTTGAGCTGTATTTAAAACTGTTTTATAAAGTTTGCGCTCTGAAGAGTGAAAACCTCCGTATATTGTTACGTTGAAGGCTAGAGGAGTGCATTCTTGTTCTAGTCCCACTGCTCTGCAGATCACTACTAAATAAAAATGTATTTCCCAGTTGTTAAGATGGCCAATTAATTACCTTAACTATATCAAGTTTAAATGAAAAACAGCTATCAACTAGGTTTCTTCAATAAATCCAAAAGTATTGGTTTATCATTAAAGCGACATATACTCATTGATGTTCCAGTGGTTATTAATATGTCAGTAATATGGAAATATAAATACCTATCATTCTAAATAATCCAAATCATGCACACTGCAAAGATACAAGTAAAACAAAATAGATTTTTCTCTCTGCAGAAGTTCATGCCATTAAAACAGCAAAATATTTCTCATCTTCATTTTGAAGTGAATGGAAAAATAGGGAGATCAAGCTAAAACTATAGAAGGTACTAACTAGACGATAGCTGGAATTCTGCGAATAGTCTCGGTCTCCTTATCTCAGGAAAGATATACTGGCAGTGGAGGCAGTACAGAGAAGGTTCACTGGCTGATACCAGGTTTGGAGGGATTTTCTTGCGAGGAAAGGTTCACCATCTTGGGCTTATACTCATTGGAATTTAGAAGAATTAAACAAGACTTTATTGAAACATATGGATTCTTAGGGGGCTTAACGTTGCTGAAACATGGTTTCTGCTTGTGGGAGTGTCCAGGACCAGAGGTATCATCTCAGAGTAAGGGGTTTCCTATTTAAAACAGTGATGAGGTTCTTATTTCTCTCAGACAGTAGTCAGTCTGTGGAATTCTTTATCACAGAGGACTGTAGAGACTGCTTTGTGAAGTATATTCAAGGCTGTGATGGACAGATTTCTGACCATTATGGGAATCAAAGGTTATGAGGAAAAGGCAGGAAAGTGGAATTGAGGATTATTAGATCAGCCATATCATCACCAAATATGGAACAGACTCGATGGACCAAATGATCAACTTCTGCTCCTATATCTTATGGTCTAATTTAGGGTTAAGGTTGTAAATCCTGTTTTGTTCCTGCAGAATCCTTTAGACTTCGTGAGTAACCTTATTACGTCTTTTTGTTCTTCTGCCCCGAAATATGAAAGCATAGTATCCAACCATCCAAATAGTTCTTTATCAGATAGCCAGATAATAGGTGATAACAAGCATGGGGCTGGATGAACACAGCAGGTCAAGCAGCATCATAGGAGCAGGAAAACTTGACGTTTCGGGCCTAAACCCTTCATCAGAAATGGA